>JAHRHZ010000062.1:32647163-32763668 GCA_024137785.1 Ginglymostoma cirratum
GAGTACAGTATTGGATTGAGTACAGTATTGGATTGAGTACAGTATTGGATTGAGTACAGTATTGGATTGAGTACAGTATTGGATTGAGTACAGTATTGGATTGAGTCCTATTGGGCAGTCAGACATTGATTTCCTGTAGTTCCACCAGCTTTCCATCACTGATGGCTTTCACAACCAAACCAAGTTTTTCAAAAATGTTACTGCTTTGATGTAATTGAGCTGGTTTCGAGAGACATGTGAAGCAGGAGGAGGCTGATCAGCTCCTTGAGCCAGCTCAGTCATTCAATTAGATCATGACTGATTTGATCTTATCCTTAAATCTGCATTCTCATCACCCTGATAACCTTTCAACCCCTCACTTAAAATAATCCATTTAACTGTACTTTAAAATTATTCAAGAACTCTGCTATGACCACCTTTTCCAGAAGAAAGTTCCAAAGATCCACCATGTTCTAAGAGAAAAACAAAATCATCTAATCTCTGTAGCCATGTAGAATCTGTGCAGAGTCTGAGGTACAGAAGGTGGTTTACCCACAGCCTATGTTTTGGCTGGTTGGCAGAGGCACAGCCATATATCTAGAGTATTTTGAGTTAACAGAAGTAATTCTGAATTTTGTGGGAGAAATATAGTGACCCACTCCAAACAAAAATGTGTAAGTTGTGAGCAAAATATTCATGCCATCTCACCAGTGGCAAGGATGCATTTGCACCGTAGGGTTACAGCTTTTTCTTGAACCCCAGTACTTGATGCTTTCTTTCAGGTAAAAGAAGAAAATTAATGAATGCTTTGTTCTTGTTTTCCTAGATTAATCATTGCAGGGAGTGGGTGGTGACCAGTGATTTTGTTGTTGATGTCAAGGAATTAGAGAGAAAGCTGTTTATTAAAAGTGGGAGGAATGAGGAGTAAATGTGTACTGTTGAGAACATCTACTGATGAGATATAACTGGGCAGGGTCTCAAGTTGTAACACTAATCTCTCATGCATTCAGTTTTGTAAACTGTCCTCTAATGGTTATCTGTATTTCTGCAAACATAGTCCACGCCTAAATGGAAAACTTACTCGTGTAATTCAAAGTATGTGTGGGAGCTAAACACATAAACAGACAATATAGGAGTAGAAGTAGGCTGTTCAGCCCTTTGGCCCTGCTCCACCACTTGATAAGATTGAGGGTGATCTGACTGTAGCTTCAACACCACTTTTCCGCCTAACCCCCGCCCCCAGTAACCTTGGATTCTTGACTGATGAGGAAATCAGTTTACATCTGCTTCTACGAAACAGGTTCAGTTTTGACTCTTGAAGGAACAAGCAGCAAGGCCAAATGGTGCTCTTAATAATGCACCTGTTTACCTGGTATTATAAACAATTTCACAAAAAATTTTCTGCTTTTTGTACCAAACCTTTCAAGTATTCCAAACTGTATGTTCTATTTATCATTTCTGTAACAGGGCCGGGTTAATTAACTTTGGATGTAGGCCAAGTCCTTATCACATTGTTTTGGATTACTCCTTTCCTTTTTTCCTGCACAAACGCAAGCGCAAACAATGAGATCGTTTCCATTCTTTCCTTTACGCACAAAGCGGGAACAATTATTTTGTATCCATGAATTGCAGTTTTGCTGTTGAACCTTCTACTCTGCACTATTTCATTGTACAGCTCATCTTCTGATCTGCTTCCCTTGCACTTTCTGCATTTAGTCGTAGTAACTGTTTGGTTCTGCTGTTTCTACCTTCATTTTTGATTTAATTTCTCTAACTTTTTGTCCATTTGTTTGTATAGTCACACTGGTAAAATACAAAGTTCATCACTCTTCGTGAAAATATCTTGAGAGCAGCAGTGTAGTCTTTACTCCTCTTTGAAATCTCTCAAATTACATACTTATTGCGAAGACAGTCGCTTGGCTTCCCTGGCTAAACTGGAGTCAGTGGGAATGAGGGAAAAAACTCTGCTGATTTCAGTCATATTTAGCACAAGGAAGATGGGAGAGGTTGTTGGATGTTAATCATTTCAAACCAGTACATCTCTGCAGGAGTTCCTCAGGATAATGTCCTATGCCCAACCATCTTCAGCTACTTCATCAATGCCCCTGTTTCCAAACATAAGATCAGAGGCACAGACATTCACTGATGATTCCTTATTGTTCAGCACAATTTGTAACTCGCCAAGTACGGAAGCAGTCCATATTGAAATACAGCAAGATCCACGCAGCATTCAGAAACTAATGCACAATGGCAGCAGTGTGTATCAACTACAATTTGCACCTCAGCAACTCTCTGAGACTTCTCCAATAGCATATTTAAAATCTGTGACCTTTACCACCTAAAAGGACAGGTGCAGCAGATGCATGGGAGTATTTCACCCTCAAAAATCAGCTCCGAGCTACATACCATTCTGACCTGGAACTATGTCTCTATTCTCTCGCTGCTGCGAAGGTACTATGTCTCTGTACCTTCCAAGCTGCACTGTGGGTGTATTAATACCCCATGGTCTGCAGTGGTTGAAGAAGGTAGCTCACCAGAGCCGCCTTGAGGGCAACTGGGGATAGACAATAAATGCAGACCTTATGAATTTTTTTTTAAAAAAGAAGCTGCAGGCAAGCTTAGTAAAATGATTGAAGTGTGGTTATTTTTGAGTTTAGTTTGTACCTTGAATACATCAGGTTACCAGGAGGAACCAGTTATTTTCAACAAAGTATGGTTAAGGTGGTGTGGGAATTTAGGGGAAACATAAGAAAAATAGCAGGATTAAACATTGGCAGGTAGGCTTTTCTCTTGAATATAAGATTTTGCTTATCCACATCGAAATAACCACACAAAGGCTGGTATCCGTCACCAAGTCACCCTTTATTTACTTGTGCACAGTACACCATCTGTGACCAACCAGCTCGGAGTCAGTCATCTGAACTGGGGAGATTTTAAATCCCCTGTTTACATTGGTCAGCCAGGGCTTTCCTGATTGGCCCAGTTTAACAACCCAAATCAAGGATTTCATAGTCAACAAGATCCACCTGATTTCAATCACTATCCACATCTGTCTCCAGTTGTACATTGTGTAAAATACTACAGTTTGCTGAGCAAATAATACTTCATCACAGTCCTTATATTCTAGAATATCTTCAATTTATCTTGAATGAATTTTCTCTGTGTGCTGGTGATGAAGGATAACCCTATTGGCTATATCAGCAAATGTCAAATACTTTAGTTCCTTGAATGGCTGAGGACACTTTTCCATTGAGTAGCTGAAGCATATTGTCCAAGATTGCCTGAAATTAACATCCACCCCTTTGTTGAACTAGTTGGTTTTTAAATTTGTTTTCTTTTTGTGATTGCAAGTTTTAAGATCCTTATCTAGAATTCCTTATGTTCAGCGTGTTAATAAGGAAGTGTGTGTGTGTGTGTGTGTGTGTGTAGTGAATGTAATGAGGTCAGCCAAGTGGACCTCATAGAATATGAGTTCGCTGATTGGGGATGTTAATCTGGTCCAACCAGGAAGCCCTGGCTACAGGTAAGAACAGGAGTGTCAGACATCCTGTTCACTCTCAGGAAGCTGGATCAATATCAAGGACTCTCCATGTGTAATAAAGGGTGACTTGGTGATGGGATACTGGCCTCTGGAGTTATTTCAGAGGGAGCTGTCGAGAGTTTGCAGACCACAGGTTGGTCATGTGAAACCTCACCAAATGACTCAGTAGCTAAATATATTCAATAGTATACTACAGAATTATGAGGACCAGAATAGCCCCAATTTGATCTGAAATGTGTGTTGGGTTAGTTTTTCTCAAAATGGTCATGAAAATATTCCCAGATTTCATTTTTCAAGTGATGACCCTCAGGGAGAGTGCAAGTATTAAACAGTCAATCGGCATAATCAGAATCCAGCTCAGTCATGATGTGCACCATGGTGGGATGGCTAGTTATCTGAGCTAAAGTTGAAATGGTCCCTTAGAATTGTGCTGAATGACTATCACTAAATTGTATTTAGCGTCTTCAGGGGAGGAGTATCTATAGAGAGGATATTAAAAGGTTTATCAACAAGTTAGTGTTATTCTTCTAGCGTAATCTTGTTAAAAATTCAAAGTTACCACAGCTTGATGTGATTAGCAAACTTACCCTTTCAATTTTGTAGTCAGTTTTGGTTTTTGGTGATTAATTTACTACTTTGACTTACTGTATCAATGTATTATTGTACAAGGAAGCAGTTTAAAAAATTCAAACAATATAGAAGTATATTTAAAACAAATACTCCATTGTATATCCAGTTTTGCTGCTGGGCTTGGCCTGCTGAAATCAGTGATTGGAAAGGGCCTTGTGTACCCTGGCTTTATTGATTTATTATTATAAGTTTGAGATAAGTTAGAAATCAATTTGGGAGCAACTGATCCAGAAAACAGGGCAGAGCACGGCATTGAACAAGTTGGTAGATATCACAAATACACAGAATAATTTCATTTTTACCTTCAAGTGCATACTTTCCTTGCTTCCCCACACCTGTCCTTCTACAATTGCCAAACTACTGTCCAATAACCTTTGAATAACTTGCCGTAATTGACAATTCGTTCATGTTCGAACATGGAAAATAATCAGCTGCAGGGTAATTGCCTAAGGACATCGGTGAGAACCTTTAATGATGGAACTTTTATTTGCCAGATCAATGTGTTCATGCTTCAAGCAATTATCTATGAATATAAATTTTGCTGAGGTCTGAATTTTTTTTAAACATGACGTCTGAGCACTTCCTAATTTAACGTTGTGCTATGTTAACAAGATAGAAAGTTGCTCAGAGGTGAATGTGAATTTGCTCTGTATGCAATCATCACTTTCTCATTTAACTTCTCTTTGCATTCTTTTCAATTTTTGGCAGCTGTAGCAACGCTGTTGGTTCTCCCAGTAATTTTTCTAAAACCTGCTGAGAATTGTAACTTTGTTAGCTTATTTCAGGGATCCTGTACTTTATTGGCTCTTAGATTTTAAACTTAAGCAGCATTTGGATTTTTTTAATTTCTTGAAATATGTGTGATGGATGACATGGAATAAGGTTTCTGTTGGATTTGCAAACATTTATCGTAAACAAAAAGGAAATGCTGTTAGATGCTCAACACAGTATTTCTATAACAGTACCAGTCTGAGCAGTGCACTATTTAAAGATTAGATAATGAGCTTATCGCACTCAGCAGGAGTGTCTGTGGCTTTGAACAGCTGTGATGTTTGTTTCTTTTTAATCTCAAGGGACCTCGTTTAGGTGACCTGTTGATGTCTGCCAAAAATCCCTATGATTTTCCCTACACAGTCAGACCTGTAGTGAAAAAGCATTAGGACAGGGATTGGATGAAAATCTATCTACCTTGTCACAATTCAGTAAAAGCAACCACACTAAATCTCCACCCCCAAGGTGGTTGCTTGACACTATCTAGAACAAAGCAGCCCTCTTGTTTGGGACCACATTCACAAACATTCACTTCCCACTTATGTGTAGAATTTTGCACAACTGACAAATTCTCATAAATTGTCTCCATATTTTCTAGAGTAAACACATCCTTCCTGTATTCAGTACTTCAGTTGTGTTCTATCTGATGTTTCATAAAGTTTCATAATGTTTCAATACAATCTCTCACTTGTGTATTCTATATATTTTCAAATAAACATGTTATTTACCTATCTGCTACCTTCAGAGATCTGTGGATGGGCAATTCAGTCTCCCTGTCTTTACATTTCTCAATATTCTATCAGCTATTTTGTATCCCCTTGTCTTGCTTGCCCTTCCCAAATGCATTAACTCTTACTTCTCTATTGAATTTCATCTATCACATTTCTGTCACCTTACCAAACCATTGTTATTTGCAGATCTCTCCCTTGCTATTAACTACATGGCTAATTTTTGTATGATCTGTAAACTTCTTAATTGTGTGCCCTACATTTAAGCCTAAGTTATTGACTTTTTTCATGAAAGGCAAGGAACCTAGAACTGAGCCTGCAGAACCCCGCTGGTCATAAGCTTCCAGTCACACAAACACCTATTGACTATCACCCTTTGCCTCCTGGCAAGGAGCTAATTTTGAATTTCTTTTTCTTGTTATCTCCTTTTTTAAAAAAAAGCCTTCAAGTAAAGTTTTCACATATAACCTTGCTCAAAAAATCCATACTGACTGTGATCATACTATGCCTCCACCACAACAGTCAGTGCATTCCAGGTCCCAACTATTCGCTGCTTCATTCTTCCTGATTCTCATTTTATTATTGGTTCTTTTGTCAGTTGCCTTAATTTGGTGTCCTCTGGTTCTTGAACCTTTTACCATTCGAAGCGGTTTCTATCTATTGTCTAGGTCCCTCGTGAGTTGGTCGTCTCTGTCAATCTCATCTCAACCTTCTTTTCTTTGAGGAGAACTACCCTTGCACTGCCAATTTATGCATATAATTGAAGTCTCTCACTTCGAAGTCATTTTCAGAAGTCTTTTCATCACCCTCTCTAAAACCTTCATCTTACCTCCCGAGTGGCACTATCAAACCTCCCTGCCAGGATATTGGTGGAAGTCTTTTAAGGGCCAGTTGATTAGAGTGCGGGACAGGCATGTTCTTGTGAAAATGAAGGACAGGAATGGCAAATTCGGGAACCTTGGATGACAGGGGAAATTATCAGCTTAGTCATAAAAAAACGGAAGCATACCTAAAGTCTAGGCAACTGAAATCAGTTAAAATCCTTGAAGAATACAAAGAAAATTGGAAGGAGCTCAAATGGCGAGTTAGGAGGGCTAAAATGGTCAATGAAATATCCTTGGCCAGTTGGGTTAAGGAGAATCCGAAGGCATTTTATACATATATTAGGAGCAAGAGAGTAGCTAGGGAAAGAGTAGGCCCATTCAAGGTTAAAGGAGGGTTGTTATTTGTGGAGCCAGTAGAAATGGGCGAGATCCTTAATGAGTACTTTACACCGGCATTCACCAAAAAGAGGTATGTGAGGGATGTTGAGGTTAGGGAAATGTATGTGAATATTCTCCGGCAGGACAAATAATGAAGGAGGAGTGTTGAGTGTCTTGAAATACATTAATGTAGATGGGTCTCCAGGTCCAGATGTGATCTCTCCCAGGATACTGTGGGAGGCGAGGGAGAAAATAGCTGGGGCCTTAACAGATATCTTTGCATCCTCTTTGGCCTCAGGCAAGGTTCCAGAGAACTGGAGAGTGGCCAATGTTGTTCCCGTTTTTTTTAAGAAGGGAAGGAGAGATAATCCAGATACATACAGGCTGGTGAGCCTGACGTCAGTGGTGCGGAAGCTGTTGGAGAAGATACTGAGAGACAGGATTTATTCATGTTTGGAAGTGAAAGGACTTGTTAGTGATAGGCAGCATGGGTCATGTCTTGCCAACTTGATTGAGGTTTTTTGAGGAGGTGACCACAATGATTGAGGGAAGGGCAGTGGATGTTGTTTACATGGACTTTAGTAAGGCACTTGATAAGGTACCTCATGGCAGGCTGGTACAAAAGGTAGAGTCTCATGGGATCCAAGGTGAGCTAGATAGTTGGATACAAAACTGGCTTGGTCATAGAAAACAGAGAGCAGCAGTGGAAAGAGATAGTAGGAACTGCAGATGCTGGAGAATCTGAGATAACAAGGTGTAGAGTTGGATGAACAAAGCAGGCCAAGCAGCATCAGAGGAGCAGGAAGGCCTAGACCCTTCTTCAGAAATGGGGGAGGGGAAGGGGGTTCTGAAATAAATAGGGAGAGAGGGGGAGGCAGATAGAAGATGGATAGAGGAGAAGATAGGTGGAGAGGAGATAGGTCAAAGAGGCGGGGATGGAGCCAGTAAAGGTGAGAGTAGGTAGGCAGGAGACAGGTCAATCCAGGGAGGACGGACAGGTCAAGGGGGCGGGATGAGGTTAGTAGGTAGGAGATGGGGGTGGGGTTTGAGGTGGGAGGAGGGAATAGATGAGAGGAAGGACAGGTTAGAGAGGCAGGGACGAGCTGGGCTGGTTTTGGGATGCGGTAGGGGGAGGGGAGATTTTGAAGCTTGTGAAGTCCACATTGATACCATTGGGCTGCAGGGTTCCCATGTGGACTTCACAAGCTTCAAAATCTCCCCTCCCCCTACCGCATCCCAAAACCAGCCCAGCTCGTCCCCGCCTCTCTAACCTGTCCTTCCTCCCACCTCAAGCCCCACCCCCATCTCCTACCTACTAACCTCATCCCGCCCTCTTGACCTGTCCGTCCTCCCTGGACTGACCTGTCTCCTGCCTACCTACTCTCACCTTTACTGGCTCCATCCCCGCCTCTTTGACCTGTCTGTCTCCTCTCACCCTATCTTCTCCTCTATCCATCTTCTATCCGCCTCCCCCTCTCTCCCTATTTATTTCAGAACCCCCTTCCCCTCCTCCTCCCCCATTTCTGAAGAAGGGTCTAGGCCCGAAACGTCAACCTTCCTGCTTCTCTGATGCCGCTTGGCCTGCTGTGTTCATCCAGCTCTACATCTTGGTATAGCAGCAGTGGAAAGGTGCTTTTCAGAATGGAGATCAATTAGTAGTGGTGTTCTGCAGGGGTCAGTGCTGGGATCTTTGTTTGTAATATATTTAAATGATCTGGAGAAAAATGTAGGTGGTTTGATTAGTAAGTTTGCGGATGACACCAAAATTGGCAGAGTTGCAGACAGTGAGGAGGATAGTCAAAGGATACGGTGGAACTAGAATGATTGCAGATTTGGGCAAAGAAATGGCAGATGGAGTTTAATCCGGACAAAAATGAGATGATGCATTTAGGAAGATCATTTCAGATGTGAATTATACAATAAATGGCGGAATCCTTAGGAGCACTGACGTTCAGGAGGGACTGTGGCATACAGGTCTACTGATCCCTGAAAGTCGCAACACAGGTCGATAAGGTGCTCAACAAGGCATATAAGCACGCTTGCCTTCATCTGCTGGGACACTGAATATAACAGTTAGCAAGTTATGTTACAGCTGTACAAAACTTTAGTTAGGCCACATTTGGAATATGGCATGCAGTTCTGATCACTACACTACTGGAAGGATATGGATGCTTTGGAGAGGGTGCAGAAAAAACTTAGCAGCATGTTGCCTGGTCTAGAAGGTTTTAATTATGAGGATGAGGGCCTCACTATCTAGGCCAGCATTTATTGCCCATCCCTAATTGCCCCAATGGGCAGTTAAGAGTCAACCACTTTGCTGTAGCTCTGGAGTCACAGGTAGGCCAGAACAGGTAAGGATGGCAGTTTCCTCCCTTTAAAGAACAGTAGTGAACAAGATGGGTTTTTATTCTGACAATCAGCAATGGATTCATGGTTATCAGTAGACACTTAGTTCCAGATTTACACTGAATTCAAATTCCACCAACTGTCCTGGCAGGATTTGAACCCGGGTCCCCAGAAACATTACCTGGGTATCTGGTTTAACAGACCAGCAACAGTACCAATTGGCCATCACCTCCCCTAGGTTGGATAAACTCAAGATTGTTTTCACTGGAAAGACGGAACTGAAGGGGTGACCTAATAGAGGTCTACAAAATTATGAAAGCCATAGATAGGATAGATAGTCAGAGGCTTTTCCCAGAGGTGAAAGGTCAACTACAAGATGGCACAGGCTCAAGGTAAGAAGGGGAATTTTAGGAGAAAAGTGCGGGGAAGATTTTTCACACAGGAGGTGGCTGCCTGGAACACACTACAAGTGGAGGTGGTGGAAGCAGGCATGTTAGCAACGTTTAAGGCATATCTTGATACACACGTGAACAGTGGAATAGATACTGCACACAGGCAGTAAGTAGAAGGTCTAAATAAGGATTCGGAATCGGCACAGGCTTGGTGGGCTGAAGGGCCTGTTACTGTGCTGTATTGTATTTGATATCCTTTCTCTTCAGGGCTGACAGGTTTCTTTAAGCAAGATTAGGTCCCGCCTACTCTGCCTCATCTTTTCTTTATCACCCTCTCTATCTCATCTAAAATTCCAATAGTCAGGAATGTTAAGTTGCCATTCTTTTCCTCCTCCTCCAAATTGTGTTTCAATAAATGTCATACTTCCAATTGCCTAGAAGTCTCACACCCCTCAGAACTGGTCTCAATGTCCCAGGAATCTAAAACCCTCCCTTCTGCACCTTCACAGTGACTATATTCGTCAGCATGCTATCCTATTTCGATCCTCACTGTCGCACTGCAAGTAATCTGGAGATGAAAACAGTGTGCTGCAAATGCTTAACAGGGTTAGCCATTTCTATAGTGAAAGAAAGAGTTACTGTTTCAAATTGACCATTCTTTAGAATCACCTGCGTATTCCAGTGTGTTCTGATTTTATTTCCAATTTCCAGCAGCTGCAATATTTTGCCGTTGAGTTTGGAGGTTATTACTACTTTAAGGTTCTGCTTATCACTTTGTTTCATACCCTCCTAAAATCTGTCTTCAGTACCTTTTATCCCTTCTTTAACCTCTGTCTATGGCGACAATATGGACAACAGTCTCTGGCTGTTCACCCTTGCCCTTAAGAATATTCAGATGCTTAATGATATCCTGAAGTCTCGTATCTTAAAGACATTATTGTATTGTATTGAGAAGAATGTTTGGTCCATGACACTTTTGGAAAGGCTGGGTGATGCTGGGTCCTGGTCTCTCCTCTGAGGTGCTTTCTCTCAGTGGCACAGAATGATTTTTCCCTACTATATTGCAAAAAGTACAAGACATGCTGTTTTACTAGTATTTTTAGATAGCAGTTGAAGGGAAAATTACTATTTGATCAATTTCAGTTCCTCCAAGCCCATCTTTTGATTGTTTACTTGTTCCACTACCATTTCCTTTGGCCTTGCCACTATTACCCCTTTTGTGACTAAATCACTCCAACCTTCCACCCTATTACAGACCTGGTCCCTTTGTCCTTGCCTCTCACTTTTTCCGGCATTTATATTTGTTTAAAATTGGTTACATCTCTAACTTCTTCCAGTTCTGTGAAAAGTCATAAAATTGAAATGATAATTCTGTTCGCACTGACTTCATAAGAAACCTGTTGAGATGCCACCATTGTCAAATAAAGACCCCCAATCAGGACATATGTAATGTATTGAGATTTGTTCAACTCTATATTTGCCTTTTGTCTGTAAAGGAACTGGAGGATGCTGCAACACAGGCTGCTCTTGAGGAGAAAAGACGCCTACAGACACAAATGCAGCTGCAAGATCGATTCAGACAGGAACTGGAACGAGAAAAAAATGTAAGCACAAGCACTTTATGGTTTGCTTTTGATAAATACATATGGACTATTGCCACATTAAAATGATTGCATTTTAGATATTTTCTAACAAAGCTGTTCAAATACGTGATTACATGATTGCTTTTTATTCATGTTTGATAAACAGGAATCTGCTGTGCATTATTTTCCAGGTCTTTTTAGTACAGCAGCCAATTGTTGACAGATTAGAGAACTTTGTGAAATTAGTCTCTCAGCTGGTAAACTGTGTGGCAAATTAATTTTCTTTTACATCGCAGAGTGTAGTCAGAAGCAGCTGCAGAGCTGTCTCTCAGTGGGTTCTAGAAACCATAGCATTGTGGGTCCACAAATGTGGTCTTGGATTCATGGAATCAATTTCACAAGAGAAAATATGTCTAAAGAAATGTGTTATGCGATTCAGCAATTGGGCTTCTTGGCCCACTGGAAACTTGTGTGTGGTTGTCAGGGTCTGAAAGGGCTGAGGAATGCATTTAGTGTTGCTGAATATGATATCACGTGGACTTGGCAGGGAATAAATTTGGAACACAAAGGAGGAAGCCCTCACATTGAAATGTCCCTCATTGTTACTGGGACTATGTCTATCATGGTAATGTAAGATGCATCTAGTTGATGTCATGCTATAAATATATTGTTGTTTGATATAAGAGCCTCTCTTAGACTACCAGTTGGATTTCCGCAATCACAGGACCAACCAGTCCTGTAGTTCCCAAGAAAGCAGGTGGCAGCAAATGTACGAGGTGGATCTGATGAGAATTCATCTTACAACATTCTGTACCATACATTTCTAAGTACGTGCTTGGTATTCCAGCTCACAGTGCCGCTTAGTGCAAATGTGCAACAATTTGCAAAGTAATTAATATTAAAGGAAGTCCTTGTTTGCCCAATGCATGTTGCTTGATTTTAACAGTAGTTAATGGGTCTGTAATCTCATTGTGTGTTGCAAAATTCAGTTTAATGTTTCTCATGTTATGGGATTGGTGCAATTTTTCAGGAGCCTCAGTCTGTCCCCATCCCTAATCCTCCAACTTGCAGTACCTCCCTGTGCTCAATCCACCAATTCATGGCCCCAGCAGCTATTATTAGCAGCTTTTATTTGCTATTAGTTGATTTGAATTGAGAAAAGTTGCTGAAATTGCAGTGGATGTTCTTAAGGGATTGGAGCAGTTGCATTATTTCAGCAGGACTGATTTTATTGTACTGTCTGATTATATTTTTCCAATTGGCACACAGGGACAATGAAATTATTTATCTCTAAAACAATAATTAAGTAACAGTCTCAGCTACAGTCAGCAAGGTCCGTTTACCAATACTCAATTTAGAATCTTTATTCTTCTCTTTCTAAATAAATGAGTGCTGGTAGCTTTGTTTCATCAAAGACATAGCCTTGTAATTTCCCTTTGAAACTAAATGTCCTTTCCTTTTTTGACCTGTTGGACTTTTGGTAAGTATCCAATGGCTAAGTGAAGTAATTTGTGCAGTTTCAATTTGGTTCATTTTAGTCTTGCATCCGATTAACCTTGTTGGACCTTCACTGCATTTGATTGATGTGAAGACCCAATAATGCTCATTCCAGGTCGGCAACAACTACATATCTATGTGGAATGTTTGTTAATTCAACAAGCTAAAGATTATAATGTTTACACTGTTGTTTTCAGATCAGAGAGCAGATGGAAGAGCAAGTAGCTCAGAAGTCTACTGAACTGCAACAGTACTTGCAACGTGTGAAGGAACTGGAAGAAATGTACAAAAGGCTTGAGGAAGCCCTTGAGGATGAGCGTCAGGCTCGGCAAGAGGAGGAATCTGTCCGAAAACTTCAGGCCAGGTAGTAAAATATTTTAAACCTTCCTGATACTTACAATGGGAAATTTTAAGGACGTGAATGGAAGAAGAGTATAGCACAATATTAGTAATTACAGAGAATTCATTAATTAGAGGAATGGCTAGCGTCTTCTGCAGTAACAATTGAGAGTCCTGTAAAATAGAAAAAGCTGACAATATCCAGCAGGTCAGAGAGGATCTGTGGAGAGAAAAACAGTTAATGTTTCATCAGAACAAGGGATATTAGAAACATGATAGGTTTTGAACAAGGGGTTGGTAGAATGAGGACTGAAGGAAGGTCTTTGGGTGGTGGACAGGAGAGATTGAATAACAGAAGAAGTTGGTCTTCTAGGGCCAAAAGGAATAGTGATGGAGCAAAAAGAGAAGTAAACAAAATAAAGTCGCTGTAGGATCATGTGAGCTGCTGACTGAAAGCGAAATTAAAGGAATCTTCAAAATCAATTGAAAGGAAGTGAGAGGGAGGATTAGTTTACAATCTGAAATTGTTGACTTTGAACATTGAGTCCAAAAGGCTGTAAAGTTCTGAATGGAAAGACGAGGTGTTGTTCCTCAAGCTTACATTGTGCTTCAGTGGAACAGTGCAGAAGGCTAAGGACAGGGATGTCAGTGTGAGAGCAAGGTGGATTAGTGGCCTATAGGGTGTATTGTCGAGCAAGTGCCATGATATGATATATTTTAACATGGATATAAAAGGAGGGGTTGTTGTAATCTGCAACAGGAACAACAATATAGGGGAAGAAATGGGAGGAGGCTCTGCCCAGGTAAAATTAGATGTTAGGTTCTAATTTGGAAAGTAGGACCTCATGGTTGATTTATCTAAAGATTATTATGCAAAGGAGGGACTCCACTTCATGAGACACAGGCACATCAGTGTTGGGGCAACGTGGAGCTCTACTGATTTGGTGAGTTCTAGGGAAACCCGGGGAGGAGGAGGCGGCTAACCCTGTTGATTGAAGAAACTATTAAAACATTAATAGGAAGGATATTAGCAACAGAAAGAAACCAGTGGAGGCTCTACGGTTAGAATGAAAGAATAAGAGGGGATTCTAAACTGTAACGGGAGTAATTTGTGGACAATTCTCTTAATAGCAGCAATCACATAGTAGAATGATTTTCAGAGACTTGTAGCAAACGCGAAGTGGTTTTAATGAAAAACACTTTAATTTCCATATGTAAGAGCAAAGAAGTGCAAGTCAGAAAAATAGTGAGTCTGTATGTGCATACCTGCCTACCCCTGATAGCCATCAACTCCTTTTATGTCAACAACCCCTTATCTATCTTAGCCTTACAAGTATTCAAACTCCACCACCCACCAACCCATTCTCTGGAGGACAATATTACAAAGACTCATGACCTAATCAGTGAAGACATTCTTTGTCATTTCCATCTTGCATGCACTTCCCCTTATTTTTAAACCATTCCCTAGATCTAGGCTCTTCTACCAGGGTAAACATCATATCAGCATCCACTCTGCAAAGTCTGCCCATGATCTTATGTATCTCAATAATATCACATATCAATTTTCTAAACTCCAAATGGATCCTATCCAGTCTTTCCTCATAAGATAATACCTCGCCCAGTAATCAGTCTAATAAACCTTCTCCGAAATGCTTCTAATGCATTAAGATGTTTTCTTAAATAAAGAGACTAAAACTGTACATAGAACTCCAGATGTGGCCTCACTAACGCTGCATGCAACCGCAGCAAAGCATTCCAACGTTTATATTTTATATCCCTTGCAGTAAAGGATAACATTTCATTTGCCTTCTTAATCACTTGCAGTACCTCCATATGGACATTTTGTGAATCAGGTACCAGCACACCTAGATGCCTCTGTACCACAACAGTTCTACAATCTCTCTTCATTTTATGACCTTGCCCAAAGTAGGCAAGTTCATATTTTCCCACATTGTACTTCATTTTCCAAATTTTTGTCCACTCACTTAATCTATCTCTATCCCTTTGTAGACTCCTTATCTCTTCTTCACACCTTACTGTACTTAACCTTGCACCATCAGCAAATTTGGCACCCATACATCTAGTCCCTTTATATTCTGCTTGATTGCATTAAAATTTTCTAAGTACCTTGTTATAACTTCTTTAACAAAAGATTCCAGCATTTTCCCTATGATAAATGTTAGGCTAACCAACCGGTAGCTTCCTGCTTCCTGTCTCCCTCCTGTCTTGAATAAAGGAGCCACATTTGCAATTTTTTCAATCTGACAAGACCTTTCCAGAATAGGGAATTTTGGAAAATTAAAACACCTACATCTATTCCAGTGGCCATCTCCTTAACCACCCAAGGATGATGTCCACTTGGAGATTTAGCCGGTTCGAGTTCTGATCATTTTCTCCATACCGTTTCCCTTGGAATTTTAATTATTTTAAGTTCCCTGCTCTCTCTTACATTCACACTTATTTCTGGGATATTATTTGTATCTTCTATAATGAAGACAGATACAAAAGGTCTGTTTAATCCATGTGCCATTTTTAATTAGTGATGCCCCAGACACACTTTTTGGAGGACCACTGCTCACTTTACTTTGTTCCTTTTTAAAGTCCTTTAGAATCTCTTGCTATCTGTTTTTATATTTCTAGCTAGCTTTCTGTCATATTTTAAATTCTCCGACATTAATCTTTTGGTAATTCTTCACTGTGCTTTAATCTGTGCAGTCATCTGCCCTGCCATTCATTTTTTGAGGAATTGTGTACTCTTTCTTTCAGTCTGATACTATCTTTAAAATCCTTACTTAGCCAAGCTTGGTGTTTAATTCCTTCAGAACAGCGCTTCCCCTGTGAATTCCAAAACAGCAATTCCTGCTATAGAGCTGCAATTGAGAGCTAAAAGCTATGTAGTCACCTTAAGTTTTTAAGAGTTTGTTTCACATGGGTGTGGCCTAAGTGGCTTGACCTTGAGGCCCCAAACAATCCTTGCAAATCCAGCAGAGATTCACCTACACTTTGTCTAACCTCATCTATTATATCCATTGCTCCCAAAGTGGTCTCCTCTATATCGGGGCAACCAAATGCAGACTCAGGGACTGGTTCGCAGGACACTTGTGCTGTGTATGCACCAATCACCCAACCGTGCGGTTGCCATCCACATTAAATCCCCCTCCCACTCCCCAGCGATATCCATCCTTGGCCTCCTCCACTGTCAGAGTGAGGCCAAATGTAAACTGAAGGGCCAACACCTGATATTTCGCCTTGGGAACTTACAGCCCAGTGGCTTGAATATTGACTTCATCAGCTTCAAAATCTCTCCACAACCTCACCCCCACCCCCACCTGTCCATCTTCTGACTCACCTATCCAGTCCACCCTTCCCACTGATCAACTACAATAACCCCCTACCTGCATCCACCTATCTCCATCCCACCTACCCTCCCCCAGCCCCACACCCCCTCTATTTAATTCTGGTCTCCACCTCTCCATTCCTGAGAAAGGGTTTTGGCCCGAAACATTGACTTCCCTGGTCCTTGGATGCTGTCTGACCTATTGTGCTTTTCCAGCTCCACGTTTATTGACTAAAGCTTCCAGCATCTGCAGTCCTTACTGTCTCCAATAGTTTAAAAGGATTTGAAACTAAGGTGGTTGAATGGAGTGAAATGACAAATGAGCTTATTGACTGGTGGAACATGTCGTCTGGAGGCTTAATGGGCTATCCATGTGGCAGTGTTACAATACCCAGTGTTCAAGTCTCCTCTGAGTTCAGATAATTCATGTGTGTGTTATTAATGTTTCTAATTGCATCGAATTCGACAAGGTGTTTTAAGTGCTGCTATGATCATACTCTGCTACAGTTATAAGGCTGCATTTAATTCTGCTTAAGTTCTCCATTTAAATGAGATTAGTAAGCATGTATTCTTAAGTATGTATGATGAAATTGCGCATCCTTTATTCTATTTTTAAATATAGAAAAACATTAAACTGCAAGATTGTCAGAGTGGAAAGTGAATTTGCGTTTATTCAAGAATTTGTCTCCAGTGCAAAACTCCATAACAATATGCACTAAAAATAAAAATAAAAAAAATAAGTTAACTGAATAATTAAGTAGTTAATTGGAAGAATAATCTTTTGAATAATAGTGAGTTGTTCCAGACCACTGATTGTGTTGATAATCCATACTGGTTTAAAGAAAGTGTCCTTTGTGATTTGTGTTTGTCAAGTGTACTTAAACCTTGCATACTGCTACCAATAGAATTTATCTTTGAAATTACATTTTAATCATTCATACAATTCTATTTAAACACAAATGATTTGTAAACATTTCATCTGCTCCATATTAGGAGAGAAGTGATTAAGCAAGACCATTGTGCCTGTTCAGGGATATTGTTACACACCTCTGGAGCTGTTGGGCACCGCCCGCTTCTATCTCCTCCCCAAAATCCACAAACCTGAATGCCCTGGTCGACCCATTGTCTCCGCCTGCTCCTGCCCCACCGAACTCATCTCCACCTACCTAGACTCCATTTTCACCCCCTTGGTCCAGGAACTCCCTACCTACGTCCGTGAAAACACCACCCACGCCCTCCACCTCCTCCAGAACTTCCAATTCCCAAGTCCGCAACACCTCATTTTTACTATGGACGTCCAGTCCCTATATACCTGTATTCCCCATGCTGATGGCCTAAAGGCCCTCCGCTTCTTCCTGTCCCGCAGAATGGACCAATCCCCCTCCACCGACACCCTCATCCGCCTAGCCGAACTCGTCCTCACCCTCAACAACTTTTCTTTCAATTCCTCCCACTTCCTACAGACAAAGGGGGTGGCCATGGGTACCCGTATGGGCCCAAGCTATGCCTGCCTCTTTGTAGGTTATGTGGAACAATCCCTCTTCCGTACCTACACTGGCCCTAAACCCCACCTCTTCCTCCGTTACATTGATGACTGCATCGGCGCCGCCTCGTGCTCCCACGAGGAGCTCGAACAGTTCATCCAATTCACCAACACCTTCCACCCCAACCTGATGTTCACCTGGACCATCTCCAACGCTTCCCTCTCCTTCCTGGACCTCTCTGTCTCCATCTCGGGCAACCACCTCGAGACAGATGTCCATTTCAAGCCCACTGACTCCCACAGCTACCTGGAATACACCTCCTCCCACCCACCCTCCTGCAAAAATGCCATCCCCTATTCCCAATTCCTTCGCCTCCGCCGCATCTGCTCCCAGGATGAGACATTCCAATCCCGCACATCTCAAATGTCCTCATTCTTCAAGGACCGCAACTTCCCCCCTGCAGTGGTCCCCCTCGTCCTCACATACCACCCCACCAACCTCCGGATCCAACGCATCATCCTCCGACACTTCCGCCATCTGCAATCAGACCCCACCACCAAAGACATTTTTCCCTCCCCACCCTTATCTGCCTTCCGGAGGGACCACTCCCTCCGCGACTCCCTTGTCCGCTCCACACTCCCCTCCAGCCCCACCACACCCGGCACTTTTCCTTGTAACCGCAGGAAGTGCTACACCTGCCCCCACACCTCCTCCCTCACCCCAATCCCAGGCCCCAAGAAGACATTCCACATCAGGCAGAGGTTCACCTGCACATCTGCCAATGTGGTATACTGCATCCGCTGTACCCGTTGTGGCTTCCTCTACATCGGGGAAACCAAGCGGAGGCTTGGGGACCGCTTTGCAGAACACCTGCGCTCAGTTCGCAACAAACAACTGCACCTCCCAGTCGTGAACCATTTCAACTCCCCCTCCCATTCCTCAGATGACATGTCCATCCTTGGCCTCCTGCAATGCCACAGTGATGCCACCCGAAGGCTGCAGGAACAGCAAATCATATTCAGCCTGGGAACCCTGCAGCCCAATGGTATCAATGTGGATTTCACAAGCTTCAAAATCTCCCCTCCCCCAACCGCATCCCAAAACCAGCCCAGCTCATCTCCACCTCCCTAACCTGTTCTTCCTCTCACCCCAAGCCGCACCCCCATCTCCTATCTACTAACATCATCCCGCCCCCTTGACCTGTCCGTCCTCCCTGGACTGACCTATCTCCTCCCTACCCCCCTACCTACAATCACGTTTACTGGCTCCATCCCCACCTCATCCACTTGTCTGCCTCCTCTCCATCTATCCTCTCCTCTATCCATCCTCTATCCGCCTCCCCCTCTCTCCCTATTTATTTCAGAACCCTCTTCCCCTCCCCCATTTCTGATGAAGGGTTTAGGCCCGAAACGTCAAGTTTTCCTGCTCCTATGATGCTGCTTGACCTGCTGTGTTCATCCAGCCCCATGCTTGTTATCTTGGAGCTGTTGGGACTTGAACCAGGGAACTATTGGCCTAGCAACAGGGATACTACCACTGCAACACTGCAGTCCCCGTGCTGGAAACTGTGTAGATGAACTTGATAACTAACACTGTTATCAAAGCTCAGTGGGTAAAAAGAGTCACTTCGGAAAGGTACCAGAGAGTGACTGTGTTCATAGGAAACAACTCTGACAAGAAGACAGATTAATGATAAAGAGAAACAATTTGAGTTAACACGTGATTAGATGTAAAATATTTCTGTCATCCTTGCTTTCAGTAAGAGTGCCTTTGTATTTTTCTTGGGGATGTTAGATAACAATTGCAGGATAGAATTTTTACTCATGTTTGTGCCTAGAGAGTGGGACTTGAACACGAAACCTGTTAACTTCGTCAGTACTTTTTGACTGCAGGTTGCTGGAAGAGGAGTGCAGCAAACGACTGGATTTGGAGAGGCTACATTTAAAACAACAACAAACCATACAAACAACAGAAGCAGAAAAGCAAGAACTGGAAAACCAGAGGGCAATGAAAGATCGAGCATTGGAGGCAGCAATGAAGCAACTGGATGAACTTGAGCGGGAGAGGAAACATGCTCTTGAGCAATATGGGGTAAGACTGTGACACACCAGATGACATCCTATTGCACAATAGTTTTAAATATCAGAGATAGCAGGAACTGCCGATGCTGGAGAATCTGAGATAACAAGGTGTAGAGCTGGATGAACACAGCAGGCCAAGCAGCATCAGAGGAGCAGGAAAGCTAACGTTTCGGGTCGAGACTCTTCTTCAGAGAAAAGTTTTAAAGATGAAGCAAGTTTCCTCATCTTGATTGCTGCTTCACAGTTTGTAAATGCTGAATCAATTAATTTGTACTCTACTAGCTTTCTAATTTGGTAACATCTGAAAATGGCTGTGCACTTCCTTCAGTGTATAGTTATCACTTCTAAGTTGAACAGTTTAGTTGGCTAGACTTTAATTAAATGTGTATTACTATGAAAAACAACAGATAATCTTCTGTGCAAGTAAAAACATCTACCAAGACTACTGCTGCTGTTGTCTCTGAAGGTTGTGTATTTGTGTTCTGGACTGGACATGATTGGGAAGAGATTAGGCTGATGCTGAAAATTTATTGAACTCTTTGGATTCACACAACACGGTTTTACACAAGGCTATTTAGAGCCATCTCCCAGTAGTTATGGTTGTCATATTACCATACATCACTGTTGATGTAGACTGTTCTATTTACATATTTAACACTAACCTTTACTCTGCATCTCCCCTCAAGTCTCTGACTTTATATCCAGTTCACAGATAACCATATGGTGGTTTCACTAATCTTCCTGTTTGGTGCCCCATAAATTTTCTGGTCTCAGTGGTCTTTCTTAAGGAAGTCTCCCTGTCTCCTCAAATGCATGATTTTGTTTTTCATTTCTGTCTGCCAGGTTAACTGAATAGCCTTTAACGAAGTTAAATCTTCCCTCAATTGCAGAAAGTCACATAATGTCTCTTCAGGAACAGCTATGATGATGTCGTTTTGAATTAATTTGGATTAAAGGCTCTCTAGTTGGAATTCTGAGCTATCATGTCAAAGCCATTAATAAAGGAATCAATGCTCTTTCCCAATTACTGAGTGTGTCTATTAAATTTACCAGCTCTGGAATACTGTTCCTCCAAATGTTAAAGTATGCATTGACAGCTCTTATAACAACTTCATATACAGCCATTTCTTTGTTAATGCCCAGACTGTATATCTGTATTGCCGTCCTTGATGCAGCAAAGGGCACTGATCTGTTCCTTGGTAGCTTTTCTACTAGTCCTGAAACTTTTCAGTGCCCTCATAAATCTACAATGTCAGTGCTGCCACTACTAAGTCTGATTCAGGTCTGTTCCTTTTCAAAGCACTCTGATAAGGGTGTGTTTTTTTTCTATTGCTTCTCTTTACACACACTGCATGTGCTTTTTAATTTACTTGATCATTTATTTCTGTTCTGTTTTGTTCTGTTCCCGTTTCCTTCAAATCAGTCACTACCACGACCTGCTATCAATGTCTGTGAAGGTTGTCAGTTTTTTCATTTGGCAGTAGAGATGTTGAAGGCTGCAGGCACTAGGCTATAGATTAATGTTCTCAATTACTTACTGGTCAAGGCTTTACATGAGGGGTACTGCATGAAACTATCTTCTAGTGGTTCTGGTTGTCAACTGATCTTGCATCGCAATGTGAACCTTTCTGTTTTCATATTTAACATTTGCTCCTTTCTCTACATTGAGTTCTGTTGCAATATATTCCTATTACTTTGTAAATCCAATAAAAAAACATCTTAAAGGACCATTCAGAGCATGCATTTCAAGATAATGACAACTAAATGGAGATACAGGGATAGTTCACTAATTTCTGAGATATTGGGATTATGTGTGCCAGAGTAGAAAGAAAAGATTTTCAAAAGTTTTTAAAAATATAGGGGCGTTGACAAAGTTAACAATAAAGAAATGATTGAGAAGTTAGTGATCATAAACTTAAAACTCTTTCCTCACAACCAGTAAGAATGTTAGGAGTAATTTGTGTGCACAGGATACTTGGAGAATGAAGCGTTATGCCACAGGGATGGATTGATTTAAATTTCTTTCTTTTGTGCATAGAATGTGAGTATCACTGGCAAGCCCAACATTTGTTGCACATGTATTATCATTGCCTGGCCTGAATGCTGGCCTTTCCTCAGTCTTCTCCATATCCTTCTGTCCTCTTCTAGTCTTTACATTAACCACTTATATTCCACAATTTTCAAACCATTCAGCATTGATAGTCTCCTCTTCTCCTTTTCCCTTGAAATGTTTCCTCCATAACACCTGTTACCAGTCCCTTTCATCCCAAGATGTGCCTGCCAGTGTCTCTACCATTTCCTAACTTTGCTTGTATGTGATTCAGCACTTCACCAAATGTTACTTTTTCAAACCAGCTGATTCTTTCCATTCTCCTTCAAAGCACACATTTAAAAGCTATTTAGTAAATTGTTCTCTTCTTTCCCTATGGCCCAGGTCTCGCATCCATACAAAGAACGTTCTAGATCAAGTGCTTTACAAGTCACTTCTTGTTGTTTATTCAGCTTTCCTGTTAATAACCGGTTGTTATCTTAAATACAACTCTTTGTACTGCTGTTCTAGTTCTTCTTCCATTTTGGTGCCATCCATCAGATAATATGCTTCCTAAATCATTGAACTCTTGCACCTATTCTAGTTCTTTCTTTCATGAATATATGAATACTTCTTAGTAATTTGGGGATATACCAAACCAAAACCTTAGTTTTGTTCACATTCATTTTCCTTCCAAAGTTCATGCCTGCTGTTAGCAGTCTATCTACTAGTTCTTACAATCCTTCTCTGCATTTTCTATGTGTGCTTTATCATCAGCAAATCTAACAGATGTTAGCAGCTGTCCTGCAGTTTTAATGCCAGATTTTGTCTGCCAATGCTTCTTTATCGTTATTACCGATCTTCCTTAATGTCAATACAGAAACAAGCAAAACTTTTTCAAACTCGTCTCCCAGTTCTGAATTCACTGTAGTGTATTCTTAAGGTTGTTCATCCCTAATTGTCTTCAAGGGGTTGATGAACGAACTGTCTTCTCAACCTGCAGTTCATCTGCTGGAGATACATCCGCGATGCTATTATGGAGAGCGTTCTCAGTGACGAGGAGGGAATGGCAATTTAGTTCCGAGTCAGGATGGTGTCTGTCTTGGAGGAGAACACACTCAGATGTTAATGAATTGGAGACCCTCGTTCAATTTCAAGGATAATTAGATGAATATTTGAAGCAAATACAAAGTCATTGGGACAAAGCAGGAAAAAGGGATTATTTTTAGATTACTCTAATGAATGATCAATTTAGGGAATGGACTTCTGTTTTGTATTTGACCTTTTAGCGCTCTCAAATAATTGTCGCATTTGCAAACTCTCTTTTTATTTGTCTGGGAATGTGATGTAGCTTCCAAGGTCCACGATAGTTCTTTTCTCAAATAAGACATATGGGAATCGCAAAAAGCGTACCAATAACTTGGATGTCAAGATTCTTATATGATTAATGATATTGTAAAAGTGCTCAACAACTCTGCAATCTCCACCCAATAAGATTTTAAATCTTCCATATAGGAAGAAAATTGGGAAGAAGTGGTAACAATTGAAGCTATGTAGATATAATAGTGCAATAAACTCTTTCAATTCTCTATATAATTTTGGTAGGAAGCAGCAAAAAAATTAGAGCTGGCAACTAGCAAAACAAAGAACTGGAAGGCCAAGGTGGCTCAACATGAAGGATTGCTGCGACTTATAGAGCCAGGTAAGAAAAGTAAAAATAATTATTGTACAATAAATTATAACAATATAACAGCCATAAAGCATCTAGCAAGTGCAAGGATCTAGCAAGTGCAAGGGTCTACCAGGTTAGAAGTGGTAGTGAAGAGGTTACTATATCGTCTTTTGAGTATACCTGTAAGTGACTGAGAAATCTGGTTGGAAAATAAATTATTTGTCATTGCTTTGGTGAAACTAAAGCATCAATCATTACGCAAATAGAAACATAATACTGCGGATGCTGGAAACCTGGAGAAATTCAACAGGTCCAGCAGCATCAGTGGAGATAGAAACAGAGTTGAAGTTTAGAGTCCAAGGGTTCATCTTCAGATCTCCATTCTGAAGAAGGGTCTTTAGACTTGAAGTGTTAACTGTGTTTACCTCTCCACAGATGCTGCCAGTCACTTTTCAATTCCTTGTTGCTGTATCATTACACAAAATGAGAAGATGTCAAAGAAAGATTGTATGCTGATTCCTTCTTTTGAAGCATTTTTCGGGAACTGCAATTTTTTTTTTGAAGAGCCTGATTTAGACAAAGCACAGAAATATTTTTCTTACAATCCTGTATTCATAACCCATTGATCTGGGTGACAAATTGGAATAAGTACTGAATAAAGTTATTTTTGAACATCTATTCAGTATGAAATGTTAATGCATATATCTGTTCCCTTTTCTTTTCCAAAGTATGCCTTTAGGATTCTGATAATAACCAGAATTTAAATCATTTGTAGGTCTCCACTATGCAAAAGTCTAGATTTACGGAATTAATATCCAATAATGGTCATTGGCTTAGATCAAACTGTGTTGATTGATCTTTACTGTACACTGCACCTTCATCATGGCTGAACAATATTTGATAGCATTGAATAAAAATCTTGGTAGGGGAAAAATAGTTGTGTTGTTAATTCACTGTTGACTTAAGAGCTTCAATTCTTACCTGTCCTCTGAACTAGCCTAGCAAACCACCAAGTTCTGTCAAACCACTTCAGAGAAGTCTAAGAAGAGCAAAAGATGATAAATCCCATGGCAGTTATCTAGGCATTGGATTCGACTGCAACAAAGGCACATGCAGCTCTAACTAATACTGCAAAGTCTTACTAACCAACATCGGAGTATTTGTGCAAAAATTGGAACAGCTGTCATTATTGAGTGGCCCAGGAAGACTTGCACTCTCAGAAACATATATTTTAGCAATGCCCTAGGCTCTATCTTCATCCACCAGAGCTAAAGGCATAGTGGTATGCAGTTAGAGCAATGGGGTGCTACCAGCCCTTAACATTGACTCATGGTAATGGATCACACATTGACAAGGAACCCTGATTATAACATACTGCTCTCTTCCTTTTGGAGATGAAGTCTTGTTTTCATACTGAGTTTACAATTCCATCATAATGCATGGCATTACCATAGTGTAAGATTTGGAGGTTCACATGACTTTAATTGTAAGAGCCATTTGATTACAAAAGTAGTCGAAGTTGAGTGAGCCAGTCTAAAAGATCTCCTAAAAGATACACCAAGTGCTAGTATGTTTTCACATACCTCACATAAATTTTGAATCAAAATGGATGATATTCAATAAAAAGTTGTTTTCAGTTAATCCATTTTGAGACACAAGCTGTCAACATACGGCTGATTGGGCACTAGTGTTTCTTGTAAAAGCAGTTGGGACACCCTGTTGACCTCTGCCATATGACTACTGTGCTGGTTTAAATATACCCCACGCGCAACTCTAAAGTCTGTGTAGGAATACCTAAGGTTTGAAGGAACATTATGGGGCATGTAAAACAGAAGTAGCTGGAAAAGCTCAGCAGGTCAGGCAGCATCTGTGAAGAGAAAATCAGTTCTGAGGAAGGGTCACAGGACCTGAAACGTTAACTCTGATTTTCTCTTCACAGATGCTGCCAGACCTGCTGAGCTATTCCAACTACTTCTGTTTGTGTTCCTGATTTACAGCATTGGCAGGTCTTTTGGTTTTTATTTGTTATTGGGCATGTGTCTGTTTATCGTTTCTGTTGACTAAAGTTGTCCTTCAGTCGTTGGTCGTCTGACCATGCACCAAATCACTGCTTATTAACCCTTTTCTAGCCATTATTTTCTAATTAACCACTTCAGAGATGTTATTACACGTTATCAATTTCAGGATGATCTAGGTAGTATGCGCTGAATTCCTGATTTTTTTTTAAAAAAAAAGGCAGGTCATCCTACTGATCTCATTTCCTACTATCTCCTGATTTGTTCCCTTAAATGTCACTTCTATTCCTTTTATGATAGCTTGTTCCTTTTATCAAATACCTTATTATCATACTGCTAGTAGACCAATTTGTGCACCTGTTTGGGAGTGTGTAACGTCATCTTCTAGTGATTTAATATTATCCCAAATGCTCCAATACTAATTGCAGTGTTAATTAAATTCCATTCAAATTCCTCAGATATGAAGTAGTGTGTGCCTGCATGCCACAAACCTAGACAACATTCAAACTAGGATTGATAAATAGCAAGTAATAATTGTTGTGCACAACTGCAAGACAATAACCTCTCCAAAAGAAGAGAATTTAATCACTTCTTGACAATGCCATCACCAAATTCCTCATCATGAACACCCTGAGGATAATCATTAACCTGAAACGTAACTGATTGACCTAAGTAAATACTATGGCTACAAGAGCAGATCAGAAGCAGGGAAATCTACAGTGTGCAAAACAGTATGTCATGGAATATTCTTCTTGTCTGGATGATTCAATAACACTCAAAAAGAAAAACTCACGACAACACAGGATAAAGAAACCTGCTTGATTGGACTCCCGTCCACCGACTTAAACATTCTCTTCCTTCAGCACAGGTTCACAGTGGCAGTAGTGTGTACCATTAACAAGATGCACTGCAGCAAACTGCCAAGCTTGCTTTGCCAGCATCTTCCAAATTCACGAGTACCACCTCCTAGAATGAAGGCTGTCAGCACACAGAAACAGCATTTGCAAAGTTCTTCCTTCAAGTTGCACACCAGCCAAACTTGGAAACACACTGCTGTTACCTCAAAATCCTGGAATTCCCTTGTCAATAGCACTGCATACACCTCCATCTTGCAGATTCCAGAGGTTTAAGATAGCAGCCCACATCCCATGAATAAATTAAAAAAAATTTTTTTCTTTCATGCAAAATGTTATGATATAGCAATTTTATCTTGTTTTGAGAAATACTAAACTGTTTTAATGCCGGGTAGCCAAGACCATGTAGATTCCATATGGGGAGGAAGTTAGAATGGAGATATAAAGCAGATGTCAGAAGGAAATGAGCTAGAGAAGAAAATTGAGACAATAATTTCATCAAAATGATGGAAAATGTGGAATTATTACCTGTTCCATTTATCCTTGACCTCAAACATGCACAGTGTAGTTTTTAGTTCATTATTTAATTTAAGATATTATTCGTATTCGGTGCATATTGAATTGCTCCTTTTCATTGTTTGTTTTTTTTATTCTTATAGGTCCAAAGGGCCGTCAGCTAATCACTAATTGGGGACCAGCTGCCTTCACAGAGGCTGAGTTGAACCTGCGGGAAAAGAGCTGGCAAAAACAGAAAAATAGTGCAATGCAGTAATCTATTTTTTCATAACAGATCAAAGTTTTACACAGTGTTGTGACAGGCTACACACTGGAATAAAATGCTTTGGACATGTTCATTGTGGAAGCAGAACTGTTTTGAAACTGTTATGCAAAGGAGTATTTTATACTAAAATCTTAAAAGTGTTGGAACCTCAAACGTATGCTGGCACACAGAGCAAAGGACAGCTTGTTTGTAGTTGATATGAAGTTCTGTTAGACTTTTCAATAAATATTGTCAAGCTAATTTTAAATACATTTAAAGCTTGCTTTCAGCATTCTGTAATTTTTATACTTGGCTTGAAACTGATTTTTTTTTTTTGCTTGCTTCAGTTCTTAGCCGCACTGTTGTATTAACTTTGCACTGAGCTGGATGTGTGACTGATTTGATTTAGTTATGTAATTTTGTAGTGTCATAGGATAAATTGGTTTGGTTATTACTTTTATTTGCAGCATTAATCTCAATTCACAATCTTTTACTCTCCATTTGAACTGTAACAAAACAGTCAGCTAAGGCTGTAGTGTTCACAAAGTGTAATGCTGAATGCATGAAGTACAAATTTGCCCAAGGCAGTCCAATCGACAGCTATCCATTTGCACAAAGAAGAAAAGAAATCCTATACTTTTTTAATAACTTGCCTTTCATATTCACAATGTCATTACTGATGTAATTTGCCAAAAGACCTTTGTCTGGCAATATTTAACCTGTTTGATGTTCTGTTTAAGGACTGCCAGTGCAGATATGATGGGCCAAATGGCATCTTTCTGTGCTGTAATAATTCTGTTTTTTGTTGTGTACTATTTGTATCAAAAAGATCTTAAATGTTCAGATGACAGATGCATAATTTTCTTGCATAGCTCCTTATTTGTTTTACAAGTGATACTTTCTAAACCTTAAAATAATTAGGCTATTTAAATTAGGATTGATTTAAATAGAAGTGTCAATAATGACGGATATTATGAAAATGTGCACTGAACAACTGGACTTTCTTGCAGATTAGAGAGACTGGTCCAACATGACATGGACGTATAGTCATGCCAAAAATTTTACCCGGGGTAGAACCGTTAAAAACTTTAAAACTATTTGCTTAAGTATTTGCTGAGTTGGGATGACTTGGAAGCCCTTTAAAAATGGTGGACAGGTGCTGCATTGGGAATTCCTGACCCCTCTTCTGGGCTGTCTGGTTTTCACCAAGGCCTTTTTAAGGTTGAAGGTATGGGTTATGGGCTTACCTCCTGCCATCCTAGTTGACTCCAGCTTGTGAGGCATGTTCAGCTCCTTTGTAATTGTTGTGGAATTGGGAGTTAGAATTGTGAAGCACAGACTGTACCAGGAAACCTTTTAAAACATAAGTTCAAAAAGTTCCTCAAATGCCCGAAATGCTAAGCTGTGACATTTTTATGCTGTTTGGTTCAAAGAACCCTATAGTGCAAACAAGATGCTGTTTCTAAAAATACTTCTAAAAAAATTAACTCATAACTTGGCAATATTTTTAAAAAGATTTTTTCTACTATGAGAGTAAAAGTGCTGATCCATGCCATTAAATGTCTCAATAGCAGAAACTACAGCATTTGTTCTGAAAAACATTGTCCTATTGACAGTAGAGAGCCAGATCTGTCAATAACACAGTACTTTCCCCAGGATTATTTGTTTCACAGTTTAATGCAATCTCAGCTAAGTTGCATTCTTGAACTAGTGGTCCATTGGTTCTATACAGTGCATTATGAGCCAATGGATCTAGAAGTACCATAGGGATTACAGGGGTTGGGTGGAGGGGTATAGTATGCCATGGAAGCAGCTGGGAGAGTGTATATGGCCTGAGAGACTTCACCTTTTTCATTAGAACAATATGCATGACCCTATGGCACCGAGGTTGTTCTTTTAAACAACAGGCCTCAGTGCCTTTGACAGCCTCCAACCACATTCCTAGGTGGGCTTGCCCAGTTGCAGCCTCACCCCCCATGAAGATTTGCAGGCATAATTTCCCAAGGCATGCACACTATGCTTGGAATTTCTGATTTCTACTACATGTCTCAAAGTTAAAAATCCAGACTATTGCATTCAATAAAAATATTGAATTTTATGCAGACATTTAGACTGTAGCTTCATTTTCTTGTGTTCATCTAATTCATAAACATTTAAATTTACTTGTTTAATTATAGTGATGGTATGTAAAGGATTTTCCAATTATTCCACAAAATTATTTGAATTTTAAATTTGAGTTGGTTTTTAACGTGAGCATATGCTTTTATATGTGTCCAAACAAAGATCCGGAATTAAAAGCAAAAACATTTGGCCATTTGCTTCATTACTTGTGCATTTTACGCCATGCATCTTTTCAATGTTTTAATGCCATTATCCCTTGAAGAAAGACTTGGCAAAATTCATTGTTCTGTTCAGTTGAAAATTAAACGTATCTGTTCTACTGATATCCACAAGAGGTTTTGAGCAACAGTAGCATTGATTAGCATGTAATTTAGTTCTGCTAGCTATTGTTTTCTTTATATGCAGTCCCTGATCAATGTAGTTAGGTGTAGATAGTTAGATGGTAGAGATTATCCAATCACTGACCTTTGGCCTTTTCAGCACCACAGTGTTATTTACAGAAACAAACCTCCTTTGTTTGAGTGAAACAAACATGGAATAACATCCAAGTTAAATACAACAAAATTGTTACATTGTGGAAATATCCAATTTGGAGGAAATGACTAAGTCGGGGCAGCAAGTGACCAACAAAGATTCATTTATATTAACAACAGGTCGTAACAAAGTTCCGTCGTAGCTTTTTTCCAATTTAATAAATCAAATGGAAATTATTCTGTCAAAAACTTCATGAAGCATTGTTAGTTGGTTAGATTGCTGAGATGAATTACAGGGGCCATGTTCTTGACCAGATGTCACGGCATTTAAAGAAATGCACTGAAATGTGTATTTGTCCAGCTGGTAGCTCAATCTTACAGTACAGGATGATCACAGGTTCAACCCATCATCTGCACTGAGTTAGCTGACCCCTGTCTCTAGTGTCCCTGCTTAAAGACGTGAAACTTGGATGGTGTTCCCACTCCTGGTGGCTATCTCATTGGATGAGGCTTAGTCTTTAGATATTCCCCCATCCTTCATCATTGGGATATGTGAACAGTAGCCAAATGGACAAAGTTATCAGGGCACAACCATCCCTCAAAGAAGAGAAGAGGTTTGCAGGTTTTATTTAGAAAACTGAATCTAGTTTCTTTTATAATCTTCTAGTATACATTAATGATATTTTGTACAGCCTTAGTTGATTCCAGGGGACATGTGAAAAGATAAAGCTTTTGGGACTCAATTATTGTGTATTTGAATAATTAACAAAAATAACTTGTAATATCTATGTGAAACCAAGTTGAAAGTTGTGTTTAGCTTGCTAAGAACACTCAATACTATGATAATTTTATTTAAAGAAATATAGAAAAAAAAGTATAACTTCTGCAACTGTTTTTGTCTAGAAGTGACATATTTAAAAATTAATGGTAATTTGATTTTTAGACTTTGTTTTAAAAATTGTCATTTTTGAGGTGGGCTATTCATTTTCAATTTATCTTTTAACAATGGTTTTGTTCAAACTTGTGATGCAGCTCCTGGTAGGCTTTCTTCCATAATTCCATGGCTTGAACCACTATTTGAAACTGGAACTAATTGTTCACCTTATCATCCTAAACCTAGCTGAGATCATTAAACATCTGAATGGCTGGTGTTTATTCATGATTAATGTGTAGACATTCATCTAAAGTGCCAAGATTAGAGTAAAAATTGCTTTCTGCAGTCGCTTTACATTTTACTATTAATGTGGTCAGGTTAATATCACTGTCATAGATTTGTAACTACTGGCAAGTTGATATTTTGCAACCAGTTGTAATTCAGCATTGAAACAGTGTTAGTGACTAAAATAAAAATGATATGAATCTAAAAATTTCAATATGGTTTCTCACTGTAATGTACAATACCACCTCTCTCCCAGACATTGCTGTTTTTCAGTCATGAATATAATCAGATATTAATGCAAGTGTCCTGTAATGTCATTAATTTTGTATTTATAGCTGTGGGAGTGCCTGATTATATCTGCTTGTCACCTCTAGTACACTTCTATCCATTTGTATTATTTTAAAGAACTATGAGCCAAACAAAGTGCAATAGAGAGGGAGCGAGATAACTATTTAAGTTGTTCCAGTACTGTACTGTTCAATTGTGTGTATATATACTATATAGGCCCTTGGAAAGCTATCAGAAATAGGAAGCTTAAGTTGGCAGATATGATATTTTTTCCTTCTCTCTTTTGTACGAGATGTTTTATCAATAGCCTATTTCAATATTCACAAAGACCTGTTCAGTGTCTTTCAGTGGACTTCTAAGTGGTAAGCAACATTCGAGCTATACAAATTTCCACGCAACAATCATTTCCATCAAATGACAATCTAAATATCCTCCATCCTGGGGGTTACCATTGACCAGAAACTGAATTGGGCCAGTCAAATAAATATAGTGACCATGGGAGTAAGTCAGAAGCTGGGAATTCTGCAGTGAATAACTCACCATTTGTCTCCCTAATACCTGTCTGCCATCTACAAGGCAGAGGTCAGTAAAGCACTCTGCACTTCCCCGGACGGGTGCAGCTCCAACAACATTCAAGAAGCTTGACACTATCCAAGACAAATTAGCACGCTTGATCAGCATCAAATCCACAGCCATTGTCCGTTACTGACACACTGTATCAACAGTGTGTACCATCTATTAGATGCACTGCAATAACTCACCAATGTTCTTTCAACAGTACTTTCCAAACTTGTGACTTCTACCACATTAAAAAGGACAGGGGCAGCTGATGCATCGGAACACCGCCACCTTCAAGCTCCGCTCCATGCACCATTCCGACTTGAGACAATATCATTGTTCTTTCACCGTCACTGGGTCCAAATTCTGGAACTCCCTCCCTTAGAGAACCATGGGTATTCCAAGAACTGCAGCAGTTTGAGAAAGTAACTCACCTCTATCTTCTCCAGGGCAAAGAGAGGTGGTCAATAAATGATGGCTTAATGAGCAACACTCATGAAAAACAAAGTAAATCTTTTTTCTTGAAATTATAGATACACCTCTTGCATTTCTACAGTTTATTGTACGTTTTGAGTTAACAAAAGATCTTTAAGGTTTCACGTTGATCAGTGGTAAAGTATTGAATTACAATAGGGGATCAAGTATGTGGCTGTAAAAAATTGAAATATATATATACATATGTTGGCTCAACACAGGCAATAACAGGTAACTATACCGAACCATTTTGATCTAATCTTGATTCCTAGTTAGTGCTAAATTGACCAATCTCCTTTAGTATAGTGGAATTGACCTCCAAGACCTGGGGAAGAGAGGAGGAAGAAAACTTGGGGTTCTGATCATTCACTGCTGGAAAGTGTATGAATGGACATTGGGAAAGAATACGGTCATTAATGCCTTCCGTTGTCCACTAATTTGATGCTCACTGACTTTGCTGGCTACATGCTTGGCCAAGATACCAGAGGCTTTTGGTGCTTGTGAAACTATTGCAAATCTGTTCAAACTTTATTTTTAAAAAAAAGTGTTGCAAAAGTAACTATTTATAAATAAGAATTTTGCTGTCAAGAGGATGGATATAGGTGGAGTGCTTCAGTGTTTAGTCTTAAGGCCGTTAATGTTTTTTGAAATGTAATTAATGATTTTGTCAAAGGTCTCCCAAAAGCAAAAGTAGTAACATTTCAGCAAATACAAAGATAGGAGGCCCAATAAATGTTGGGATGTGACTAACTCAAACTGGAAGATAAAAGAAAAATACTGCAGACGCTGGAAATCTGAAATAAACTCAGTAAATGTTGGAGAAACTCAGTAAGTCTGGCAGCATCTGTGAAGCAAGAAACAGTTAATGTCTCAAGTCTAGTGTATTCATTTTGCCCTCCTACCCTGCCCCTGGCTACTTGCCCATGCCCTGTTCCATTTTCCACATACCCCCCGCACTATCCTGCTCCCACCTCTCCATTCTGACCTTGCTTTCACCACATCATCCACCACCTGTTTCTCCATCATCTTCACGCCTGCCCCCACCCCACCATGCTTCCCTCACTCCCACTCATCTGCCTTCCCCTCATCAATTCTGTCTTCACAAATGAATAATTAAAGTACGTCGTCAAACCTGTCAAAAATTTAAATGTGATCAGTGTCATGTCATTGAGTAATTTTTATTTACAAGGGGTGTTGTGCCTATTATTTGACTGGGACATTTGAAAATGGGTGAAAAACTTGGACAATGATAGTGATGCCAAGGTTTATGATAGTGCTATTGCCAGTAGTCTGCATTGCTTTCCTTGTTTGTAAAAACCTTCTGATCTCATTTCAGAGTAGAAATTGGAATTATAAGCCCCCTTGCAGTTTAATCTGTTTTCCAAATCAATCTGTTCAGAGACATTATTACACAGCTCCGGAGCGGGTAGGATTTGAACCCAGGTCTCAGTTTAAGGGTAGGGACATGACCACCACCACTAGAGGGTCCCTTTGCAGTTTAAAGCCATAAAGCGAAGACCTGGCCCAGGTGAACTGAATGGTGAATCAGCTTGTCAGCAGGTGGGGTTAATCAGATTTGTTCTGCTGCCTAATTCCAGTGAATTCTCACCTGCTGTGGTAGTTGAGGAACCTGTTTCAACTGTCATGCAGTGTTCAGCTCTTGGTTTCTTTATTACATCTTGGAGTTTTATGTTTTCAAGAACTACATCTGTACTGAAATATGTGTAAATTTCAGGAAACCTTTAGCATAAGGACAGGAAGGAAGGAAGGAAGGAAAGAAAGAAATGGAGCCAGATTCTACAAGTGAAAGACCAGTGTGTGAGTCTTCCATTGTTTTTCTTTTAATTTCATTAAGTAGAAAACCCAAACAACACTGTGGATACCAGAACAAGCTTTTTTTTGTTGCAGTTTGAAATCTAAGCAGCAACATGGCAATATAAGCTAAGGAAGTAACTTGCTTGTTTAGAACAATAGCACTTTTTTTGAGCTGTGGTCGGAAATGCAGAGGGACTTTTCCAAATATGTATATCATTTATAGTGTGACAAGTAAAAGTTCTTCCCAGTTAATGTCATACTTCTTTTCTGCTCCAATTTGAACAATTTGGTTGAAGTTAATTTGGTTGAAGTTAATTTGTTTTTAGTTCTGCCATCCATCCAGTTTAATCTAGTTTTGTGCAAACTCATCAATCCTGATGTGGGACAATGATATACATAATGGTTGAGAACAAATTGGTTCTAGACTAAGCTGAACTAGACTAAATTGAACTCTGGCTCTGATGAAGGTGGCAAAGGAAGTCAGTTGGATATGGTAAGGATCCTGACAAGTGCTCATCTTTTTGTGGTTTGGTTTGATTGGTTTGATTGGTCTGTGTTTATTGTATGGCACAGCATTAATTCCAAGAAGGACAAGGTAAACTGGGTAACTAGAATCAGCTGTGGTTTAATTTCTAGCATACCCATTTCCGAGACTGATCATAATCTTGATTGTCAATCCAGTGCAGTATTGAGAGAATGCTGCACTGTCAGAGGTATTGTGCTTCAGGTGAGGTGTTAAAACTGAGCTCTCATGCCCTTTTGGGTGGACAGAAAAAAAACCTTGTAGCACGATTCAAAATTGACTGTGGAGTTCTCTCCAGTGTCCTGGCCATATTTAAACCTTGAATAAAGGGGGTGGGGTTATCTAATTGCTATTGTGTTATTTGGTTCCGAAAGTTGCTATCCTCTGGAGATCCATGCAAGTGAAAATCAAATTGGTGTGTATGCTGTCCCCCTCCCCCAATTCCCATCAATTTCAACTTTTAGGGCTTATTTAAATGCTACATTTGGATGAAAACTGCTTTGATGTGACAGGCACTCTTGTCTCACCTCTTCAATTTAACTTTTTGTACATCTGCTACTGGCATGATGGGCCTAAAGCACTGTAATAATTATGATTCTGTGTCCTTGGTGGAACTATAACTTAATGTCAGTTAATGCTGAGTAAGTGTCTTTTGATAGCATGTCACTGGCACATTCTGTCAATTTGACTGTGTAGACTGGGGTAGTAATTGGCAAATTTGGATTGGTCATACTTCTCGTGCACTGCTACACACATACTGTAGTTCTATTGTCTAGCTGATATGTGACTCCAGACATTGCTGACTTTTAACTGTCCCTGAAATGGCCTAGTCAGCTGTTTTGTGTTAATGAGGCAGTAGGGAGAATACAAAGAATGATAAGATCAATCAAATAACGTTCACATTAAACACAACACCAGATATGACAAAAGCTGTTTAATTTGACCCTGCAAACTCCTCATTATGCCTTGTACCAAAATTAAAAAAGCTGTCACACAGCCAACGCCCTAACATTGAGACAGTATGAGTATCAAACCTTGCCAACCCACAACCTAGTGCCACTGACTGGACAAACCCACCAGAGGTGGTGCCATAAAAGTGTTAGGGAGTTCTCCAATATTTACCTAAGAACAGATGCTGAAATTTAATGTGTTCCTATGTCATGCAATTGTATAGTTGATATTTCCCAGATTTGGTCAAATCATTGCATCCACGTTGGATTGAATACAATTGAATTATTTCCCCTTGTGCTAGTTTAGTGTTCCGCTCCAGTTTAGCAGATTAGTTGTAGTAGACATGCACGATGGTGGCAGAGTAGGACGGTCAAGCCGGAACTTCTCTGCTCTACCCATTCTCTTTTCTTTTCAACTAATGACTTTGATTTACTTCCCCTCAGCTCCAGGACTCACCAGCTCCCCTGTTCTGCTCCAGATGAGTCCTGCAGCAAACTTACCTTGGAGAGCTGAGAGCCGGTGTAGAGTGGACTGGAGGCTTAGAGCAGAATGGGGACGGTTGTTGGACTGGGGTCTGGCGTGGACGGTCAGACCACATGTGGAAGCCCCTGTGCTCAGCAACTGCAATTTAATGTTTGTGTAATTTGTTTACATGATTAATGATTATCCTTTTGACTGTTGCCTTAGTTCTGTAAAGTATTGAAACTACTTCTTCTTTTAATCCTTTTTTTTGTATCTAAGATTTGTACCTAAGATGGTGCCATAAGAGGTGACATTGTGAAACTTTACAGTGTACTCCTGTATGTCTGTACTTGAGTACACATGACAAAGGATAGTCTATGATTGCATATGGAGATTAATGGTATCACTGGTTGTAAAAAGATTTAATCCACTGACTTCAATGAATTTTGAACAATTAATAACTATCTATTGGGATGAATGAATTGTTTCTAACCCCAACAGTGCCAATCTACCCTTTGCAATCCTCTGAACCATTCAATTCAATGTAAACATGCTACACTAAACAGAAATTATAAACATAATTTGCTTGAGATTCACAGCATTACAAGTCAGAGTTGGCCTCGAGGTTGTAGTTAGAATATACCAGTGATTCAAAAACATGCAGTTGAATGCAATACCAGCTGCTTGCTGTAGCTGCCAATTGGGCTCACTGGCACTTCGCACGTAGCAGGAGACAGAATGACTGAGTGCTAACATTTTGAAAGCAACAAAAATTCTTTGAAAAGCATTTTATTGTGCAGGCACTCTTCACTCTAGAAGAAGCATTGTTATACATACTGGCACTTTACATACTGCCTTAAATTAGCATTAGCAGCTACTGCTACTTCACACTCAACTTGCTAATATGTTTACTTGAAAAGTCAAATTATAGCCCTGGTGTTTAGTAAGTTACATTTACATTGAATCTTTGACAAGGAAAATGCTCTAAAAGACTTGACAAATGTTATTAGACAAAAATCAATGTTGAACGAGGAATTAGGAGAGCTGATTAAAGCTTTGCCATCCCTTTTTTCCCAATGGAAATTTAGGAAGGGAATTTCACAGCACAGGTCTTAGACTGGAAGTGTCACTGTTGTGATTAATAAGTATATGTTTTACTTTTTGTTTTAAAGAGATTGTATATTAAACAAGTGGCATATGTATGTTTGAACGTGTTTAGTAGTTAATTAGGTCAGTCTTCTCTGGAACTATTATTTTAAACCATATGTCAAAGGGCAGCTAGCTGAAGGCTTCCTGGAGAGTCAATGGAGGTTTGTTCAAACACTGGAGTTTTACAAAGGAGAGAGAAAACATTTGAAGTCCGTTAGCTTGCTTTTGAGTTTAGGCTTGATTTTTTAGCTTAGAAAAATGAGATGGGAAATTTTTTCTTCTGTTCGAAGGAGACCTGATTTGGGTCAGATGCAAGTATAGTTTCTCTCAGAAACGGAGGTCAAAGCAGCTTAAGGGAATAACCTCAACGTAAGGGAATCAGTTTGTCAAAACTTTCAGAACAGAAGGGCAGATTATTAAGGGAGTGGGGAAGTCTAGGTTCTGTGCTGTGAGATATCAAGGGAAAGGGCATTTTTGATTAACTGTGAAGCGTTGGGGAGTAGATAGATTCTGTTTTCTATTTGAAAGCTTTTAAACTGTTATTTAGCTTTTTTAGAAACTTCTTGTATCAACTCCTGTTTTGTGAAAATCAAATCTGTAGCTTTGTGTGCTTCTTTCAGTGAAAGACTGCCATATTAGATCATATTTTGCTTTCTAAATTGATTTTGAAAATTTAACATATTATAATTTAGCTAGATTTCATTGAGATCTGGTTTGTCGAGTAGTAACATCAGCATGGATCATAATACTGTAAATAGTGGAGCCACGGGAGATGCAAAATAACCAGAGTAGGGGATTGTAGGGTAAGAGATAAAAACCAGAACATGCTGGTGGAAGATTGTGTCATTGGAACAGATGAGAGATGGGAAAAACTGGGATAATGGAATGTTTATGGGAAGCAGGATATGAGGAAATGTAGTTGAGGTAACTGAGAGTTGGTGGGTTTGTAATGGATATTGGTGGACAATCAATACTCAAATGGAAACAGAATCCCTAGCCTTTGGCCTGTCCTTGCAGGCACAGTATTTATAAAACTTGTGCAGTTCAACCTCTCGTCAATAATGATTCTCAGGATGTTTGATAGTGGGGAATTCAGCAATGGGATCACCATTGAATGTCAACAGGCAATTTTAGACTCTCATTGTCGCCTGGCATTTGTGTGACGTAAATGTTACTTGCCACTTGTCAGCCCAAGGCTGGATATCATGCAGGTATATAGCATTTGGTTATGGACTACTTCAGTATCCAAGGAATCATGAATTGGGCTGAACATTGTGCAACTGTTGATGGACATCCCTACTCTGACCCTATGTTGGAGGAGAGTTCAGTGATGAAACAGCTGAAGACTTTCCTTAAGAAGGATCACAGAACTTTTTGAAATTCATTGAGCATTTCGATCAGGTTTAACAGAAGCATAATGACAATGACATCCCTGGAGGTGTGAATGGTTCATCTTATGTTACCAAAAACCTGCAAGATCCTATGCCTCTAACCAGCTATTGATATGGCTAATCCAGTTTAGTTTCTGGTCAATGGTTTAACACCACCATAACCCCCCCACCAGAATGTTAATAATGGTAGATTGTGATGGTAATGCTATTGAACTTCAAAGGCCGACGGTTAGATTCTGTCTCTTTGGAGATCAAAAGATAAGAACAGTCGGAGGCCATTGATCCTGTTACCATGCAATCCGGTCATGGCTGTTCGAGCAGATTTTTACCCAATCCATCCCTAAAACTCTCTCCACCATTGACAATCAGACATCTATCAATTTCTACCTTAAACATATCTAATGTCTGAGCTTCCACAGCCCTCTATCAGAGAGAATTCCAAAGATTCACCACCCTCTGAGTAAAATAATTTATTCTCCACTCGGACCTAGGTGGTGTCCCTGCCTCGAGACTTTCCCTACCAGGGGCAACACCCTGTCTATCTCTTTAAGTATTTTGTAAGTTTCAATGAAATCCCCTCTCATTCTTAAACTCTAGAGAATACAGGCCCTGTTTTGTCAATATCTCTTCAGACTGTCCCACCATCCCAGAACGATCTAATCAATCCCCTACACAAATGAAATGAGCCTTCACTACTCCTGTACACAACTCTTCTTCCAACTGAATGGCTAACATTCCATTAGCTTCCCTAATAGTTTACTGCACCTGCATGTGAATCTCCAGTGACTTATAAACAACAGCACCTAAGTCTCTTTTGTACATTTACACTTTTCTGCCTCTTACCATTTAAGAAATATTCCACATAACTGTTCCTCTTACCAAAGTGTGTAACATACAATTTTTGCCACATTATGTTCCATCTGCCATGTTCTAGCCTATTCCCTAAGCCTGTCCAAATTATCTTGAAGCTACTTTACACCTTCACAACACACATCCTCGCTTAGCTTTGTAAATTCAAAAATTTGGAAATATTACTTTTTTTCTTTCATCATTAATGAGATGAGGGCTTCGCTGGCTCGGCAGCATTTATTACCCAGACGGCAGTTCAGAATCAACCACATTGCTGTGGGCCTGGAATCACGTGGAGGCCAGACCAGGTAAGGATGGCAGTTTCCTTCCCTAAAGGGCATTAGTGAACCAGGTTGGTTTTTCTGACAATCGACAATGGACTCACAGTCATCGTTAGATTCTTAATTCCAAACTTTTTTATTGAATTCAAATTCCACCATCTGCTGTGGTGGGATTCAAACCTGGGTCCTCAAAACATTATCTGAGTCTCTAGAGTGACAGTCCAGTGATAATACCACGAGGCCATCACTTCCCCTTGAGTCCCCACTTCCAAATCATTGATATTTATTGTGAAGAGCCAGGGGCCCAAATATTTATCCATGCAGTATGTAATAGTCACAGTCTGACAACATGAGACTGACTCATTTATTTCCTACACTGTTTTGTCTGTTAGCTAATCAATAATCCGTGCCAGAACATTATGACTAGTCCCATGTGCTTTATTTTTTCTAACTAGCCTCCTGTAAGGGACTTATCAAATCTCCAAACATGAAAAATCAAATCTTTTAAACAATATGGATAGAAGGGATTATAATCCAACCCTCACTTATATTCCTCCCGCTCTGACCTGTAGACCACAATCAGTGAAGGTAGACAACTGCACGTCCTCCATGATAACACTCGACTGAAGCCTCCCCAGGGATACGTTCTCAGCCCCCTACTGTACACCCACGAATGTGTAGGCAAATTCCAAACAAATGCTATCTACAAGTTTCCTGACGCCACTGTGGTAGGACAGATATCAAACAATGATGAGTCAGAATACAGAAAGGAGATAGGCTTGGTGATGTGGTGCAATAATAACAACCTCTCTCCCAATGTTGGCAAAACTAAGGAACTGATGATTGACTTTAGAAAGAAAGGAGGAGAACATGCCCGCTTTTACATTAACAAAGGGGAGGTTGAAAGCATCAAGTTCCTATGAGTGATGATAACCAACAATCTGTCCTGGACTTCCCACATAGGTGTGATGTCAAGAAGGCACAACAACGCCTTTGCTTCCTCAGGCAGCTTGGGAAACTTGGCATGTCTATCAGGACCCTCACCAACTTCTACAGATGCATAACTGAAAGTATACTGTCCAGGTGCAAAACGGCCTGGTACGGCAACTGCTCTGCGCAGAACCATAAGATGCTACAGAAGGTTGTGTGCACAGCCCAGACCGTCACAGAAGCCAACCTCCCATCAATGGACTCTATTTACATGTCTCATTGCCACAGAAAGACTGTCAACATCATCAAAGACCCCTCCCACCTCAGTAATGCTATCTTACAACCTCTACAGTCAGGCAGAAGATACACACATACCAGCAGGTTCAATAACAGCTTCTTCCTGCCAGTATTAGACTGATGAATGGCCTCTCTAATGCTGATCTTGTTAGTGTCGACCTTGCCTCACATGTGTCCTGTGTGGCATAACCTGTATTCTTTACTCTGTCCAAGTTTTTTTTTTCCACCCTATGATCTGTATGTCCTTGCTTACTATAATCTGCCTGTACTGCTTGCAAGCTAAGATTTTCACTATTTTGGTACATGTGACAATAAATCAAATCAAATCAAACCCTCATCGCTGTTTTCAATCCCAATATAATTCCCATTGACTCTAGTTTTGTTTGGATTTCTTGCTGCCATAATCAGTCAAATGTAGTCGTGATGTCAAGGGCTGTCACACTCAACTCACTTCAGGAATTCAACTCTTTTGTCCATGTTTGAACTAAGGCTGTGATGAGGTCAGAAGTTGAATGGCCCTGGTGGAACTCAAACGTCGGCATTTCTGAGCAGGTTATTGCTAAGCCTGTGCTGTTTGATAGCACTGTTGATGACAACGTCCATCACTTCACTGATGATTGAGAATAGCCTGGTGATAATTGACCAGCTTGGATTTTTCCTGCATTTTCCATATGACAGATGCATGGCAATTTTTCACATTGCCAGGCAGATCTTTTTGCTTCATTCACTTGTGCTTGTTGAAAATGCCCAGTACCATCTTGGATTTGTTTGTTTTTTAGTATTTGACATGGAAAAGCAAATTATACTAGTCTTCATCACGCTGTTCGGCATAAGCATCACATCTTCTTAACAGTCTAGAATATCCAGAGCAGGCCAGGGTCAGAACAGACAAACAATGACCAGTATTTCGCAAATTTAATAACTAGACAATGCTGCATGAGTTTGTCAATACTGAAAGAAGAGAGATACAAAAGTTGCTTTCAAACTCTGCTGTGGCACCAAATTTCAAAATTTACACTTGCTAATGCTGTGTTTTTCCCATGAGAGCAACAGCAACCTCTCCATAGGATCGAATACTTATAGAATAGCAGGACCTCTCTCGAAGTGGCCCCTAGCGATGCTCTCCATTGCACTGTCACTCCACTGTTTGTAGCCTGCAATGAAAGGAGCCGACCTGTCTCATGCTTGCATCTCTCTCCATCCCACTCTCTCTAGGCCCTGCTGTTAAAGCAGCACACTATCCTTCTAAATTGTGAACTTATCTGTCGGTCTCCTATCAGATCAGCTGGGCTTGGACGATTACAGCCACAACTCAACACTTGTGAAATTTAGCTCAAGATCCATCCGTGATCATGAAATAGTAATCCACTATTCATTTAGTTTAAGGATTACCACCATTTTTTTTAAAAAAAAATCACTTTTAGAAGAGAGTAAAGGCTGCAAGATTGTTTCCAGTTGAAGTTTTAAATTTTTCTCACCTGTGACCCAAACATCATCAAATTGCAAAACAGCATGTGGTGCAAATAAGTATATAACCACAGTAAGTGTTTGTATTCAAACCCAAGTCAAAGGTGAACAAGTCACCGCACTCACCCTTGTGACTTGATGCCACTCTCTAACTCGGCAGATTTGCTCTTGCCCTCCTCCTGTCTTTGTTACATCTGTTCTGCATCTCATGCAGGTTTCTGTCTGGGAGTCACACACTGCATCTATATGTACAGCAAATATGCCCTCTGCATGTCCATTGATCCTAAATTCAGTTGCAAGAAAATCATGGTGGGATGTAGGTTCATACCAAAGTGGCAGCTTGTCAGAGTTCCTGACTTTGTCAATTTGGTAACTGAGGATATTTTAAAGGTTGATCATTCTTTTAAAATCTAGCCATGTTTGTGTTCAGCACTTAGCTTAATTGTAGAAGTTATCTGTAGTTTCTTTCAGGCTGAATAGTAAACAAGCTGTGTAAAGTGGTAGCTGCAGATAAGTAGGTAAATCCCAGACAAGACCATCAAATAACCTGGTTAAAGATCAGTAACTTTTTTTTTCCTTAAAGTAGACAAAGATTGAAATTAAAGTTTGTCTCCTTTATAATTACAATTCTCACTTTTGATAGCCTTGAACCTCACTCCACGATGGAATGCTCAAAACAGCTGACCTCTTGGCGTTTGATTTCCCACTCCCCCACCCCCGGGACTGCACTCCCCGAGATTCATGAGGCTGGACTTCACGTTTGCAGCCAACTTCACGAAGCTGCACTCCGCCTAGACTCCTGTCAATTCTGATATTTCTCATTTGGACCAAGGAATGTTACTTGTGAACTTACTCACCCCCAGCCCCCCACATCCCCTCATTACCACCACCACCACCATCCTCCCATTCTTTGCTACATTGAACTATCAATGGCTCAATGGGCTTCTTGGAGACCTAAACCTCTCCAGCACAAGCACCTATGACCTCCTGCCATCCTCCCAGTGCCTCATTACGTCTCGTGAATCCTGCCTACTTGGAGACTGCAGACAATAGTGCCTTTACCCGAAGCCTTTTCCCTTGACTTCTAAGTACCTGACCAGCAGCCCGAAGGTGTAACCTTCTGCATTGACTACCTCAATCAACATGGAATCATCACCTCTGACTCAGACTAAAACTTGACTTTGAAGTCACGTTCACAGTCTTGAACTGATCTGGGTCACCTATTAAAACTCTCCAAGAGGGTGCTGCACATGTTGCTAGGCAGCAAAAATGTTTCAAGCACTGGAACAGCTTATGCTTAAATATTCTTATCTCAGCAGGCTGCCACTCCACACAGCACAAATGAATACAAAAGAAAAATTATCACAGTACTGTAGCCAGTTATGACCAGTTCCCCAGCCTACAGTGCCGACTCAGTTCTCTGGAATTTCAACCAGAATAAATACAGGATGTTAGGGTGCCACCTTGTGGCACAATGGTACTGTCTCTACCCCTGGACCTGGAGGTCAGGGTTCAAGTCCCATATAATGTACAATGATATCTCTGAACAGGTTGATTAGCGAAAAAAAAAAGTTGCAACAAAATAAATACATACAGGACGTGTTGCAGATACATGAAGGAAATTGGATTATAATGGCATCTTTTGTGAGTGCAGCAAAACTGAGTGTTTACTGTGGGAATCTGGTGCAAGGAGGGTGGTGGCATTATGCTGGTCTCTTATAAAAGAGGAGTGAGTCAAATAAGTGGTTGAGGAGACTGAGACCTAAGAACTAAAGCCTGGAGGCATTAAACAGGTAATTGGTGAGTATGACTTTCTCGCTCTATCTATCAACTACAATAGCAAGTTAAATCGTTATTGGGAAGATGAAAGTCTCAGCCCAGATTTTATAATGACCAGACGGGCAGTCATTTATTTTGTGTGATAACAAGCATGGGGCTGGATGAACACAGCCATGAACAAATGCCATTTCTGATGAAGGGTTTAGGCCCGAAACGTCGAGTTTTCCTGCTCCTATGATGCTGCTTGACCTGCTGTGTTCATCCAGCCCCATGCTTGTTATCTCGGATTCTCCAGCATCTGCAGTACCTTTTATCTCTGATACAATTTATTTTGTGTGTTGGGACTCTGCGGAATCCCAAATATAGCAGACTGTGTGGGAATTGTCTGGGAAATTGAAGATTCTGATGGGAAATTCCCTTACACCTGGAACCCTCTGAAAGTATCCATTTAATTCCGAGAATTCGGAGGGTTCCACTGATCTTAATAGTTAAGATTGTGTTAGATAATTAAGATCTAGTTCCTAGAGCCTAACTGCTTGGTAACTATTAAACTGACCCCCCAACTCACCACTCACCATTCACCTCCCCCAACTACACTTCCTCGGACCTTTCAAACCCATGGCCACTTCCATGTAGGAGGACGAGGCCAACAGATACGTGGGAACACCATCGCCAGCAAGTTCCTCTCCAAGCCATTCATCATCCTGACTTGGACATATATTTCCGTTCCTTCTGTCACTGGGTCAAAATCCTGAAATTCCCTCCTCTAGGGCTTTGTGAGTCAACTTACAGCATGTGGTCTGCAGCGGTTCAAGAAGGCAACTCATCACCATGTTCTCAAGGATAACAAGAATCACCCATGTCCCATGAGCAAATGAAAAACCCCTTACACCACGAGGACCCTAATCCTGCAGCCACCTACCATTGGACCTAATACCACCACCCATCCAGAAGCTGACAGTCCCCCACCACCTCTTTCCCCGCCTGCCCTCCTACGCCCCTGCCCCTCCAACATCTGATAACCCCACCTACCCTAAATGCTTTATAACTTCTGAGGCCCTGACCTTACATTTACTTTACACACTTATCCTTTCACAGGACCTATAAAAGTGGCAATTTGGCTGTAATGTTGCTCCTTGAAAAATCTGGCCTATTATGTTCAAATTATAGCAAACATTTATAGTTAAGATCATGATACAAGATGGATTATTGATATTTCTAATCCGTCCTAATAAAAATTCAAAATAACTAAAAAGAACACTGACAAGGTAGTTGTGTTGCTTCTGTACCATGTGGGAGCTGGTGGAGACCAGTGGAATCTGCAGTAACCACATCTGCACTCTGTGTCTGTAGCTCAAGGAGCTTTGGCTTGGAGCTGATGAGCTGGAGTTCAAGTTTCGGTCACTGCAATGCCTCAGGGTGAGGGATTATTACCTGGAGACTTGGTTCCAGGAAGTAGTCTCACCATTTGGGATAGTTGTTTCCAATTTGTTGAGGGAAAGTAGATGCCGCTATAAAAGAGGCAGATTCAGGGATCTAGAAAGTAGCAATGGAGGATGTTCCTGCAGTTAGTGTAAAGAAAAGCTGGGACTTGAGGATGAGTAAACTGACCATAATTGCTCTAGTAAAAGGAGCTATTCAGGTGGGGATAATAAAAAGGAATGTAGTTGTAGGGAATCTCTCGCTGAAGACTCTTCAGTTCAGCCAAAAACATGAGTACCAAAGTCTGTGGTGCTGACCCTGTGCCAGAGTTGAGGACACCAGAAGAAAACTTGGATTGGGAGGAATAGGATCCAGTCATTGTCATCCATGTAGGAACCAACAACATAAGTAGGACTGAGAAAGATGTTCTTCTGGGGAAGTATATGCAGTTAGGTGATAAATTTAATATTACCACCTTGCGTTTTATTTTTGGAATTACTACCTAAGCCACAGACAAATTGGCCTAAGATCTATTTGATCAGAATTAAATGTGTGGCAGGTTATTTGAGACATGGTTATGTGTAATAAGACAGAATTAGGTAATGTCCTCCAGGTAAGAGTGATCATAACATAGAACTTCATGATCTGTTTAATTTACCTTGCATGATGCGTTCTGGTCTGAGCCACAAAACAGGTTATTTTTTGATATAGTGATGTTTAATGAGAGAGTTAATGAATAAGCTCCAAGTAGAGTGACCATAGCAGATTTTCAAGTAGTTTGAGGGTGGGCAATGAGAACCTGAAGCTACTCTTAAACTTAAAGGCATCTATCAAGGTATGAAGATTGAGTTGCCAAAAGGGACTGGGGAAAATAAAATGTGAGATGGTGGAGAAGCGGTGGCAAACATTTTTATACAGCTATTTATTAACACCCAACAAAGAGAATTTCCATTGAGACAGAAAGACTCTACAGGAAGGAAGCAACATCTGTTGTTCAATAAAGATGGTACCAAAAAGATGTTGCTAAGATTAGTGGTAAATGTTCAGATTGGTTAAAATCCTATAAATCAGCGAAGAACAACAAAAAAGAAAGAGTAAGTGAAGTATGAAGGAAAACTAGCCAAAAAATATAAAAATGGACATTGAAAGTTCCTGCCTTCCAAAAATACACAAAGCCAGCACACCTGAACATCCCATCATATCAGGCAATGGGACCCTGTGTGGGAACCTCTCTGTCTATGCAGAGGGCATCTTGAAACGCATTGTGCAGGGAACCCCCAATTTCAGTTGTGACACTACAGATTTCTTACAGAAACTCAGCACCCACGGATCAGCTGAGCCAGGAATGTTCCTCGTCACAATGGACCTTTCAGCTCCCGAGACCAGCATTCCCCGTGATGATGGCATCACTGCAACAGCTTGAGTACTCAATACCACCAACTGCCAATTTTTAGACACCATCCTACAACTTGACCGCTTCATCCTCAACCACAACGTCGTCACCTTTTGACAACCAGTTCTTTATTCAGACACACAGAACAGCCATGGGGACCAGACTTGGTCCCGAATATGCCAACATTTTCATGCACAGGCTCGAACAAGATTTCTTCGCTGCACAACCTCCAACCAATGCTACACACCAGATACATTGATGACATTTTCTTCCTTTTGGACTCATGGCGAGGAATCACTGAAATAGCTACAAAGCAATATCAGCAAGCTTCATCCTCCCATCAGACTTACCATGGGCTACTCTTTAGAATCAGTCTCATTCTTGGACACACGCATCTCCATCAGGGAAAGACACCTCAGTATCTCACTCTACCGCAAGCCTACAGATAAGCTTATGATGCTGCACTTCTCTAGCTTCCACCTAAAACATTAAAACAGCCATCCCCTATGGACAATCCCTGCGCATACACAGGATCTGTTTGGATAAGGAAGCACGAGACAGACACCTGAAGGTGTTGAGGGATGCCCTCATGGGATCAGGATATGATGCTCAACTTGTCGATCACCAGTTCCGACGTGCCACAGCAATAAACCGTAACAACCTCCTCAAAAGACAGACACTGGATACATCCGATAGAGTACCCTTCATTGTCCAATACTTCTGAGGAGTGCAGAAACCACGCCATGTTCTTCGCAGCCTTCAACACATTATCGATGACGATGAACATTTTGCAAAGATCTTCCCCACACCTCCACTTCTCACTTTCAAACAACCACCAAACCTTAAATAGACCGTTGTTTGCAGCAAACTACCCAGACTTCAAGACAACATCAACCACAAGATTATACAACCCTGTCATGGCAACCTCTGCAAGACATGTCAGATCTTTGACATGGACACTATTGTCACACACATCTATGAGGTGAATTCATATCTTTTTGTTCAAAAAGCACACAATTTATTGACAGTCAATGTGCTGTTTTATAAATTCCTACTTTAGAAGCAAAATGAGTCTGACCCCAAATCAAAACACAGATTCTAAACAAGGCTTTGCACCTAACATGCATTGTCTGACCTAAAATGTCACCACCTCTTCTGTACGCTGATAAAACCTTTAGTTCTCTCAGGACAGTAACTTGATAGGAATTTGGGATTTACATATACATATTAATCAATTAAAACCTTCTAACTGAAGATTTAACAGCATCTCAAGTTTGTTTAATTTGTCCTGATCAGTGGTGTGACCCTTTGATCTTTTACATAAATTGTGTCTCATACCACCTCTCTCACTGAGGAGGAGACAGGCTCCAAAAAATTGTTTTCATATAAACCTGTTGGACTATAACCTGGTGTCGTGAGATTTCTGACCTTGCCCGTCCCAGTCCAACGTCGGCACGTCCACGTCATGTCTACAAGTAAAGGAGCAGTTAAAATGAGCATCGGTTTTTTTAGAGGTGAGAATAGGAAATTAATGTTTAAAAATTTGTTTATGGGATGGGGATGTCACTGACCAGGTCATTATTTATTGCCTGTCCCTAATTGCCTAAAGGGCAGTGAAGTGTCAACCATGATGTTGTAGATCTGGACTTGTGTGTAGATCAGACTGGGTAAGCACAGAAAAATTTCTTCCCTAAAGAACATAAGTGGACTTTTTTTTTTTTTAAAAATTGACGATTGATAGGGGTCACCATTAGACTAGGTTTTGATTCCTCATTTTTATTGATTTCAAATTTCACTATCATCTAGGGGAGACGACAGCCTAGTCGTATTATTGAGGAGCTATTGATCCAGAAGCTCAGCTGATGTTCTGGGGTCCCAGGTTCAAATCCCACCATGGCAAATAGTGGAATTTGAATTTAATAAAAAATGCCTAGAATTAAGAATCTGTTGATGAATGTGAAACCGTTGTTGATGGAAAAATCCATCTGACTCATTAATGTCCTTCAGAGAAGGAAATCTAATGTCTACAGCTGATCTAGCTTACATGTGACTCGAGACCCACAGCAATATGATTGAGTCTCAACTGCCCTCTTTAATGGCGGAGCAAGGCACTCAGTTGTATCAATCGCTACCAGGGACACACAATAAATGCTGGCCAGCCAGTGATCTCCATGTTCCACTGTGAATGAATTAAAAAAAAACTGCCATGATGTGATTTGAATGCATGTTCCCAAAACAGTAACCTAGGTTCGGCTTACTATTCCAGTGGTATTACCATTACACTGGACCTGAAACAACATGCTAAAGGACTGACTGAATTTCACCTTTTACCCTAATTAGCATTTAATCCTTCAATGTATTCAGTTGATTTTTAATGTAGCCTAGTAGTGATTTGTAGTTGAAAAAAAATCCCTGTTCTCGTTTAAGACTAAAGTTTGCTATTAGTTATTTTTAAATTGAATCACAAATTTAAAATGAGGCCTGCATACAGAATCACTCATTCTTAGCTTATGGACAACTTTGTTGAAATGCCTTGTATGTGGTCTTGATAATTGACTGACTGTTGGCATTGTACCAACACAATAATTCATACATTATGTTCCTCCTTTGGATTGACTAGTTGGATATGGCTAATGGAAAACACCACTTTGTGTAGCCACTGCATTGTAGCTGTGTGAGGGGGCTTGCTTAAGTTGATGCTAAAATCTTTTAGATTCTTGGCTTCTTTCAGGTAATTTGAGTTAGTAAGTTTATGACATGAATTTCAGTAACAGTTTCATTTTAACATCTCGAAAAAGATATTGACAGTACAGTTGTTTAACTTTGAAAGTTTCAATTTAAAGTTGCTCACCAGACTTCATGTTCTGTAGCCTGGCAGTTTTCAAGATCTTTATCACATGGTTCTACAACCACATTTAGCCCGTGACCTTGCTTCATTTCCTGTCCCTTTCCCTCATACCCTCTTCACCTCCTGCCTCTTGTGACCTCTTCCTTTCAAACTTTCTAGTTTTTTTTTCTGTTCTGGCTGCCATTCTCAACTTGCTCTGAAGTCCTGGGCTCCACCTGGTGGCAGATGTTGTTCAGCGCAGGTAATTCTGCTTGCACTGACCAGTTCCTGCCATTAGATGGAGCGTAGGATTATTGTAGTTCCAACATGTGCTCTATATTGCATTTATTCTGCTTTTTACGTTATTTAAAAGATATTTTGTTTATGAATAAGAGCACTTAGGTATGTATATGTTGCAACTGAATAACTGTTTTAAAGTTTTCTTTTGGCCCAGAAAGGTACTTAAGGACCTAGCCGTGCAATGTTTCTTTTGGTATTTAGTGATTTTCTTTTACTTTGCCTGTTATTTCAGCGAGGAACACAGTACTGCACATGTACGATAAAGTATATCACCCTGGAGCCTCTGTGAGCTGTGCTGAGGGTCAGAGATTTGGGCCAGATACATGGGACTCATCTTGAGATATTTTCCTAGTCAGAAATGTTATTGCACACCCTCTGGAATAGATGGAACTTGGACCCAGGTCTCCTGGTCCAGAGGTGAGGACATTACCATGGCATCACAAGGGCACCAAGGGACTCGCCTGGATCTTTTCCCAGGAAATGTTAGGCTGATGAATACCCTTGACTCTGTGATTAGCCAGTGTAACTGTGCTGAGCACGACGACTTCAGCCCCTGCTCCCCGCCACACTGACCTGACTGCCTACTCAAGTCTCAAATCTACTTTCCCGTCATAACCTTCAACTCTCTTTTAGTTCACTAATTTGTCTAACTCAGCCTTGATTATATTCAGTAACAGCCTCCACTGCTCTCCAGGGTGGTGGAATTCCAAAGATTAACAGCCCTCAGAGATAGGAAATTCCTCCTCATTTCCAACTTTTTTTATAAAGCTATACCTCCTGGTTCTAAACTTTGCCAAGAGTGGGTGCATTGTCTCAGTATGCAACCTGTCAAAACCCTTCAGAATCTTGCATGTTAAAATAAGAACACCTCTCTTTTTCTAAACCTCAACGCATAGAGGCCCAACCTGTTTAACCTTTTTTTGAGATGACTCTTTCATCTCTGGGACTACCCAAATGAATCTTTTACCTGCCTCCAATGCCAGCATCTCTGTTCAGTAAGGAGATCAGAAGCATATGCAGTACCCAGCACACTTGTAGCAAGACCTGCCAATTTTATGGTCCCCCTTCCTTACAATAAAGACCAACTCCATTTTCCTTCCCAATTAATTGCTGTACCTTTTTGGCACTCATGTTTGAAGGTGCCCAGGAACACCAAAAATGTTATAAGCGTTTGGGTGGGAACCTACAGAGGGGATTCTTGGGATGAACAGGGAGTAAATTGTGCTGCATTGTGGAAGAGGGAGGGTGATGGTTAAGCCACAAGGGTCTGCATGTGTGGGTGGATTACTGGAGCCTGAAAATACTAGAGGGTGAATAGACACAGCAATCTTGTAGTTCTTGAACATCACAGAATAATGAGTTCGAAATGCTTGGGGTCTTTCCATGACTTGTCCTGCCATTTAGTGCCTTCTGATACATCCGTGCTGGCTGTTAACTCCTTTCATTTATGCTCCTGTGTTAAAACATTTAATGACAGATTAATGGGCAGAATATCACCAGGTGGTGAAGAGTTTCCCAATACATGCTCTTACGTGCCAGAAGCAGAGTATTGGAAAATCTAACCTTTCACAAGCTTGCTGCGCTATTAAGGTTTAATAACTTTTATGGCATTTGTAGTTATTCCCAAATGCTGAATTTTCCCAAAGTGGGAAGCAATTTAAACAAATTTCTCAATCCTCAATGGATAAGAAGAGAATTCTTTTTTATTACTTTTCTGTAGAAGTAGAGAAGAGTGCTTTATGGCATAAGCAAATAAGTTCTTGATAATTAGATTCTTTGCAATCATAGGTGCTGCAGCTGTTTGTATTTGGAGGGGTCACAGTATTTGATAATAAGTCATGGAAATGTTATGACTTGCCTGAACTAAAATCTTACAGATTCCATTTTGATGAAAGACTGGGAGTTGTTGGAGATGGTTGGGGGAGGGGGAGTTGGATGTTGTTAAGAAGAAATGAAACACTAATGTTCTCAGAGAATCAGGAATGTCAAGTCATATGAATGCATGATTTGCATGCTGGGAAATACAGTATGTTGTTTGTTCTCAGTAGAACTGTGGTTATTATTCTGCCCATATATGGTGAAGTGAGGTAAAAAAATTGCCCCAGCCACGAGTATTATGAGATAAAAATTATGGCTTAAATTGTAGCCCAGCAGAGAGAGAAGTAAGCTCCCAATACCAACTATCCTGTCTTAGGTTCCAGTGTATCAATCAGCTGAAAGCAGACTTTAGACTTTGTTGGACATCTTTGAATTGAATATAACTGTCATAATAGACAGTAGCAACAAGGGGAAAGAGTAAATTGGTAAAACAATATTTTTGAATTGGGTCAAAAATTGGGAAGTTAGAATTTGCATTTCTCTGTGTCTACAGAGATCATAAATATGTTAAGACATAAAACAATAAAACTTTTCTTTATGGTAATTTTTATCATGAGTACAAACTTCCTGAATTCTGGTGTGGACTGATTTGTAGTAAGGTTGATTGTTTATCCATCTGTAAGATGTACAAGTAAAAGCCATGGGCACAAATACCAATGACGGTCATCAGTCTAGCTTAATTTTAATGTCTCTGACAGGCAGCAGTGGATTGGGAAAAGGGAATGACCACCTTGAATTAATCAGATATGCAGGGGGGTGATCAGTATGTGAGAGTTCGTGCTATATGGGCAAACAGGAACTAGGCCAGGAGTGGCTAATTACTGTCTCATCCCCTGCAATAACAGGCATTTAAAGTAATAATTCTTGCTTTAACTCTTTAAAGAGTGACCTAAATTTCTGTGAGAATGTATTTTTTTGTTTACTGGCCCTTGCAATATATGAGCTACCACTGATATGAACTGTTATTTCTATTTCTACCACATGATGGGGATGTTGCATTGTTTTATACATCAGGATAGTTGCTGTTTTGACCAACAGCTCCCCACCCCCTCTGTTGATATTCCAGTGGTTGGGGTATTCCTGGCTGTGAGCCAATTGATTGCTTGTAATATTTATAGAACTAGTTTTTGAAATCGGGGACTGTAGTTGGTAATGAGCTTTTGTGTAGAATTGGATAATGAGGGAACACATCATGCACACATTAAATTATGGGTGATTAAGATTTTTTCTATACTTGGCTGTATTACTGATGATGGTGCTGCTTTATCTGACATTCCAATCAGCATATTACTGGTGTCATTGGTGCTACAGTAATGATACAACAGCTTTGTAGTTTGGATAATGAACGTTACTGTTTGAGATGCTAGACCACTCCCTTGTTGAACTCTCATGACACTTTAGTTAAAACTCAATTGTCCTACTTCATTGCAACGCTTCTTTCGAAAGTTGAGAATTTATTTGAAAAAAAATATAAATGTACTGACTTGAAAAATGTTACTCTATGGACTAGACTTGTAGTTCTCTTGTTCGTTGTGCCTCAGTTCTAACTTTGGCAATTGAACACATATTGTTCATTCATTGTCACTTTTTTAAAATGCTGCTTTGTACTTAGGCTTTCCATTGTGGATCTAATGCTCTCAGATTTGTTAACTTTGTAGCTGTTTAAAGTTTGTGGCATTAGTTCTGGATGACTATAGTTTTCATTTCTCTGGTTTACTAATTCTGGGTCTAAATAGACGGTTTCATTGCAACTTTCAAGTCAATTAACCAATAAAGAAGTAGTTGTGGGGAGGATTTTTTTGATATTGATTATCATTTGTGTTTAAAAATAGCAATAGTTCTGTTTTCCTAGAAATGCAACATTTTTTCCCTTAAACTGTAACTTTTACAATCTATTATTAGTTGTGCTTGAGACATAAGTCAACTGTTCTTGAATTACTAGCTGATGATAATTTCAGTGCTGTTTTGATAGATTGTGTATGGCCTTTCCATGGGTTAAAATTGCACCTGGACTACAGCCTCGTTCAATCTGCACCAGATTTGTAAAATATCTTGGAAACTAAATAGGCTAACATATTTGGTTAAATTATTGTACATTCTGTTCACACAATATTTATGGGAAGTACAATGATGTATTGCATTTTTGACATCATTATACATTCTTGGATGACCGTACAATGAAAGGATTAAGACAGTTATTTAGTTGCAGTTCAGGACAGTTGGGAAAGAAGGGTTATTTCTAAAAATTCCTAAATTATGGATAAATTTATGATATGCATTCATTAGAAATCACTCGTGTCAACACCACTAATCTGGTATAATCATTATTGAGTAATTTCTGTATTGGTCCCTCTCCCTACGTGAACACTTTCCTTTCTCCTCACTGTCATGTGGTTTTATCAATACCAGCTGCTGTTCATTACTTTGGCAAAGCAGCCGGTCTCTCTGTGACAATAATGTCAGCATGCTATTCAGTTCTGGAGGACATCACTATCACAACCAATCCTACCCATGTATAACATTGCGCCTGCACATTTTTGGCATGGTTTGCAAGTTAACAGTTCTCATCATTGAATATTGAAATTAATTGCTCTCGCTGGCATTGACTACTTCATGTATAGCCTGGAAAATTTACTGTCTCCTGCAGAGCTAAGCCACAGGGACGTTAAATACATAAAAAATTTATAAATCAGTTCTACACTAAGTGATAAGTTCAGTTCTCAATTCTTGCAATGGCAGGTCTGATGTATGAAGGCAGACCTAGATTGGTTAGGACTATACTCATTGGAATTTCAAAGAATGAGAGGGGAGATCTCACAGAAACATAAAAGTCTAACAGGACTAGATGCAGGGTAAATGCAGGAAGGATGTTCCTAATGACTGAGGAGTCGAGAATCAAGTCACAGCCTAAGGATGCAATAAAGATCATTTACTATTGAGATGGAAAGACATTTCTTTGCCCAGAGAATGATGAGCGTGTGGAATTCTTTGCCACAGAAAATGGTTGAGGCCAAAACATTGAATGTTTTCAAGAAGGAGTTAGATGTATTCCTCGGGAATAGGGGATTAAAGCATATAGGGAGAAGGCAGGAACAGGGTTACTAAATTGGATGATCAGCCATGCAGAGCAGGCTTGAAGGGCTGAATGGCTTATGTCTGCTCCTATTTTCTATGCTTCAATCTCTGCCTGAAATGTCTGATTTCATCAATAGGAGCCCAGCAACTGGCACAACATTGTCTGAATCCTAGGCCTGCCCTGAGCAGCCTGCTGACCAATGAAATGGCCCAGCAGAATCAGCAAAGGAAATTGGCGTGCAGTTCATGAAGAAATATTAGCTGGGGCTGGGCAGAATGGAATGGGTGACAATTGACTGGCTCAGTGCAAATTCACCAAAAGAGATTATGAAAGAGGATAGTAGCAACTTGAAACTCTGATGCTAGGCTAATCATTGATTTTAAAATCTGACATTAGCAAACTGATCAAATAAAAGTACTAAGGAAGGAGCAGGTGTATGGAGTAAGGCTACAGATCAGTCATTGGGGGGCTAAAAATGATCTATTCCTATTTTGAATTAAGTTTCTGAAAACATGTCATTTATGTAAAGTAGAATTTTTTTTCAACACTGACGCTTGAGGCATGCCACTCAGTATTTCCACATTCTCACCTATTGAGCATTTGTGACTCATTATCCTTCAATCAAGTTCTTAACTATTTACAAGTTTCAGTCTGAATCTGCTGAAGCATTTGATAGACTTCCAAGTGGAACTTCATCACGAACCTGTTGCAAATCACCATACAGCTTTCCACAGTTCATTTAAATTATTTCTTTCTCAGAAGTCAAGGTGATCAGTCAGGCAGCTTTCCTACTAATCGAGTTATAATTCCCATATAGATTATATAGCTCTAAGTCCAGCAGGTCACATCTTTCATGTGCATAAAATGTGGTGTCATGACTTGGTGCAGCAATATGCCAATAAACCATCCATCTCAAATATTCCGAGATGAACAGGCTTGCTTTTTAAAAAAATTGCTAATTAAGAAACTATTGAATAAGCCAGTTGTATGGAATCTTTAGGTCATTGGACTGTAAAAGATTTTGCAAATGCTTTACAGCAGGTGTAACAGATGACATAAGGAAAGTCCTGCCACTTTGACTATAGCTGCACATGATAGATTCTTCCGATGAAGGTGGTTGGGTCTATGATTATTTTTGAGCTTGACTTTGGCTTCTGGAGCTTTCAGTTGGCAGGGGGCGGTGGGAGGGTGGGTGCAAGTTCAGAGAACAGGGAGCCTCTCAAGTTGTAGCCATGACCAACACTCTGTTAGCAGCATAACCCACCTGCTGCATGATGTCCTGGCTTAAACACCCTTTAGATTTGGAGCCCCCTGTCTCCATGCACCCATAATTGGCTGTCAAACACTCGATTCTACAATCTAAAATTAGTGAAAGGAGAAAATCAAGCATTCACTTTCCATTCCACCTCCCTCCAGCCTAATGAAGAGCACAATCCTGTCCGGTTTTTAGTTCTGAAATTGTTATTTTACACTGAATTAAAATAAGACTGATAGGTTAGTTTTTGTCTTTTTTTTACCTTTTCTGAATATGTATACCACATTAGCCTGTCTGTAATCTGCTGATATTTCTCTCTCCTTTTGTCCAGTGACACTTAATTTATGCCAAGTATGAATGAAAACTAACAACCTCTTGGCTATATTTACTTTGAGTCCTTTTGGTTTTCCAACTACATCTATTTTGAAATACTTAAAGCATTGTATTACATGATGTTATCAGATTTTATGTCAATTACACAAAATTAATTTGTGCAAAACATGATGGATTTTTTGCTCCAACTATTCAGATTGTCTAAATTACAAATCACTAAACACATCATAACATCTACTGACATATATGGAATTCAGTTATTCACTTCTGTGGGATTTTAATATCTGTAATCCCATGTGCAAACCCCTATGTATCAACTTATTTGGTATCTTCTCTATTGACCAAGATTAAGATAGAATGAAGTACTGCAGGAGGAGCTTGTATGAAGTAGTGCTTCCAGCATTCCTCATTCTGTATCCCAGAGAAAAACTTACACGTGGCTCTTGTCATTATTCAATTCGTTTTATTGTGCTAACTGTATAAATTTTAGGTTTGGATTCAGTGCAAGTGATTAAAAAAGGTAATTTTTCCCAAATGGATGACCTCTTTCCTAGGAGCGTGCAAATATGGTTTTGGCACGTTGCTGTGGAATGTGGAGTATGGATGAAACTAACAGATTGGTCCCAGAAGAGTGCAGTCAGGAAAATACGGGATAACACGTTCATTATGTACAGCCTCTATTAATTTCTAATTTTATAGCATCAAAATACATGGCAGCTAAATTGGAAAATTTTATTTACACAGATTATAATTTTATGTTGGTCATGGAAATATTGAAGCAGTAATTTATAATGGCACTTTTCCATTTGTTACAGTAATGAACTTGGACCATATTGAAAAAAATCCTCTTGTTGTAACATAGCAATGTTTTCGTGACTTCTGGGATGCTTATTTAATTGTATTCTATTCACTGTTTTAAGAGAAACAATTTCATTTCCTGGAATTGTCTTTAAGTAGTAGATACATAACTTTACTGTTACAGATCAATTATGTTGCATAGTGGACAATGTAGACTTATATAGACAGCCAGCAGTGTAATTGTGATGCAGTTGTGTGCTTCAATGTTTTACTTATCATTTTAACGTACAAATGTCTAACTGGCAGGCCTGTTATGTAAAGTTACCACTCCTGGACAGTAGTCTGTAATATGAGAAACATATTCAAGATTGAAAGGGATCTGCAAATTACTGGCAATTTATTTCAATAGTTTACATTTTATTGTATAGGTAGGTAGTACCTATTGATCTTAAAGGAACAAAAACAAAGTTGCTGGAGAAGCTCAGCAGGTCTGGCAGCATCTGTGAAGGAAAAAACAGAGTTAACATTTTGGGTCCGTACATCCTTCTGAGGAGTGGTCACTGGACCCAAAATATTAACTCTGTTTTTTCCTTCACAGATGCTGCTAAACCTGCTGAGCTTTTCCAGCAACTTTGTTCCTGATTTACAACATCCGCAGTTCTATCGGTTTTTATTTTGATCTTAAAGAAACGTTGGGATAAATTTTAATGCCATTATTATTGGATTAAGATCTGGTTTTACATTATGGGATAGTTAAAATCAAAATCTCAAACGATCTTATTGCTTTAATTGTAATTTGAGTGAAAATATGTTTAGCTATCAATTTATTTACATCAATTGGATAATTTTGTAGCTTAACAAATGGTTTCAGCTTTAGTCGAAAAGTGAAAACCAACTTTGAGCATATGCAACTAATTCTGACAGAGCCTAAAATTAATTTCAAATTTTCACTAATGCAACCATTTCAGGCATTTTTTTTTTGCTATTGTTAGGTCAAAGTTCCATTGTGAGATCATGTTCTCGAGATTGTCGCCCAGTGGTTCTGCACTTTGACAGTGCTCTAAGGTGTCAAACTTTGATTTGAGTATGGTTGTTTCCTCGTTTGAAAAAGCAAGAGGCAGAGTTAGCACATTATCATCTTTCACATGGTTTACTCTTAAGTGTTGCTCAAGGCAGCATTGGGAAGAACTTTGGAACAAATTCCTTCTCCAGCAATGATTTGTGACATGGGAAAACTAGCCATAAACTGTTAAAATAGAAGTTGGTAGATTTGCAGTGCAAATCTTAGTTATGCTGACGAGACTAATCAGATGGCCAGATTGACAATGTAATTTCATTTTGTGGCTTTCTGACTTTGTCTATGTAACTTTATACAATATTACAAATAACTAATACAACAGTAAATTGATTTACAAATTTCATGTGAAAGGTAGTTGAAATCTTCAACTCATTGTCCTGGTTGAATGGTGGACTCCTTTAAAAGGCAAAGGGACAGAAGCAGATCATGAATGCCAGTTTTAAGGAAACCTTGTGCTTTTCTTTCCTCCTTTTTCTCTGAAAATGTTGTTGTTAAATCTCCTAACAGCTCTTTGCACTCTTTTTGAAATGCAGCTTCATGGATACCAATGTCTTCCAATAAGTGGATTTGCTGTGTATGTGAGCCGAAATTCACAAACTGCTCAACCGAGGAGACAACTCAGCTAAATTCTGAAAAGCCTTGGGACCTCTTGCTAATTAATAGTCACTGTGTAAATATAAATTATACTGATTGATCCTCATATTTGCATCTTCAGTTGGATTGGTCCACTAGTGTTACAAAGTGGGCACTAAGTTAATTTTGTTTCTTTTTGCCTCATTCCCCTGGATGCTGAGGTTACTGTCTTTGCCGATCTTGATGAAAGTAACTTGAAAACACAATGGAATATAGTCATTGCTGATTACTGACAACTTTAACCATGTAAGACATGTTGAAGTTAAACTGAAGTGAAACTATAGTGTCGATTGTATTTTCCAATTATTTCTGCATAATCCAGAGCCACGATAATTAAGCTGGTTTTATTTGGATCTAGAAACATTTGAAACTTGAGCATATTATTCAGCACTGCAATTACATCAGAATTTCAATAATAAATGTTAAAGGCACATTCAGTGTTCGTGATGTCACACCTGTTGCAGTTGAAAGTAGACAATCTTTTATTTTTATTAACTAAAGCTGTCAGAGTTAGTGCTTGCCAATGTGTATTGTACAGAACCTTCCAGGAGAATAAATCTGTCCCTAAATCAGGCAGATCTTTGGCAGTTCATATTTTGAAAAAGCTACATCATTTCAATATATTGGAGGTGTCTGTCTTTGGGTTAAAAACCAGCACAGTCCTTTGTGTCAAATAATGAAAAAGATTATGGGTCTAAATTTACTCATCATTTCTCACAGTCCTTTTTAAATTCAGTGAAATAAAGCCCTATCTTTGATATGAATAAGACTAGAAAGGTGTAACTGATTCAACTTAAATTGTAATACAATTTATCTTGTGCCATTATTAGATAAGAACACCATTTTATAACCAAGAATTTCAGCTTCTGATAGTCTTGTAAGATGACTGCTTTCTATTCAGTGGAAACAATCTTTATCAATATTCTTGACAATTGTTCCTCTTCTGTAATTTTGCCTTTAACTTGCTTTTTGCACATTGGAAGATAACCATAATTTAGTAAGGTCAAGGTTTATCTCACACCCCAACTCCTGCCTGCTGACTAATCCTTTTTCCTTGATTTCTTTTAATTTCCAAAGGGCTATGCATATGTCGGTGTAAATTTCCTGTAAGAATGATGATCTTATCTGATTTATCATTGTTCAAAGATTTTAAATCAATGGTTTAGATCTCTAATCAAAGGGCAGTCATCATTGGATTACCACGTTGCTGGAACTTTGCTGCCCCCTGATGCTGGTCTGGATTTTTGGTCAGGTTCTTTAACACCAGTATCTAGAGAAACAGTGTACAATCCTTCAAAAAATTCCACTGCAGACCTATAGTTTATGAGGGGAGACTGGACACGTGCTACTTTTTATGGTATGAGCTGCCATAAGGCAAGTTTTTAAATGTCCAACATAAGTGTCAAGGAATGGACGAATATGAAGACAGCCCTTGTGAAGTTGAAAGTGCAATGTGGTGATCACTCCTCCTGATACTGTTATGCACTGATATGTCTGTGACAGATTAATGAAGATTAGGACAAATACAATTTCTCTCGGCTCCCTCACTACCTGCCACGGACCCAGTATAGGGGTATGCCCTTTAGGGTTCCACCAGCTTGGTGAGTAGCTGTGCTGCACTTGGTGATGGTCATTGAAGTTCTCCACCCAGAGCACATTTGTTCCCTTGACAGCCACAGTGTTTCCTCCAAGTGTTCAACATGGTGGATTACTGAGTTATGAGCTGCAGGAGGATGGTACATGGTAATCAGGCAATTTCCTGATGTCACAAGACATCATAGAGCCCAGAATCAATATGGTGGACTCCCAGGGCAGCTCCTTCCTGGCTGTGTATATCACTGTCCCCAGCCCTCCTCCCCATCTCTGTGTCAATCCAGCTGGAGATACCCAACGATGGTGACGATGCATGGGGTCTGGTCTGTAAGCAATGATTTAATAAGTATAACAATAGCAGGCTGTTGCTTGACATGTCTGTGGGACATTTCTCTGGATTTAGGCACAAGGCCCCAGATGTTAGTAAGGAGGACTTTATAGGGTTGACAGGCTGGGTCTGCTGTTGTTTGTTTCTGGTGCCTAGGTAAATGTTGGGTGGTCCTTCCAGATTCATACCTTTTTAGAGATTGTACCCTCAGTGTGATATAACTGAGCGGCTTGTTAGACCACTTCAGAGGGCAAAAGTTATATCACTGTAGGTCTGGAGTCACAAGTAGGCCAGATGGTAAGGATGACAGATTTCCGGATTATCAGATGAAGCAGGGTTTTTTATTTACGATATTGGTCATGTGCATCATTAAACTAACTTTTTGAATTCCAGGATTTTGAATTGAATTTAAGTTCCATCAGACATTGGGTTTTGAACACTTGCCCTGAAACTATTTGCCTGGGCTTCTGGATTAGAAGTCCAATTACATTACTGCAACACCGCTGATTTGTTCATTCCACATATCTTTCTAATGTTTTGCCAAATTGACAAGAATTGTGCCTTTGAGTACTCTTTTTGCTGATCTGTGCATAAGTGCTTGACTGATGTTTGGCAGCCTTGGTTCCAGGTACTAGTGTTCATCAGTTAAACATCCATCTGTCCATCTGCTCCTTCAAATGCAGACACCATGGAATCATGCAAAACAAGGACACCAAGAATACTACCAGACTAAAGTGCAGTCATCTGCATTCTCCTGTTCCTGTGGTTGGTCATGATTTATAAATTGATTGGGATGTGAGGGAAAGCCTTACCAACCTTCCCAACCTACAGGGGATTGTTCTTTGGATCTGTATTGATGGCTGTGTGAGCACCATGAATGAAACCCTGCACTTTGGTCACATCTGGACCCTTTCTATGCATTAATTGTTCCCTATGACAAACAAGGCTTTTAACTTGTTTAAAGCACTGTTGATTTATGTTAAATTTGTCTAGTTTGCATCTGGTTTCACTCCAGTAACAAAGGCAACAGAATAATATTTTTAAATTTCAGGCTATCTCAATGGCCCTGATTTGTAGCTCAAATCATAGTGCGCTTTTCGCTGCTAACCATTAGGAAGCAAATTGGACAGCAGCATCCCACATTTGTGCATGTACAATTAATTGCAGAAACCATTGCTTGGCTGTCTGGCAGAGACAGGTGTAATTGAAGCATTCAAGCAGTGCAATAATTCAGTGATTCTGTAACTGTATTTTGGGGAAAACTCTTGACTTTGTTATTCTTTGTTCAGCATTTCTCTTTACCTCTAGACAGCCTTTTGTTAAAGATATTTTCTATATGCCAGATGTTGTATTAGTCTATTTTTAAAAATTATTGAATTTGTGAACAAACTTGAGGATTTTCGAATTTTGTTGAGTTTGAATCGTATTTATGCTTAGTAATAAATGTTACTGTGAACACAAAATTATATAACAATTGTTGTAAAACTTATAACAATTCCAGAAGCACTTGTGTGTATAGATTATTGAAATATTCCTTCCTGTCTGTCCCATATAATTAAAGGTCTATTTCATTTAGGTTTAGAAACCAGCCAGGACATTCCGGTATGTTTTTTTTGCTAGCTCATTAGAGATAAAGCCTTGCCTGAAGGGATTGAATATTAAAGAACATGTGGTCAAAGTCACATTCCATCCAGTAATTTGATTGGGCAGAAAGTTATGGTTGTATCTGTGCATATGTTATGAATGCATCTCTAAAAGGCCAGGATAAAGAAGAAAACTACAATTTTCATTCAAGACTCATTAAGAAGGATCCAGTGATATGAAATCAATAGTTTGGCTTGGTCAAATCTCTAAATAGACATTAGTGTGAAATGATGCATCTGGCTTTCAATGGCTGCTTGTCATTTTTTTTCTTGCCAAAGGTACTTGTTCACCAACAAAGAATGTGTTCTGCCAAAGTTCTCCGGGTTGATTCTATGTCTTACATGGGTAATGTTCAACTGCTCGTGGAATGGTGTACAGCTGATTTCCAGACCTTCACTATTGGTTCTCAGCAGGGGAATGCCATGACCTTTCTCTGTCCCAGAAGACTAATTGGAAATTGGGAAACAAAAATACATCTTTCTGTTACTCGATTATGCATACTAATGGTTCTTAATCTTTGTTTAGGTTGTTTAATTTGTGTATAGATTTGATTTGGGTATTCCAGAAATCATTTAGTGAACTGTAAAATAATTTTGATTCAGCCTCAAATTATAATTGGACTTAATTTGTAGAAAATTATTAGGTAACATTTTGTGGATATGGGTGTAATTGACTCATGAGTTGGTTAGATTGAGAAGTTAAAGAATGTCAAGTTATACATGTTAAATTTCTTACAGCCAGATGAAGGACGAAAGCAGAAATCTATCTTGGGATTTATTCACAGCGAGAAACTCCAAATGTATAACCACCAATGCTGCAGCCTACCATCAGTATCTAAGTGTCTCTGTGCATGTAAAGTTATCCACTGTGTGGCTCCCAACTACATACATTATAAATGAAGGCTGTTTTAATCGTTTAAATTAATATGATTAACATTATGAGTAATTAAATAACAGATAATGCCAAAAGCAGATTGGGGGCCCTCTTGTGGCATAGTGGTAGTGTCCCTACTCTGGACCAAGAGAGCAGAGTTCAAGTCCCACCTGCTCCAGAGGTCATAACATCTCTGAATAGGTTGGTTAGAAAATATCTGCAAGCAGATTGAATTAGGGGAATGTGTTGTCCCATGGACTATTGAAGTTATCCGAACTTTACGTTGAATGCAACTTGAAAATTACCTGTATTTGCTTTCTGTTGAGCAAATGCAGACACTTAATGTGCAATTAATGCAATAATGTTAAATGAAATACAAATAGTTTCCACGGTTTCCAAATAAGTAAATTCAGTTGTTCGTTGACTGTAAGAAAACCACATTTTGTAGGTGTAATGTATGGATTTATAATATAATTTAAGATTCCTGTTTCTCTGCAATTACATAAAAGTGCATGATTATAAATGCCCATATTTTGTGGTTGGACCCACAGCAAGAGTCTATAGTTTAAAAGAATAAGTGTTGATCTGATTGAAACGTACAAAATTCTGAAAGGGCTTGATGGCACAAGCACTGAGTTGTTTGCCTCAGCTAGGTAATCCAGAAAATGAGGGCAGTTTTAGGACATGGGACTGTTCATTTAGGATTGAGGTAAGGCGTTTCTTCACTTGGAGGATTGTGAATAATTGACATGTCCAACACACAGGTTTGTGGAAACTCCAATGTCGTGCATATTTTAAGGCTGAGAGAGGCCGAATTTTAGACTCCTGGGGAAAGAAAAGATATGGTGAGTGGGCAGGAGAGTGATGTTGTGGAACAAGAAGTGATCATGCATAGTTGACATGGCTTTGTGCATGGAAAATAGTGTCTCTCGAATTTGATTCAAATTTGTGAGGAAGTGATGAAGAGGATTGATGAATGCGGTGCATGTTATCTGTATGGATTTCAGTCAGGCATTTGTATGGTAGACTGGTTAGTGAGGTTAGATCATGTGGAATGCAGGGAGAGCTAGCAATTTGGATACAGAACTGGTTCAAAGGTAGGAGACGGAGGGTTGCTTTTCAGATTGGAGTCTAGTAACCAGCGGTGTGCCACAGGGATCAGTGCTGGGTCCACTCTGTTTTGTTATTTGTATAAGTTAATTAGGTGTGAACATAAGAGGTATGGTTAGTAAGTTTGCGGATGATACTAATTGGAGGTGTAGTGGACAGCCAAGAAGGTTAAGTCAAAGTACATTGGGATCTTGATCAGACGGGCCAATGGGCTGAAGAGCGGGAGATGGGGTTTAACTTGGATAAAAGTGAAGTGCTGCATTTTTTGATAAGGTAAATCAGGGCAGGACTTCTACACTTATTCATAAGGTCCTGGGGTGTTTTGCTGAATAAAAAGATCTTGGAGTGCAGTTTCATAGTTCCTTGAAAGTGGAGTCGCAGGTAGATGGGTTAGTGAACAAGGTGTTTGGTATGCTTGCCTTTTATCAGTCAGTGCGTTGAGTATAAGAGTTGGGGGAGGTCATGTTGTGGCTGTACAGGTTATTGGTTTGGCTGTTTTTGCAACACTGCATTCAATTCTGATCTCCCTGCGACAGGAAGGATGTTGTGAAATTTGAAAGGGTTCAGAAAAGATTTACAAGGGTGTTGTGGGGTTGGAGGGTTTGAGCTAGAGGGAGAGGCTGAATAGGCTGGGGCTATTTTCCCTAGAGTGTTGGAACTTGCGGGGTTACCTTTTATAGAGGTTTCTTAAAACAAAAAAAATCATGAGGGGTGTGGATAGGGTGAATAGCCCATGTCATTTCCCCAGGATCATGGAGTTCAGAACGAGACAGCACAGATTTAAGGAGAGAAGGGTAAGATTTAAAAGTGACTTTTTCTCACAGACTGTGCTGCATGTATGAAATGAGCTGCCAAAAAGAGTGGTGGAGGCATTTTCAAATACAACATTTAAACAGTATCTGAATGGGTATATGAACAGGCAAAGTTTAGAGGGATATGGGCCAAATGCTGACAAATGGGACTGGATCAGTTTAGGATATCTGGTCGGCATGGACGAGTTGGACAGAAGGGTCTGATTCATTGCTGTACAGCTCTAACTCTAAGTAGATTAGCCTTAATGATATTGAATGGTGGAGCAGGTTCAAGAGGCTGTATGGTTTAGCTTTGCCTCAATTTCTTTTATTTTTACATAAAATAAGCCGTAAGACTTACCTGAGAAAGTTGGCAGCTGTCTGTACCCTGGACAGTTGTTGCAATCAAGATGTATTCACACAAAGAACTTGTGACATAAAGCACTGCATGAAGATCAAAAGCACCATCCTTCTGTCTCCTTTCCTAATTAGATTTGCTAGAGGTAGCATTTTCTTATGTCTGATCACCATAGTTACCATCAAAAGAGTTGTATAAAGGAGCCTTGCCCTGCCTGGCACCAGTGAGGGCCAATTGATTTCACCCATCAAGCGTGGTTGACAGCAAGGGCATTATGTAACTCCATATTGTGACAGTAACAGAAATCTAGCAGCAACCACCAGAGACTTTAACCGTTCGTTTCCTAAATAACACAAAGCAGGGTAAGAATCTGTCATGCGCAGAATAAGGTGAATTGCACAAGTTTGAGATTTCCAATATTTTGCATTTTTTGTAGTCTTAAAACACTTAATTCTAACGGCATTGCAAACTCAAACTACCAAATGGAAATTATTAGAAAAATTATACTTGCCGGTTATTCATTAACCATTGGATTTTTTGCAGAAATTGTACTGTAATTATCTAATTGTGTCATTGCAAAGTCAGCCTAATTTTGTTGAGTAAATTATGGCTTTACTGAAATAATCCTGTAGTAGCTGGCTCATGATCCATTTCAGTTTGCAAGGGTTCAAGGTAATTTGAGTGCAGTACCTTTTTTAAGATTTAATACAACTTTCAGTGTGAAAATTAAGTTTACAGTATGGTTTCATTTATTTAGTACAATGAATATAGAATGTTTCATGAGTTTTTCTTATTCTATTCTGACAATTGTTGATAGATGGAAACTTTATCAGCGATATTTTAATTTTGAGGAAATATGTGGTTATAAAGTTCTATGGGAATGTTCAAGAGTTAAACAATTCCAAACCAAATTTTCCTTCTCAACAGCTTGAATGTAGTGGTGAGGGACAAATGTGGCTATACAAGTAAATAATGCCTGGTATTTCCTCCTGATGGCACGCTACAATTTGTTTTTAAGCAGTTAATTAATCAACTGCTTTCTGGCATTGTAAAGAGATGTGGTATTTGGCAGTGTCAGTTTTAATGATGAACCTCTGAACCATTTAACATATTGCTGAATGCTTGACATAGAGTGACAGAATTGTAGAAATCTGTAGGGGTGAAGTTCCTGAAGAGGATTTGAGTGTTTCATAAAATTACACAGTTGCTTTGAACTATGAGAAACCTAATTAGCTAAAGGAAAAGTGATAGTCTTGTGCAATTATATTTTTCTATACTATACATTCTGAAAGGGCAATGGCAAAGTAATTAGCAATTGAGGTGCAAAATCACTGACCATACAATCTAGTAGTGGAATTAGGTCTACTTCTCCTGTGAGAAATTAGTTCATGGGGGTTTGTTTAACGGATGCTGCAGTGTCTCATGTCTCTCAGTCAATATAATTATTCCAGAAACTTATGACTTTGTTTCTTTTGCTTTTAGGTTTTTTAAAACCAATTTTAATAAAAGTCCTATTTGAACAGAAAAATGAAAGCGATAAGTTTTCCACCCCAATAAAGCAGAAATCTTTAACTGGTTTTCATCCAATTAATGGATTGCACTCAAAACCTTATCTTGCAGTAATTTTTAAAAGAGAGCCCTCTCCTTGCATGATATGTCACCCAGAGCTGGGAAAGTAGACATCAGTCCATTTCACCTCATTTTGAATGTTCTTAACTTTTGTTATTGGCATGCAATGGGACAATTTAAGAAATCAATTTTAAAATCGGTTTTAAGGATTGAGGTAGAAAACATCTTAATCTGCTGTCACCAGTAACAATCATTGCTCTCTTTCGCTACTTGGTGTGCAACTTTGCCAGTACCTGAAGGCTGTGATAGTTTTTGGTATTTTAATATGTGAGCTGGTGTGTACACATTATTTTTCATTTCAACAGATGGGGCATATTCATCAGTGTGACATTTTTTGTTTTTCAGCTCTTATTTACCTTTTAAGAGGCTCTTTGGAATAATTCAGAATAGTAGTAATGGGTGGAAAATTTACAATTGCATGTAAGATTAGTGTTAGGTGCAAACAAGTCCTTATATGCAGTGCTACTGTGTGGTTAGAAATATTGTTGCGTGGGACAGGATGTTGTGCAAGAATAGTCACCTGTTAATTATTCCAGATAGTGAGTTAAGGCTTGGTCAGTGCAGCTGCTACTATTATTAAACTACCAGGCTTCCTGTTTTAGAAATATACTTTAAAACTCCTTTTTGATTTGCATACAACCATAGATCCTGTAGTGTTACCTTAATTCTCAGCCAGGCTGCTACGCTGAATATTTTGAGAGTAAGGATTTGGATTTATATAACATTAATTTTATTTTTATTTGTTCTTAGGATATGGCAAGACCAACAGTTATTGCATATGCCTCATTTTGCTTGCAGAAGATGGTAATGAGACACCTGTTTGAATCACTGCTGTCTGTATCGTGAGTACATCCCAATTCCTATTTGAGAGAAGGAATTCCAAGATTTTGACCATCCAACAGTGAACAAACAATGATTTGGTTCCAAATCTGGATGTTATGAGACTAGAATGAGGACTCAGAGGTGGTGCTATTGCCATGTGCCTGCTGCTTCCTAACTAGTAGGATCCGAAGTTTCGAAGATGTTTTCAAGGGATCCTTAGCAAGTTGTGACTGTAGATCCACAGCAATATGGTTGACTCTGTCTGCCTCTAGGCAACAGGGATTGGCAATAAATGCTGGCCTAGCCAGAGATGCCCTCATCTTGAGTGTGCTTTTAAAAAAAAAATGTTGCTGCAATGCATCTTTTAAATTTGTAAGCAGTGTACACAAGTGGTACAGAGCACAAATATTTAATGTGATGGATGTATGTCACCCAAGGGAGCTGCTTTGTCTCGGATGGTGTTGACCTTGAGTGTTGTTAGAGCTGCACTTGCACAGGCAAATAGAGAATATTCCATTACATTTCCTGATTTGTGTCACGTATAGGCTTTGGAGTATTAGGAGTCAAGTCATCATTGCAAACTCACAGCCTCTGACCTGCCTTGCAGCCAAAATGTTTATGGTTGGTCCAGATAAGTTTCTGGTTAATGGTAAACCCCAGAATGTTAAAGATAGGTGAACAAGTGATGGTGCTACTATTGATTGTCAAGCGGACATTTGTCTCCGTCTCAGGCAAGAAAGCATCTAACAATATACATTGCCTGGCACTTGTTTGATAAGTTATTTACCACTCATCAATTCAAGTAGGTTGTCCAGGTCTTGTTGCATGCAGTTCTCCACGAGTATCTGAAGCAGTGCGAAGAGTATTGAAATGTGAAGTTATCAACTACGTTGAAATTTCAGATTTTGGAAGGGAATGCCATTAATGAAGCAATGTTGTAACTGTATCTGCATCTATCACTTCCTCTGACCGTTCATTCTGCTTCTGAACCACCCTCTGTGTGGGGGGAGAAAAAGTTGCCCCTTTTTAAATCTTTCTCCTCTCACCTTAAACTCTCCTACCCTTTGCTATTTGCCTTATCTATGCCCCTCATGATTTTATTCACCTCTGTGTAAAGTCAGTGCTCAAACTCCTACGATTCAGTGAAAAAAGGTCCCAGCATATCCACCATCTACTTTATAATTCAAATCCTCCAATTCCAGCAACATCCTGGTAAATTTCTGAACCCTCTCCAATTTAATAATATCCTTCCTATTAGTAGGGTGACCAGAACTTGACACAGTACTCCAGAAGAGGCCTCACTAACATCCTATACAATCCTCACATGACGGCCCAACTACTATACTCGATGGTCTGAGCAATAAAGGCAAGCATGCCAAATGCCTCCTCCATCACCCTGTCTACTTGTGATGCAACTTTCAAAGAATTACGCACCTGAATGCCTAGATCTCTCCTTTTGACAACACTTGCCAGAGCCCTACCATCAACTGTACAAGCCCTGCTCTTGTTTGTCTTACCAAAATGCAACACCTCCCATTTAACTAAATTAAACTCCATCTGCCACTCCTTGGCCCATTGATCCAGTTGATCAAGATCCCTTTGTAATCTTAGATAACCTTCTTAACTTTGCAGTATACCACTCGTTTTGGTGTCATCCACAAACACACTAACCATGTTTCCTAAATTCTCATCCAAATCACTTATGTAAATGACAAAACAATAGTGGACCCAGTACTGATTACCATGGAACACCACTGGTCAGAGGCCTCCAGTCTGAACAACAATCATCTAACACGACCCTGTCTCCTACCATTGAGCCAATTCTGTATCCAATTGGCAAGCAGTCCCTGAATCCTATGTGATCTAAATTTGCCAACTAGATTACCATGCGGAACCTTGTCAAAGGCTATACTGAAGACAATGTTTACCACTCTGCCATTATCTATCTTCTTAGTCACGTCTTCAAAAATCTCCATCAAATTAGTGAGACATGATTTCCCACGTGCACAGCCATTCTGACTATCCCTAATCAGTCCTTGTCTCTCCAAATGCATGTAAATCCTATCTCTCAGAAGCCCCTTCAATAAACTTGCCCACCTCCTGATTCCAGACTCACTGGTCTATCGTTCCGAAGTTTCTCCTTGCAGCCTTTCTTAGATAAAGGTGTTACATTATTCACCCTCTGATCCTCCAGCACTTCACCTGTGGCTGTAGATCATCCAAAGATCTTTGCTAGGGGCATCAAAATTTCTTCCCTAGGTTCCCACAACATCCTGGGATACACTTGCAATGGAGTCCATGGCTAAAATGATTGGTTTCTAGAAAGTGAAACAATTTTCCGTTGCATTAGGTATAACTCCAACTAGTGTAAAGATTTTTGCCCGATTCCATTTACTTAAGTTTTTTTATTAGTTCTCCTTGATGCCACCCTTGGTCAAATGCTGCCTCGATGTGAAGCATAGTTACTCTTGCCTCTGGAGCTCAGCTCTTTTGTCTATGTTTGGAGTGAATGGCCGTAGTACAACCCAAACTGAGCATTAGTTAGCAGCTGGTTGCTGGGTACACATTGTCAATGACACCATACATCACTTCGCTAAATGACTGAGAATAAACTGAATTAGCAGTAACTGGCTGCAATGGATTTGTTCTGTTTTCATATTCAGAGCATAACTTGGGCAATTTCCCAGATGGTCAGGTAGATGCCAATGGTGTTATGCTCAGGACATCCCAAATACTGCTCAACCAATGCAAATTATTTTTGGTTTTTTTTGTGTATTCATTATCGTTCTCCTAAAGTGTGGAGAATGCGGTTTGCACACAACTATGCTGAATAACAAGCTAACCTCCAATATTGGGGAACAATATTGATCAGCAAGACACTCTGTCCTTGAGCATTGTAGCCTTTACTACGACTTTCTGAACAGGCAACCTCAGTTAAGCATCATGGATAAATGCAACATGGGCAGCGCTACAGAATGGCCTGAAGCATTTTTATAACCAAGAATATTCCTGTTAAGTGAAGGAATGGAGAGAAAAGGAGAGAGTTTCTCCTATCGGATGGACCCCTGAGCAGACTGTCCAAGTCATTTGGCAGAATGCATCATCGGAACTGTCCAACAAGCAGTAAGATGTAAGTTTGGCTGCTGGTGAGAAAGGCAATACCTGTCAGATTGTTCAAGTGTGCCTGGCCTCTCTGTGCTGCCACAGGCTGCCCTTGAAGCAGCTGTCAGGGGGAAGACACAGTCATGCAACTTCCCCTGGAATGTGCCTTTGCAAAGGAGGTCTGGAGAGAGATGCAATGGTTTTTGTTGAGGTTCATCCTGAGCTCTGTGACACAGGCTTTCCCCCCACGTGCACATTGAGACAAATGTCAACTGCACCTGGAGGACTATCAACTCAATGAAAGATACTCTTTTGTCTGCCCGAAACTTGTTGGTCTTCCACTATAAAGAGTTGACCTCGAACGAGTGTTGCAGACTGGCACATTCCAAGGTCTAAGACTATGTGGTGCAGGTTGACTCTAGCTTGGGGCAGCTGCCACCAAGGTGTAATGGGTGGGGGGCAGGGATAAACTGCCATCTAAGGTCTTTCTGTCTTTCTGCCAAACTATACTGATGGAAGATCCAGAAAATCAGTGCAAAAGACAAGGTGAAGCTTTTGCAGCGATCTTCAGCCAGAAGTGCCAAGTGGATGATCCATCTCTGCCTCCTCCAGTAGTCCCCAGCATTACAAATACCAGTCTTCAGCCAACTCGATTCACTCCACTCCATGTGATATCAAGAAACAGCCGGAGACATTGGATACAGCAAAGGTTATGGGCCCTGACAACATTCTGGCAATAGTACTGAAGACTTGAGCTCCAGAACCTGCCGTGTCCCTAGCCAAGCTGTTTCAGTACAGATACAACACTGATACTTAGCTGACAATGTGGAAAATTTCTCAAGTATGTCCCGTACGTAAAAAGCAGGATGAATCTAACCCAGCCAATTACCACCCCATCAGTCTACTCTCGCTCATCAGTAAAGTGATGGGAGGTGTCATCAACAGTGCTATCAAGCAGCACCTGCTCAGTGATGCTCAGTTTGGGTTCCACCAGGGTCACTCAGCTCTGGACCTCATTACAGCCTTGTGGACAAAAGACCTAAATTCCAGAGGTGAGCATTGGCAGATAAGGTTAAGGATAATCCGAAGAGATTCTACAAATAAATTAAAAGCAAGAGGGTAACTAGAGAGAGAGTGGGGCCTGTTAAAGATCAAGGAGATGGGAGAGATACTATATGAACATTTTGTCAGTTTTTACGGTGGAGAAAGTAATGGAGTCTAGAGAACGCAGAGAAATAAACTTAATTTTGAAAACAATTCACAGAACAGAAGAGAGAGTTTGAGAGATCTTAGGGAATATAAAGATGGATAAATCTCCAGAACTTGATCTAATGTATCCCAGAACATTGTGGGAAGTAAGGGAGGAAATTGAGACCCCCTGCAGAAATATTTGCATCATCTATAACTATGGGGGAGGTGTCTGATGACAGGAGGGTGGATAATGTTGTACCCTTTGTTTAAGAAAGGTTGTAAGGAGAAATTGGGGAATGATCAGACCTGAGAGTCTGACTTCAGTTGTGGGTAAATTGTTGGAGGTGATTGATTATAAAAGGTAGGATTTATGGACATATAGAGGGGCAAAAAATTGATTAGGGATAGTCAGCATGGTTTTATGTGAGGGGAAAATCATATCTCACAAACTTGATTGTATTTTTTGAGGAAGTGACCAAAAATATTGATGGCAGAGAATACATGCTTATTTGGATTTTAGTAAAGCCTTTGACAAGGTTCCGTATGGTAGACTAATTAGTAAAATTAGGTCATATGGGAGTCAGCGTGAGCTTGCCAGTTGGATACATAATTGACTTATTGGCCAATAGAGTAATGGTGGAGGGTTGCTTTTTGGACTGGAGGCTGTGACCATTGATATTCCACAGCGATCGGTTCTAGGTCCTCTTTTGCTTGTCATTTATCTAAATGATTTGGATCAGAATATAGAAGGCATGGTTTGTAAGTTTACAGATGACATCATACCATGGTGGCATAGTAGACAAATGAAGGTTTTCTAAGATTGCATAGGGATCTTGATCAATTGGGCCAATTGGCTGAGGAGTGGCAGATAGAGTTTATTCTGGATAAATATGAGGTATTGCATTTTGGTAAAACAAATAAGGGCAGGACTTATGCAATTAATGGGGAGGGCCTTGGGTAGTATTGTAGAACAGAGGGCCCTAGCGATGCAGGTGCATAGTTCTTTATGTGACACAAACTTCATAGACAAGATGGTTAAAAAGGTATTCAGCACGCTTGCCTTCAGTGCTCAGCCCTTTGAGTATAGAAGTTGGGAGGTCATGCTGAGGTTGTACAGGACATTGGTGAAGCCTGTTCTGGAATACTGTGTCCAGTTCTGGTTGCCCAATTATAGGAAGGATAATATCAAGCTGGAGAGGGTTCAAAAAAGATTTACCAGGATGTTGCCGGGTATGGAAGGTTTGAGTTATAAAGAAAGACTGGATAGGCCTAATGAGAGGTATAGATAGGTTAATAGTACTTGTCTTTCCTCTAAGATGGGGGATTTCAAGACTGGGGACACTGTTTTAAGGAGAGAAAAAAAAGATTTAAAAAAAAGACATGTCTGTTTCTGTGCTGCATGACTCTATGACTGGAGAGTGACAACCCTTGATATCAAGGCTGCATTCGACCAAGTGTGGCATCAAGGAGCCCTAGCAAAATTGGATTCAATGGGTATCGGGAGCAAACTCTCCAGTGGTTGGAGTCATACCTGACACATAGGAAGATAGTTGTGGTTGTTGGATGTCAGTCATCTCAGCTCCAGGACATCTCTGCAGGAGTTCCTCAGGGTAGTATCCTAGGCCCAACCATCTTCAGCTGCTTCATTAATAACCTTCCCTCCATCATCAGGTCAGAAGTGGGGCTATTCGTTGATGATTGAACATTGCAAAACACCAGTCAGGACTTCTTAGATACTGAAGCAGTCCTTTCCCAAATGTAACAAGATCTGGACAATATCCAGGCTTGGGCTGACAAGTGGCAAGTAACATCCGTGCCACACAAATACCAGGCTATGACTATCATGAATAAGAGACAATCTCACCACCATATCTTGGCATTAAACAGTGTTACCATCACATGAATCTCCCCATGATCAACATCCTGGGGGTTTTCATTGATCAGAAACTCGACTCACGACGTAAACATAATGGCTAAAAGAGCAGGTCAGAGGCTAGGAATACTGTGACCAGTAACTCACCACCTGACTCCTCAAAACCTGTCCACCATATACAAGACACAAGTCAGGAGTGTGATGGAATACTCCCCACTGGCCTGGATGAGTGCAGCCCCAACAACACTCAAGAAACTTGACATCAGCCAGGACAAAGCAGTCCACTTGATTTGGCTCTGCATCCATTCCCTCCACCACCAATGCTCATTACCAGCATTGTGTACTATCTACAAGATGCACTGCAGAAATTCACCAAAGATCCTCAGACAGCTTCTTCCAAGCCCACAATCTCTTCCATCTAGAAGGACAAGGGCAGCAAATAAATGGGAATACCACCGCCTGAAAATTCCCCTCCAAGTCACTCACTCTCCTGACTTGGAATTATATTGCCACTCCCTGCTGGGTCAAAATCCTGGAATTCCCTCCATTATGGCATTGTGGGTCAGCCATCAGCAGATGGTCTGCAGCAGTTCAAGAAGGCAGCCCACCACCATCTTCTCGAGGGCAATCAGGGACAAGCAAAAAATGCTGGCCAGTCAGCAATGCCCACATCCCACAAATAAATAGAAAAAATGAGGTTCTCTTCAGTTGTGAGACTCTGTTGTTGCATAACAAATGTAAACGCTTTCTTCCTGCATGAGTTAAAATGCCTTTATTTGCAACTGCACACTAGTTCTGTGGAATGTAAAATTCCAACATTATCACTTGTGTTTCTTTTTCCTCATCAGAAAGATTTTAGAACAGAATGAGAACCTTTATGTAATTATACATTTTTATGATTAAACTATGTCTTTGCAATAAAAGATCGAGAGAAATTGGGCTAAATGTTTTAATGGATGGCAGATCCACTGTTGCCCATTTTCTGTCTCCATTAAAGTTGAATTTGACACCATGAATCTGTAATTTTGCTCCGTCCAGAGGTGCTGAGAGTATGGAACTCGCTGCCAGAAAGGAGGATAGAGGTTGAAACCCTTAGCAAATACTTGCAAATGCACTTGGAGTGCTGTAATCTGCAGGGTTACAGATCTGGATCTGCATACAAGAGCTGGATTACGTTCAATATTTCATGTTTGGTTGTTGTAGACATAATAGGCTCAATGATAATCTGTGTGCCTTACGTTTTTTGTTTCTATGGCACCTGACGGGGAAGCACTCTCTCAATATTGTAAACATATCATGAAGTACATGCTCAAATTTTGGAGTGAGACTTCGATTCATAGCTGTCCATCAGATTATGGGGAGGCAATGGCCTAGTATATTATTGCTGGACAGTTAGTCCAGAGACCCCGGTAATGTTCTGGGTTCAAATCCTGTCATGGCAGATGATGGAATTTGAATTCAGTAACAAATCTGGAATTATGAACATCTGGTTCATTAATGTCCTTTTAAGGAAAGAAAATGCCACTCTTAGCTAATCTGGCCTAAATATCACTCCAGATTCTCAGCAATGTGGTTGACTCAGCTGCCTTCTGGGAAATTAGGGATCGGCAATAAATGTTGGCCTGGCGGTGATGCTGTCATACTGTGAATGAATTATATAGGTGACATTGCAACAAAAAAACAGCAAAGATCACCTAACTTGGAAGTGAACAGTGGATGCACTGGAGCTCCATATTAATAAGTACAAAATGAGTTGGGCTGGTGTGTGTCATCTGTAAGTTTGTTTTATTTCTTCTACTGAACAAAGTCAGATAAATTAAAATAATGAGTTGGAGAACCACAATATTATTTTGAGAAGCTTTTCTAAACAGAAGCAAGAATTGCAAAATAGTATGCCACCTCCATCACAGTCCTTCACAGAACAAATTATTTATTTCGTGGAGGTATGTAGCAGCAATTTTTGTAATCATCAGCCAGCACAACACAAAGGGCTGTGAATCGATGGAATTCCCTGCCCAGTGAAGTAGTTGAGGCTACTTTGTGGAATGAGGCGAAGAGAGATTTTTGAACAGTAACGGAATTAAGGATTTTGGTGAGTGGGCGGGTAAGTGGAGCTGAGTCCACGAAAAGATCAGCCGTGATCTTATTGAGTGGTGGATCAGACTCATGGGGCCAAATGGCCTACTCCTGTACCTATTTCTTATGTTCCAGTCTGGGTGCAATAATCAATTAGTTTCGTGCTTGATCAAAAGCAGACTGATTCCTGGGACAGCAGGACTGATATCTGAGGAGAGATTGAACAGGGTGGGATTATATTTGCTGGAGTTTAGAAGAATGAGGGGGAATCTCATAAACCTATAAAACTCTGACAGGATTAGACAGTGTTGATACAGGAAAGATGTTCCTGAATGGGGGAGTCCTGAACTATGGATCATAATTTAAGGCTACAGGGTATGCAATTTTAGGACTGAGATGAGGATAACTTTCTTCACCCAGAAAGTGGTGGGCCTGTGGAATTTGCTAGCAGCGAAAGCAGTAGAGACCAAATATTGTGTAATTTCAAGGAGTTAGATATAGCACTTGGGGCTAAAGTAATCATAGAATATGGGGGGGATGTGGGGACAGGCTATTGAGTTTGATGATCAGCCATGATTTTGAATGGTTGAATGGCCTACTCCTATTTTCTTTAAGACTGCTATTGCTTTTATTTTCGACCTTTCTCAATTATATAGCTGGATGAAACCTCCTTTTGCTGAAGCTCATGATAATCTGGATGAACAAACATTGCCATCACATCCCTCCCTGATGCGCACAATGCTTTCTAAGCTCGGTTTAAGCAGGATACCACCGGCATGGCAATGCCTGCCCCAACAGCCCCAGACATACCCGTTATCTCTGTCACCGCTTCAGACATCCGATCAGTCTTCCTGGGAATCAACCCAAGGAAAGCAATGGGCCTGGATGGTCAAGCACTCAGATCCCGTGTGGACCAACTGACGGAGGTATTCACCGACATCTTCAACCTCTTTTTTTTTTTTTTTTTCCCCCCCCCCACTACAAGCTGAAGTCCCCACCTGCTTCAAGAAGACCACCATCATCCCTCTACCGAAGAAAACACGTGCAGTGTGCCTTAATGACTGCTGCCCAGTCGGTCTGACCTCAAAAATCGTGAAGTGCTTCAAGAGGCTGGTCATGGCCCACATCAACTCTAGTCTCCCAACCTGCCTCAATTCCCTACAGTTTGCCTACTGACATAGTGGATTCACAGAGGATGCTGTATCTCTAAGCCCTGCACTCCTCCTGGAATACCTGGACAACAAACAGACACCTACGCCAGACTCCTGCTTGTTGACTACAGCTCCGTCTTCAACACAATTATTCCCTCCAGACTGATCTCAAAACTGTGTGGCCTTGGTCTTGGCTCTGCCCTCTGCAACTGGATCCTCAGTTTTCTGACCCATGGGCCGCAGTCAGTAAGGATAGGTAACTGCACTTCCTGCACAATAACACTCCACATTGGAGCCTCTAAAGGATGCGCCCTCAGCCCCCTCCTGTACTCCCTGTACACCTATGACTGTGTTGCCAAATTCTGAATGAATGCCATCTACAAATTTGCTGATGACCTCACTGTAGTCGGACGGATATCTAACAATGATGAGTCAAAATGCAGAAGGGAGATAGAGGGCTCGGTGATGTGGTGCAATGAAAGCCATCTGTCTCTCAATGTCAGCAAAACTTAAGAACTGATTATCAACTTCAGAAAGAAAGGAGGAGAACACTTCCCCCATCTACATCAAAGGAACTGAGGTTGAGAGAGTGAAGAGCATCAAGTTCCTCAGTGACGATAACCAACAATCCGTCCTGGACATTCCACATTTAATGTGACAGTCAAAAAGGCACAACAACGTGCTTCTTCCTCGGGCGGCTCAGGAAATTGGGCATGTCCATAAGGTCCCTCACCAACTTCTACAGATGCACCATTTGAAACCATACTGACCGGTGCATAACAGCCTAGAATAGCAACTGCTCTGCCCAGGACCATAAGAAACTACAGAAGGTGGTGTGCACAGCCCAGATGATCCACAGAAGCCAACCTTCCATCCATGGACTCTATTTACACAGCTGGCTGCCAACATCATCAAAGATCCATCCCACCCCAGTCATGCTCTCCTACAACCTCATCCATCAGGCAGAAGATACAGAAGCCTGAACACCCGCACGAGCAGGTTCAGGAACAGCTTCTTTCTGGCCGTTATGAACTCTAGTCTCAAACAACGTAATCTGAATGTCTCTAAGTCTCTTTGATCTGTACATCCTTTGCTTGCTGTGATCTGCCTGCACTGCTGGTTAACAAAGCTTTTCATTGATTTTATTGTCACGAGTCTCAAAATACAATCAATGGTGTACAGTGCTTTGTACATTGTAATCAAATTCACTAAATGTGAAGACAAATGGCTGACCTATTCTATAAAAGCAAAATGCTGTAGATGTTGGAAATCTGGAATAAAAACAGGATTAGGATGTCTGAGGAAAGGTCACCGGACCCAAAACATTAATTCTGTCTTTTCCTTCTCAGATGCTGCCAGACCTGCTGAGTTTTTCCAGCAATTCTGTTTCTGTTCCTAATTTACAGCATCTGCAGTTCTTTCGAGTTTTGTTTAGGATGTTTTTGTTTGACTTGAAACACTAATTGTTTCTCTTGTCCAGAGGTGTTGCCTGTACTTCTGAATATTTCCAGCATTTTTCAGTTTTTAAAGGAGAAGGTTATGGTTGTTTAGAACTGCAGTCATTCCAGCTGCTTGGAAAAACTTGGGGATGGTGGTTGCCAACCATATCTGACATTATTGACTGCTCACATTTGGGATCTGGATCCCAATGTGAAGAATCCAAATACAAAGCTGGAAATGGTGGATTGGTACTGTAGCTGGTACACTTGATCTTTAGATTAAGATACTTTGAGGTAGAGAAAAGGTTACTTTAAGCCTTACTCTGCTCTTTCTAACCTGGGGAATGTTGGCATATAATGTGGAAACTGTATGATAGAAATTGAAAAGTGTTCTAGTTCCCAGCAATGAAATTCACCAAAAATATAAATGGGCTTGAATAGTTTGGATGCACAAAAAATTAAGATTAAAGCAGTTTTCATATTGCATTCTTTGCTGGAGCCAGTGTCTGAAGTCTCGCTATGGGTTAGCTTTCACAATGACACACGGTTTTCATAAAGTTGAAATAAAACAAAAGCAGTTTGTGGGGCAATAACACAATAGCTCCATGGAAACCACTAAAAATTGGCTTACTTTTGATCAGCTGAGGATGACTAATTCTTCTTCTGGCACAGTTTAATGTTGCTGTCAGAGGAAAGCAGGAATTTCAAGAATATCTGTTCTGCTGATAGAATCGCTTTTATTCCTTAAACTAATATTATTTGACATAACTGGAGAGAAACACTGGCTGTTAATACCTGCAGCAGGTTCATTGTGTGCTGCTGCAAATGGTAAAGGTGTGTAATTTGTGAAAGATGTTACTTTCAGATGACGCAGCCCTGGAGCTGCAAATTCCATACTTGTTGTGACTGATCCTCAAGCAGGCAACTGTTGCATATTGTGATTCGTCACTTTCAACTGACATTGCTACAGTACTTTTCACAGAATCACAGAATCCCTACAGTGTGGAAACAGGCCCTTCGGCCCAACAAGTCCACACCAAACCTCAGAGCATCCCACCCAGACCCACCCCCCACCTAACCTACACTGCCCTGAACACTACGGGCAATTTAGCATGGCCAATCCACCTAACCTGCACATCTTTGGACTGTGGGAGGAAACCGGAGGAAACCCACGCAGACACGGGGAGAATGTGCAAACTCCACACAGACAGACGCCTGAGGCTGGAATCGAACCCGGGTCCCTGGCGCTGTGAGGCAGCAGTGCTAACCACTGAGCCGCCGTGCCGCCCAGTCCAAGGTTTAGTCCAAGGTTCATGGGCTAATTATTAAGAATTTTGTTATTTAAAAAAAAATTAGAGCGTGGAATGGATTGGGAATAGGAGAAAATTGTCATAAGGTTACTGTATAATCTGGGTGAGGTATGATCCTAAAGTGAAGTCCATTTGTACCCAAACCATAGCAGCCCAGAGTCCATCGGTTTGCTTTGTACCTGTTCCCTCATGATGGTAATTGCCAGTCTCTTTCCAGCTGGGAATCTGGGTAATCCAAGATGGAGGCTGGAAAAAGTTGTGGCTGTAAGAGCTACTTTTTTTGAGGCAATTTCAGTGTTGGAACTGATTTCTTCAAATTCTAGGAGCAGTAATTGCTGTTTGATAAGCTGTTCTATTGTTTGGGGGCGGATCAAACAGCACTTCGAAAAAGGAGAGGAAGCTAGACAAAGGCAGTAACAGTGACCACTTGGGAAGTGATTCAAATGGAAAAAGAAACCTACACTGCTGTCTGATCCAGCATTGAATCTGCACAGCTACTGCCTATGCTGTTTGATTTTCAAGGTTTTGAAGTTCATCTAAGAAAATATTAACAGAGCAAAATTCAAAACTGACCTGTGTGGGAGAGCTCACAGAAGGGGAGCATCGAAGTGGCTTTTTAAAGTGTAACCTTATTGTTTATTTCGTAAAGCTACAATAGTGAGTAAAGTGCATTCCTTTTTTGATTGAGATCTGTCTATTGGTTAAACTTTAAAAATGTACAACATAGGTACAATGTTAGCCTGAAAGTGTTTTTTTATAGCAGTAAGATTGTGCTATTTTCTGCGTCTATAGATAGTTAAGGTGCAAAAATGGCCTTCAGTAAAGTGATGTGCTATTCCTGTCGGAAGTGGGAGATTAGGGAGAGTTTCCATGTTAATGATGACTATAATCTGCAGGAAGTGTGTTTATTTGTGAGTCCTGTTGGATCGCACAGATTGCCTGTGCCTGTGACTGACACTCCAACCAATGAGGAATTTACAGAAGCTAGGGAGTGTGATGGATGGCTGATGTAGGAAGGGAGAAAAACCACAGATACAGTCAAGTGTATGGGTTACTGCCAGAAAAAGGAGGAGAGGGAGGCAGGTAGTGCAGAAGTCTCCTATGGCTATTCCCATCTCAAGCAAGTTTGCCGTTTTGGAAAACGTAGCGGGTGATGGACTCTCGGGATTGCAGAACGGACAGCCGGGTTACTGGTACCGAGACTGGCTCTAATGTAACAAGGAGTACATCAGGTTCCAAGCGATCAATTGTGATAGGGGACACTCTCTAGTCAGATGCGCGGACAGATGTTTCTACGCCCGATAGTGAGAAATTAGAATGATGTGTTGCCTCCCTAGTACCAGAATCAAGGATCTCCAAGAGGGTGCAGAATATTCTCAAAGGGAAGTGGGACCAGCAGGAGGTCATTGTACACATTGGAACTAACAACATAGGAAGAGAAAAGGATGAGATTCCGAGGAGAGAATATAGGAAGTTAGGCAGGAATTTAAAAAGGTGGTCCTTGAGGGTAGTAATATCCGGATTACTCCCGGTGCCACAAGCTAGTGAGGGTAGAAGGATAGAGCAGATGAATGCGTAGCTGAGGAGCTGGTGCAGGGGAGAAGGATTCACATTTTAGGATCATTAGAATCACTTCTGGGGTAGAAGTGAACTGTACATAAGAAGGACGATTGCCCCTGATTTCAATGGGGTCTAATATACTGGCGGGGAGATTGGCTAGACCTGCTCAGGAGGATTTAGACTAGTAAATTTTTTTGCGGGGGTAGGGAAGGAATGGGAATGGTAGGAGGGAGTGGAATTTGGGGAGATAGACATCATAGACAAGAAAGACATCAATCTGAGACTGATACAGTTGGGAAAAGGAGCAAGTCAAACGGTCAGGGCAAGCAAGAACAAGCAGAGAATGAGGTCAGACTGATAAATTAAACTGCATTTATTTCAAAGCAAGAGGCCTAACAGATAAGGCAGATGAACGCAGGGCCTGGTTGGGAATGTGGAAATGGGACATCATAGCAATTACAAAAACATGACTTGGGTGGACAGGACTGGCAGCTTAATGTTCCAGGGTATGGATGCTACAGTAAGGATAGAAAGGGGGAAGAGAAGGAGGGCAGTGGCATTTTTGATTAGGGATAAATTACAGCTGTAATTAAGGAGGATATTCCTGGGAATACGTCGAGGGAAGTTATTTGGCTCAAACTGAGAAATGAGAAAGGGATAATTATTTTTATTGTGATTGTATTACAGACCCCCCAGTAGTCAGTGGGAAATTGAGAAACCAATTTGTGAGGAGATCTCAGTTATTTACAAGAATAAGAGGGTGGTTATGGTAGGGGATTTTAACTTTCCAATCATAGTCTGGGACTTCCATAGTGTTAAGAACTTGGATAGAGTGGAATTAAAGTGTGTACAATAAAATTTTCTGATTCAGAGTGTGGATTTACCTACTTGAGAAGGTGCAAAATCTGACCTGCTCTGGGGAAATAAGGCAGGGCAGGTGACTGAGGTGCCAGCGAGGGGGCATTTTGGGGCCAGCGACCATAATTCTATTCGTTTTTAAAATGGTGATTGAAAAAAGATAGACTGGATCTAAAAGTTAAAATTCTAAATTGGATGAAGGACATTTTTGATGGTATTAGGCAAGAACTTTCAAAAGTTGATTGGGTGCGGACATTTGTAGGTAAAAGGACAGCTGGGAAATGGGAAGCCTTCAAAAATGAGATGACAAGAGTCCAGAGACAATATGTTGCTCTTAGGGTGAAGGGCAAGGCTGGTAGGCGTAGGGAATGCTGGATGACTAGATAAATTGAGATTTTTGGTCAAGAAGAAGGAGGAAGCAAATGTCGGGTATTGATAGCAGAGATCAGGTGAATCCCTGGAAGAGTATAAAGGCAGTAGGAGTGTATTTAAGAGGGAAATCAGGATGGCAAAAAGGGGACATGAAATAGCTTTGGCAAATATGGTTAAGGAGGATCCAAAGGGATTCCACAAATACATTAAGGACAAAAGGGTAACTAGGGAGAGAATAGGGCCTTTTAACAATCAGCAAGGCTGCCTACGTGTGGAACCACAGGAGATGGGGGAAAATAGTAAATGAGTGTTTTGCATCAGTGTTTACTGTGGAGAAGGATATACAAGATAGAGAATGTGGAGAAATAGATAGTCACATCTTGAAAAATGTCCATATTATAGAGGAGGAAGTGTTGGATGCCTTAAAACACACAAAGGTGGTTAAGTCCCTGGGACCTGATCAGGTGTACCCTAGAACTCTGTGGGAAACGAGGGAAGTGATTGCTGGGCCCCTTGCTGAGAGATTTGCATCAGGTGAGGTGCCAGAAGACTGGAGGTTGGCTACCATGGTGCCACTATTTAAGAAAGGTGGTAAGGAAAGAGCCAGGGATGTATAGACAGTGAACCTGACATCGGTGGTGGGCGAGTTGTTGGAGGGATTCCTAAGGGACAGGATTTATAGGTATTTGGAAAGGCAAATAGGGATAGTCAGCATGGCATTGTGTGTGGGAAATTGTGTCTCACTAACTGGATTGAGTTTTTTTGAACAAGTAATAAAGAGGATTGATGAGGGCAGAGTGGTGGATGTGATCTATATGGACTTCAGAAAGGCGTTTGCTAATCAGTCTACCATGAGAAACATCGTCAAAGTTAGATCACATGGAATACAGGGAGCACTAGCCATTTGGATACAGAACTTGCTCGAAGGTAGAAGACAGAGGGTAGCGTCCGAGAGTAGTTGCTTTTCAGACTGGAGGCCTGTGACCAGTGGTCTGCCACGAGGTGCTTGGTTCACTGCTTTCTGTTATTTCTATAAACGATCTGGATGTGAATATTGGGGGTATGGTTAGTAAGTTTGCAGATGACACCAATATTGGAGGTGTAGTGGACAGTGAAAAAGGTTACCTCGGAGTACGACAGGAGCTTGATTAGATGGTCCAATGAGCGAAGAGTGGTAGATGGGCTAGATTTATCTAGGATATCTGGTCAGCATGGATGAGTTGGACCGAAGGGTCTGTTTCTGCGCTTTCTATCTCTGACTCCAACAGTGATAAGGTGGAATGGTCGATTAATGCACTGAATACTGAAGCAAAATGATAGTTTAACTATAATATGAACAGAGATAGTAGGATCTATTGTACGTGTAGTAAAATCAGGTCTGTGAATGAATATGGACAGGCTTGGCTGAATGTAATTGGGGAGGCCATATTACTGGAACATAATAGAGCCAGGTTCCAGATCCATGTGATATAACATTGCTATGACATTGCTCCTTTCATACATGCTCAGTAACTATTATTGGAGTAAAGGTATAGTTAATCCTTTATTCCGCATCTACACCCAATTTTTTTTTTAACCTACAGCCCTTTCAATAACATTCAACCATTAAATTTCAACATTTGTCTTCTATTCCCCATCTCTTTTCCACTCTTAAGTTTGTTCTTCTTCAGACATTAATCCCCAAAATAATTTGCCAGTATTTTGGAGAATGTATAGAACATATTTGTTACTACAGCATCACCTGGTAGACTGGAATAGTAACTTTTCATGGCAGCTGGTTCCTGGGCTTCATATCTGTAAAGGCCAGTCAGTGCAAAACAAATCCAAGAAAGAAGTGCTAGAGCTTGGACAATCAGAAACCCAAGATAGGGAAGATTCTGAAGACTAATTTGGTGGTGAGAAACCTTTTGTGGGATGTGGGCATTGCTGGCTGGCCAGCATTTATTGCCCATCCCTAGTTGCCCTTGAGAAGGTGGTGGTGATCTGCAGTAGTCCACCTGCTGTGGGTTGACCCACAATGCCATTAGGGAAGGAATTCCAGGATTTTGACCCAGCAACACTGAAGAAATGGTGATATATTTCGAAGTCAGGATGATGAGTGGCTTGGAGGGGAACTTAAAGGTGCTGGTGTTCCCATATATCCGCTGCCCTTGTCCTTCGAGATGGAATTGGTCGTGGATTTAGAAGGTGCTGTCTGAGGATCTTTGAATTTCTGCCAGAAACAAACAACGGAAATTGCTGGAGAAATTCAGCAGATCTGGCAGCATCTGTAAAGAGAAAACGGGGTTTACATTTTGAATTCAGTGATTCTGAGCAGGTACCTCATGGTTCTGATTTCTTTTCTTGAAGATGGCCATATTATGGCATCTACTGGCATGGTCTCCTCCTTCAGATCATAGAATCATTGAATCCCTACAGTGTGGAAACAGGCCTTTCAACTCAACAAGTCCGCACCGACCATAGGAGCATCCCACCCAGACCGATCCCCCTAACCCACCTAATCTACACATCCCTGAACACTATGGGCAATTTAGCATGGCCAATCCACCTAGTCTGCACATCTTTGGACTGTGGGAGGAAACCAGAGCATCTGGAGGAAATCCACACAGACACAGGGAGAATGTGCAAACTCCACACAGACAGTTGCCCGAGAGTGGAATCAAATCCATGCTAACCACTGTGCCACCCCATTCATGAATTTGTGCCAAGAGTGCTTCTCCACTATTTTTCTTGGCAGGGATTCTATCTGCACTAGTGACCCATTGGTTCTCAGCTGTCAGATGGCCTTTCCACCCTCATGTCAGGCTGGACTCGTGCTCAGGTGGTCGTAGGTAGCATGCCATAGAACATGGTCAAGGGCACCCAATCTTGAAGACAGAGTCTTAATTTGAGGAGATTCTTGAAGTGCTTCCCCCCCCCCCCCCCATGAACGCTGACTGTCCTTGATGACTTATACTCCATTCTTAGTTGTTTTAAGGTATATCTGTTTGCCTTCACTGTCAGCGTTATAGGTCCTTGGGTCATGGACTTGAGTGTACATGAGGATCTACTATACGTGTAATAAAATTTGGGTCATTGCTATTACGCAAGCACGCCCGCCAGCATAACAATGTTAGATCACATCAGTCTGGAACCTGGGTCTGTTATGTTCCAGTAACGTTATCCTTTGGTCATGCTTAATGACAGCAGAGGGAATATGTTGTTGACAGAGGTAAAGAATCTTACAGTCAAAGTTGTCATCTTGTCAGAATCAGTCCTGAAATGTGGATGGTTGAATAAACAACTGACAGGAGGAACAGGTTGTAAGATTTATCTACATTCTCAATTATAGCAGAGCCCAGCAATAAGTGCAAAGATGTTGAAGCATTTGAATTGAATTGAATAGGCTTTATTGTCACATACTCAAATGAGTTCAGCGAGAAGTTTACAGGTTGCCACTTATGGTGCCATCTTAGGTACAAGTGACTGAAGTCTAGATTTTTTTCAGTACAAGTTCTTAGGAAAACAAAAACTAGAAAAATAAAGAAATAAAAGGTCCAGCATTACCAATCGTAGGAATAAATTAGAAAATAAAGAAATAAAAAGTTCAGAACAGCAGTTGTTTTAACCCAGTCCACACTGGTACCTAGCCTCCAGACCATGCAGGGGCTTCACCTCAAGGTTCTCAAGGCCAGGACAGTGTTCTGGAATCACCTCGAGGCCGGATGTCCATGCTGAGGCCATGCCAGGCGAAAAGGATGCTTTACTGGGTCTGTGCTGAGGCTAGGAGTTCAGGACGTCACCAAGAAGAAAGAAAGCACGAAAAAAATAGACAGTGGATGAGCTCCAGTTGAAGCGTCCTACTCTGCCACCATCTTGGACTTTTGCAATCATCTTCAGCTGGGAATGCTGAGTGGATGATTCATGTCAACCTCATAAGATTCCAGTAAGATCTGTGCTCTTAACCTCCCCTTTTAAAGTTATGTACAATAAAGCCTGTTAGTGTTTAGTCATGAGTGTTGTTCTTCTCTTACTACATCGTAGTAGTGGTGACTAAATCCTCAGAAACAGTTAAGTGTCAAGGAGTGCCTGAAATGCATCCAATAGCTTTACAATGCTAGGAGCGACAAGTTCAACTCAGCAATTTGAACAAAAAAGGTGGGACAAATACCTGAAAAGAAGGCCAGCAGGGACGAGAGCAGAAGATATTGGACTTCAAAGACCGCTTAAGCACCTGACTGCAGAGAGCGAGACTCTGTGCAACCTTGAGAAAGAACGGCAAGAAGTTCACAGTAGGCAGAAAAACTGTCAGGTTTTATGATCCCACCTGACGTTATTACTGAGCACACCAAATCCCGGACTCCAATCTGGCTTGATAAATCACATTTTGAGTTTTTGGGTTTTAACAAGGTAGTCTTTCACTAAAGCATGAAGAAGCAATGCAGCAGATTCAGGTTTAACAAAAAGACAGAAATTTACTATGCAAAAAGGAACAGAATAAAACTAACTCTTTACTCACAAGACACATTTAAAGCTTTCAAAATGCGCAGTAATAATATAATTCCCAACAGTGTTGTACTCCCAAAACCAGGGAGAATGTCTTTCTGCATTTCACAGCCAGCTTCTGCTAAGAACCTTGCAGAAAAGCCCAAACTGAAACTAACAGAAAACTTTTTGTTGTTTTTCAAGCTATAGTTGTTCGCCTAGTGCCAAGAAAATGTATTCCAGAATCTTCTATCTGCAAATTTAACACACAACATAGCTTACTTTGTTCACTAGTAAATTCTCCCAAAATAAACAGATACCCATTGCTCTCCAGTAAGTCTTATTCTCCTAGTATTTTAAAGGAAGTGAGCATGGCTACAAAAATACAAACCAGTTGATCATTATACCCCTTCAGATAAACAGAAAATCCAGGTGCCACTACTTCAAATTCAAAAATTCAAATTAAAATATATATAAATCACACATCTTATATCACACGTGCAGTTAATGATACATTATTGTTGATCTGAGGTCTTACAGAAAAGCACTCGAGTCCATCTGCAGAAAGCATGCAAGAAAATGGACAACTCCATTTATTGACCCCACCAATGAAGAAGGGAGAGATGGGCTCTGAATCCCATTCTGGTTCAAGCCAATGTTGAACATTGAAAATCTCAATCTACAAAACAGTTAGTTGAACTCTTTATTTGAGTCCCAAGAGTGAGCCATGAACGTTCTCGGTTCTTCTTCCAGTAAAGCAACATTGGCCCAAAAAGCTTAAGACATAGGAGCACAAGTAGACTGCTCTGCCCATTGACTCTGTTCGTCTCCAAAGGGAAGGACGTTGCAAGTGCCCTCATAGAATCCCTACAGTGTGGAAGCAGGTCATTCAGCCCAACAAGTCCACACCACCCTTCTGAAGAGCATCCCCTACAATTCCCTTGTCTAACCCACCTAACCTAAACACCCCTGGGCACTGTGGGCAATTTAGCATGGCACCTAGCCTGCACATCTTTGGAGTGTGGGAGGAAACGGGAGCACCCAGAGGAAACCCACGCAGACACGGGGAGAATGTGCAAACTCCCTACAGACAGTCACCTGAGGCTGAAATTGAACCCGGGTCCCTGGCGCTGTGAGGCAGCAGTGCTAACCACTGAGCCACCGTGCCACCTCTTTTTTGATCTCCTCCTCCCTGTGGCTGAAGAGCTCCTACTCAAGGCACAATGCAGATTCTATCCATCACAGCATGATGTACATGGCCTTTGCAGCAAGGCAAGGCAAGGCAAGGCCAAGAAAAGTACAGAGAGCAGCAACAACCTTTATTCATGGTCTTCTTTAATCTCACCATAAGCGTTTGACTCGCAACTGGGAAAGATTACAGAGCACCTTCCTCACATTTGGCTGCCTGCAGAAATCTGTCACTGTTCTCTGCTGTCTGTGTGACTGCATGCAATCCATGACTCCCACTAATGACTGCATCAATACATACCCTACATCCATGAAGTTTTCCCAGGAATGGAACGCCTTTCGACCAGCGCAGAATTGAGGGGCCTTTTATCTCCGTGGACCCCTCTGACAATGACCCTATGAACAAGTGGGATATTGTGAAACATGTATCATCTCCAGTCTAGAAGAAAGATCACCCGAACATCTCTGATTGAGCTGCTATATGCAAATATGCACACACAGCTCAAAGTCCAAACTTGTGTCAAAGCATTCATAGGATCATATAAGAGAATGGGCCTTAGCATAAACATCCAGAAGACAAAAGCACTCCACTAGCTTCGTCTTGCCATGCAAACAGTCCCCCAACTATCAGGATTCATTGGGAGCCCCGGATCAATTGTCATACAGAATTGAACTCTCGGAAGTGTTTTTTAGGATCTTAGAATCCCAACAGTGTGGAAGCAGGCCTTTCAGCCCAACAAGTCCACACTGATCCTCAGAGCATCCCACCCAGACCCATCCCCCTACAACCCACCTAATCTACACATCCCTGAACACTATGGGCAATTTAGTATGGCCAATCCACCTAGCCCATACACCTTGGGACTGTGGGAGGAAACTGGAGCACCTGCAGGAAACCCACGCAGACACGGGGAGAACGTGCAAACTCCACACAGACAGTCACCCAAGGCTGGAATTGAACACGGGCCACTGGTGCTGTGAGGCAGCAGTGCTAACCACTGTTATGGCACAGGAGGAGGTAATTTGGACCATATGTCTGTGCCAGCTCCCAAGTAAGCATCCTGGCTTTGTCATTTTCCTGCCTTGTCCCCATATCCTTACACATTGTTTCTATTCAAATAATTATCCAAGGCCCTCTTGAATGCCTCAATTGAACCTGCCTTGACTTCATTGATTTGTAAATCACTTTAAAATCAGCTCTCTAGTTCTTGATCCTTTTTGTGAATGAAAACAGTTTCTCCCATTCTACTCTATCCAACTCCACCACTCCCCCCTCCCCTCCACCAGTCACCTGAGCTGTCACCTACACTCCTTGTAGATCAATCCCAATCTCTGCATTCTATCTTCATAGCTAACATTTCTCATCCCTAGAATCATTCTTGTAAATCTCTTCTGCATTTTCTGTAATGCATTCACTTTGTTCCTGTAATGTGGCACCCAGATGTACACAGTTCTCCAGCTGAAGTTTAACAAGAGTCTGATAAAAGTTCAGCATCACCACCTTGCTCTTGTACTCTATGCATCAGGATACCACATGTTTTATCAAATTCCCCACCTGTCTTGCCACCTTTTATCTGTATACAAATACATCCAGGCCCCTCTATTCTTGTATCCTCTTTTGCTATATTATCTTTTGATGATCTTCCTTCCAAAATGCATCATCTAACGCCTCAATGCATTAAATGTCATCTGGCACCTGTCTACCTGCTCTACCAACTTATCTATACCCTTTTGAAGTCCTACATTGTCCTTCTCACAGCTTAAAATGTTTCCAAATGTTGTATCATCCACAAACTTTGCATTTGCCCTTGCACACCATGTTTTAAATGATTAATAGATATCAGGCAAAGCAAGGGTCATAATACTGGCCCCTGGGCAACTCCAGTACAAACCTTACTCCAGCCTGAAAAATATCCAATGACTGTTAATCTGTTTCCTGCTGCTCAGTCAATTTTGTATCCTTGTTGCTACTGTCCCATTTATACCTTTTAGTCAAGTCTGTTGTGCAACACCGCTTTGAGTGCCTTCTAGAATTCCATGTTCACCACATTAACAGTGTTAGCCTTATCAACCAGGTTCTTTTACTGTTGCATTCTCAGAAACTCCAACAAATTAATTAAAAGCTTGCACTTTAGGAAGAGGTACTGTGACTTCCTAATCAGCCCACCTTTTTCCATGTGGCTACGAATTTTCTCTTGTTCCTGGAAACTTCCCCAACTCTGAAGTTAAGTTGACTGGTCTGTAATTGCTGGACTTACCTTTTTTATGAACAGAGTCAGAAGTCACATGACAGCAAGTTATAGTCCAACAGGTTTTTTGAAATCACAAACTTTCGGAGCACTGCTCCTTCGTCAGGTGAAGTTCTGGTTGAAAGCTTGTGATTTCAAATAAAACTGTTGGACTATAATCTGGTGTCGTGTGACTTCTGACTTTGTCCACCCCAGTCTAACACTGGCACTGCCACATCATAGCTATTTTTTTCCTTTATTCATTCACGGAATGAGGGGCATCACTGTCTCGGCAGCATTTATTGCATCTATCATTGCCCAGAGGGCAGTTCAGAGTCAATCACATTGCTGTGGGTCTGGAGTCACATGTAGGCCAGACCACGTAAGGATGGCAGTTTCCTTCCCTAAAGGACGTTAGTGAACCAGATGCGTTTTTCCGACAATTGACAATGGATTCATGGTCATCATTAGATTCTTCATTCCAGATATTTATTGAATTCAAATTCCACCATCTGCCATGGCAGGATTTGAACCCAGGGGCCCAGAATGTTAAATCTGGGTCTCTGGATTAACAGACCAGCAATAATACCACTAGGTCATTGCCGCCGCCTATCAAATGTGACGTTACAATTTTCCATCCTCTAAGGAAGACTATACAATTATGGCCTCTGTCCCTGCAATTTCCACTCTCATTTTCTATCAATATCCTTGGGTGTTTCTCATATGGACCCTAATGCTTTGCCAAGTTTAACTACCAACAGTTTATCCAATTCTTCTCCCTCATTAATTTTGAACTGTTCTCGTGACAACTGTACTTCTGGTGTCGCCGTGGACTGTGTAGCATCTCCTTCCTTAGTAAAGACAGATGCAGAGTATTCATCTAGTATCTCCGTCATGCCCCTGCCTTTTTTGATTTCTAATTGGCCCGACTCCTCCTTGCACCACGTCTTTCATATTTATTTACCTATGTAATACTTGTGATTCCCCTTTTATGTCAAATGCCAGTTTTGTTTTCTCATAATTCCCCTTTGCTTCTCTAGTATGCTTTTATACCTTTCCTCTGACCTTTCTGTACTCCTATTAGTCCTAAACTGTATTTTCTATCTAATACCTTTTTACACATGCATGCTTTTTCTTCTTTATCTTAATTTATATCTTTTTTTCATCCAGGAAGGTTCTGAATTTGTTTTTCCGATCTTCCCATTTTGAGGGAGTATATCTTGACTATTCAAGCCATCTTCTCTTTGAAGGTAACTCAAAATTATAATAGTTTTCACACCAATCTCTCATTCCAGTCTGCTCTCCACCAGCTCTATTCTTGTCCCATTGCAGTCAGCTGTCTGCAGTTGATTTTTCTCTCTCTCGAGCTTGACCAATGTCGTTCTCCACAGTCATCCTACGTGATTATGGTCTCCTAAATGTTCCTCGCTGGCACATGGTTCACTTGGCCCACCACATTTCCAAGAACCAAGTCCATCAGTGCATCCTTTTTTGTTGAACAGGACACAAACTGCTGTAAGAAATTGCCCTGAATATAATCTAGGCAGACTTGTGTCTCTTAGCCCCTAATTCTGCCAGTATCCCAGACTATACTTGGGTAGTTGAATCTCCAACTATAACTTCACCATAATGTCAGCATTTTTGTATTTTCCCTGCAGATTTGTTTCTTTACATCCTTCCCACCAACTGGTAGTCTTTAGACTATACCCAGCACTATAATTATATCCCTTTTTTTCCTTTAGTTCTAGTCAAATTGATTATATCCTCGAACTCCTGGGACATCAGCTTTGTACAGTGCTGAATGCTTTTCTTAACCAATACTGAACCCTTCCTCCTTTCTTTCCTTTTCTGAAAAGCTTTTACCCAGGAATATTTAACATCCACTAATGCCCTTTCTTGAGCCAGGCATCTGTTAGAACATAGAACGTAGAACAGTTCGGCCCATGATGTTGTGCTGAACTTTTACCCTAATCCTAAGGCCTATCTAACCTTCACCCCTATCTTATACTGTCATCCATATGCCTATCTAATAGCCACTTAAATGCCCCTAATGAGGCCGACTCCACTACCCTCTCCGGCAATGCATTCCATGCCCCAAGCACTCTGAGTGAAGAACCTACCTCTGACATCTCCCCTATTTCTACCTCCACTCACTTTAAAACTATGCCCCCTCGTAATAGCTACCTCCAGCCTAGGAAAAGGTCTCTGGCTGTCCACTCTATCTATACTTCTGATCATTTTGTACACCACTATCAAGTCACCTCTCATCCTTGGTCGTTCTAAAGAGAAAAGCCCTAGCTCTCTCAACCTTTCTTCATAAGACCTTCCCTCCATTCCAGGCAACATCCTGGTAAATCTCCTCTGCACCTTTTCCAACGCTTCCACATCTTTCCTGTAATGAGGCGACCAGAACTGGACACAATACTCCACATGTGGCCGAACCAGGTTTTTGTATAGCTGGTGCATAACATCATGGCTCTTGACCTCAATCCCTCTATTAATGAAAGCTAACACACCATACTCCTCTTTAACAACTCTATCCACCTGGGTGGCAGCTTTCAGGGAACTGTAGACATGAACCCCAATATCCGTTTACTCCTTCACACTGCCAAGAATCTTTCCGTTAACCCTGTATTCTGCTTTCAAGTTTGTCCTACCAAAATGAATTACCTCACACTTTTCAGGGATAAACTCTATTTGCCACTTCTCAGCCCAGCTCTCATCCTACCAATGTCCGTTTGTAACCTAGAACAACCCTCCGCACTATCCACAACTCAACCCACCTTCGTATCGTCCACGAACTTACTCATCCACCCTTCTGCTCCTTCATCCAAATCATTTATAAAAATCACAAATAGAAGAGGACCCAGAGCAGATCCTTGTGGTACACCACTTGGAACTGAGCACCATGTTGAATATTTTCTATCCACTACCACCCTTTGTCTTCTAAGGGTCAGCCAATTCTGAATCCAATCTGCCACATTTACCCCTATCCTATGCCTCCTTACTTTCTGCATGAGCCTATCTTGGGGAACCTTATCAAATGCCTTACTTAAATCCATGTATACCACATTCACTGCTCTACCTTCATCCACGCGTTTGGTCACCTCTTCAAAGAATTCAATCAGGTTTGTGAGGCATGATCTACCCCTCACAAATCCATGCTGACTATCACAAATCAAACTCTGCCTTTCCAAGTGATCATGCCTCAATATCGTATTTCCATATATAATCTGTGCCTGTGGCTCCCAAATTCTATTTACTATGTTCCCTACATTCACAGATTCACAGTAACCATGATTTAGACTTCATGACTTTCTCCCTTACTCTGATTTCACCTACTAACTTACTATTCTTGATGCTGGTGCTATCTCTATCTCCCAGCATTTTGTGAATCCTGGTACTCTCAAATGTTCTGTCTGGTTCCCCTATTTCTGCTAAGTTAGTTTATAGCCCCCACAACAATATTAGCAAAATACCCACAATGACTTTAGTCCTTGATCTATTGACATGCAACCTGTTCAGCTTGTGCAGGGGTCCTCTTCTCCAGATCCAGTACCAGGAATCTGAAGCCCATGCTGCCCCATTCCTTTCTAGCCACGTTTTCATCTACCTTATCGTTCTATTTCTGTACTCACTTGCATGTGGCACTGGGAGTAATCTGGAGGCGACCATATCTGATGTCCTACTTATTAATTTTCCTCCAAGTTCCCCAAATTCTGATTTCATGAACTCGTCTCCCTTCCTACCCAAGTCAGTAGTACCAACGTGGACCATGATCTCTTGCTGTTCACCGTGCCCCAGAAGAATGTCCTGCAGCTGTTCCATGACATACTTGACATGACACCACGGAGGTAACGTACCATTTGGACTCTCGACTATAGCAGCAAAAGTGCCTGTCAATTTTTCCCTAACTAATGAATTTCCTGTCACTATTTCCGTTCCTCACTTCCACCCTAAAATCAGTGTTCTTTCTCAAGTCAGCACTCCCTGCATCAAGGCATTGTTGATGTTCAAACAGCAATGGGTGGGTGGGGACCATATTGTCCATATGTCTAAGAGTGGCTGAAAGAAGTTCTCTACTCTGAGCTTTGTCATGATAAGTGACTACCAGGATGGCAGAGGAAATACTTGAAGTATGTCCTGGAAACCTCCCTGAGAAAATGTAGTATCCCCACCCATTTAGTCATAGAGTGACATAGCAGGGAAACACACCCTTCAGTCCAACCAGTCCAAGCCAACCACAATCCCAAACGAAACTAATTCCATCTTCATGTGCTTGGCCCATAACCTTCCGAAACTTTCTTATTCATGTAATTTTCCAAATATCTTTTGAATGTTATAACAGTACCTACATCCACCACTTCCTCTGGAAGTTCCTTCCACACCCGAATTACTCTTTGTGTAAAAAGACAAAATTGCCTCTCGCGTCTGTTTTTTAAGTCTTCCTCCTCTCATCTTAAAAATATGCTTTGGTGGGAATCTCTAGTCTAGGATCACCTAAACTGCAGAAGGAGCATTTGCAAAGGAATCAACTATCTTGAGGATCTCTGACAGGTCAAGGCACAAAGCATGTGAAAATCTGAGCATCCTACCCAACTGTCTCCTCAAACACTACCTCCCTCGTAGAGTACACAGACCCAATATTGGACTGTTTAGTCACCTCCGAATCATCCTCATCTCTGAGGGACTCCTGCAATGATATCCTGGGACTGAGATTATTGGCCTTCAATAGTCACAAGCATCTTACTTTGTGTTTGGTATGGCTTCAACCAGTGACGATTCCTATTTTCTTCAATTTTACTAGTGTTCCTTGATATTACATTCAGGAAAAATCTCCTTAATATCGAAGGTAATCATATTGCGCCTCTCTCCTCACTGCTTGAATTCAGCTCCTTTGGTCCAAATACGAAGAAGGCCATAATGAGGTTTAGAGCTGAGTGGAACCAGAGGAACTCAAACTGAGAATCAATGAACTGATTGTTGCAGAACAAGTTCCAATGGATAGCATGGTTGATGGTACTTTCCATCACAGTACTGATAATTGAGAGCCAATTGCAATGGCAGTAATAGGTTGGGTTGGATTTGTCCCACATCTCATGGACAGGACACACCTGGGCTATTTTCCACATTGTTGGGGTAAATGTCACTGTTGTAGCTGTACAAAAAGTACTTGCTTAAGAGAGTGCTTAGTTTCAGAGCACAAGTCCTCCGTGCCTCAGGTGGAATGTTGTAAGATACTATGTAGCCTTTGCATTATCCAGTGCTTTCAGCTGTTTCTTGATATCATGTGAAGTGAAGTGAATTGGTTGAAGCCTAGCTTCTTTGGTGCCTGGGACCCCAGATGGATCATCTACATAATACTACTTGATGACAATTATTGCAAATGCCTTCAGTCCTGCCTTTTGCACTCATGTTGGTCTCTGTCACCATTGTGGATGGGGATGTTTTGAGGAATTTATCCTCATCTCCTCTGCCAGTTAATTGTTTAGTTGTCCTCACCACTCTTGACAGGACATGGCTGACCTGCAGACTGTTGATTTAGATCCTTTGGTTGTGGAATTGCTTTGCTCTGTCTATAGCTGAGTAGCTGCAGATTGGTAGCTTTGTTTCTGTTGGTAATATTGGTCTTGAATTTTTATTTGGTCTGCAATTTTACGTACTGTGTAGAACTGTTACATTTTCTGTTGTGCTTGTGATAAGCTTGTAGAAAGTGGCTGATGCTAATGCAAGTAATGAGCTGCTAGTTCTATAGTTTTTAAACACACAGTAAAGTTGTTTCCCTCACACAGACCATTCTTGTGATGGGGAGTTTCTCCGGGTTGACCAAGATTTGGTCTTAAATAATTTTTCCAATAACATTATAGTGGGATAACAAATTTGGAACAGAGCTTTTGTTTGAATGGGCATCCAGAAATGAAATTCAATTCAACTGAGTGATAACAGATTTAAGTGTGGTATATGCCTTGGTAAGTAAAGTGAAATGTCTTGAAGGTGCTGAGTTTTGTGATGAGTGGCTCCTACATGCTAAGCAACTAACAAAACTACAGACCAAGTAGTTTATTAGCATTCTGGAGAGGCTATTTTTAAGTGAGCTGGATGACTTTAACATGTTTAGCTATTGCATCATAGGATTTATGGTGCAGTTTTCAGATATTTAAGTATATTTTGAAAAGCAGTAATGAAACCTTCCTGGTTGATGTTTCTAGTATTGTGCCATTGGTGACCTTTGCAACAGTTTGAAAATCAGAGAGGTCATTTTATAGATGTGGCAGATCTTGGCATATTTGAAATGCACGTTAAATCTAGTTTGTAAATATTTGTACACATTAATTTATTTACATCATTTTTATTAGCTATTTCAGATATAGAATTAAACTGTCATCCCTTGGATACCAAAACATCTGTTGTTGTCCAATCTGAATGTGGATACATAAAGTTGAAGTATTAGTTTCATTACATTTGCTGCAGGCAATGATGTCATTAAGCTGTGTTTGCTGCCTTGTGTTTTCCCAGAAAGAACCGTGTGTTCTTTCGACATAAATTGTGGCTGACAGTGCTAGTTACTAAATAAAATCTGAAAAATTCATTCTCTTCAACTTTATGGCAAATGTTTATCAGTTGTTTGCACGCATACTGTTTGTGCATTCCATGTAGGTTGATCTGGTACCATTTATCTGCAGTGGAGTAGTTGTCTGCTTGGATTAGCTGCCAGAGAGAATTTTAGGGGAAGTGTGAAGAAAGGGTTTAGTCCACTTCATTTATTTCATTTAATAAACAATGCATGTTGAAGATCCCCTGGGAAATCTGCTCTGCTTCGTAGATTTCCCATTTGAATGATCCTTGAACACTTTACAAACACAGGCTATACACAAGGGAAATGCAGTACAGGTCGTTTTGTGATCGATGATTGACTTTCACCTGTCATGCATGATGTTTTTTTCTGGCAACAGGCTTCAAGTCAAATCAGACAGTTTAACTTTGTCCATTTTGTCTGAAGTTCAAAAATTAAGGATTTAAAAATGTCTCAGGAATGTATTATGATACACATTGTTTCCCACTACACCAGTGAGGAACAAACGTATCTCAATTAAGTAATAATTGAATAATAATCCAGTTTAGAATGTAACACCTTATTACAGTATTGATTTGATACACTAATAATAGGGAGTCAGTTTAGTTTGATTTAATACCTTCATAAGTAGAGTAACTGGAATATGAGATCACACAGCAGCTAATTGAGCTGTGTGATGTTGGGTGATGGGCAGCAATATTTTGCTGTTTACCAGCCACACTCTGTGATTGGGACCTGACCTTTAGTCTAGCAATAGAACTGTGCAGTATCGTATTGTACCTTTTTACACTGTGGCATAATTCCAAAGATGGTTAGAATAGTCTGTATGTGGTGATGTCACCATGCAATGTTACTGAAACAGCCAGATGCCTGTGGAGCAACGTGTTTCCAAACCTCAGGACCAGCAGCAGCCAGAAAGACCCAATCCAAAAATCATTCCTAAAACATCATTAAGTTTCTGGAAGTAAGGTTATTCCTTATTGACTACACCTTTGCATTTCATTCGTCCTTTTCTATCTTTTCGCTTTTTCATTGTTCTCTCCAACTGCCTGAAGTAGTCAGCCCTGAAATGAATATTTATTGGTTGAAGCTACCTGTGCAAGATACAAAATTCATCTCCAGATTTATTTCCTTCTGTACTTTTACTATTTTGTTCTTTTCAGTGACTGGGAAAAGAACTGGGGTTCGTGCTATCAAGGCTATACTTTGTCTACCATGAGGTTTTTCATGTCATTCATTTTGTACCAGTTTGAGGGGACCTTTTTCGTGGTGCTCATTATAATATTTGGCTTCTGTTGGTCACAGATTACCCAACATAAGTGGTCAAGAAGTCTTAAGTCATTTTAAGGAAGTTTATTAAGATTAATAGTTTTTAGGCCTGATGCATAATCGTAAAAGCTATATGACCTGTGATAGGTAACAGGGGGTTTTCTGATTCCAGAGGAAGAAAGGGTTACTGGTACAGTGTGTTGATGTCTCTATCATGCAGTGATAACACTTAAGCTTAAGCTAGCAGAAGGCTAGGACACTCATTCCCCCCAGACTTCCTCCATTTTCCATCTTGCCTGATGAGGATTGCCCTCCTGTTTAAATGTTTGCTGATATACTTTATTTCTAGGGGATGGCTTTCTTATCATAGCTGAAAGTATCCAAGCAAATGATTGACAATGTAAAGAAGGCGGGTACCTAAGGGTAAAGAGAGGTCACCTCTTATCTATCATTTTAGCCTGCAGTCATCTCTAGTTCACATCATGCTACAAGACATTTTTTAAGTCTTTATTATACATTCGTAAAGTTGAGAAAGTACAAAATGCACTTAGGAAAGTCAACAGGTGATGTGAACATTTCTAGAGACTGTTTCCAAAGAGAGATAGTAAACAGTTCTTTGCAAAAGTGGCCTTGTGCTATTACTACCAATTCTATAAGGATTATATTCTCAAGTGCCTATTTCTTTCTCTCTGTTCCACTTGTTGCTATTGCCTTTTGTACTCCAGTACTCTCCTGATTTATCTGTTTTCCCTTCCTGCCGTGTGACTTCTCTGCAGAATTACATTTTTCTCCTGGATCAAATCACATTTTTACTATTTTTGAGCTTTATTATGATTTCCATCTTTGACTTTTGAGAACATATATTACACTGGACTGCTTCCACTTCACTATTTGTCTTGTTTCTATGGCTTCTGTATGTTTTGAGCTTTTCAATCTACACTAAACTGGTTCTGATTCACTTGATTAGTTTAAAGTCTACCTTGGATGCTGTGTCCATGCTGCTGAATGATCTTTGTTATTTTGTCTCTTGGCCATTACTTCACTCATTCTTCAGATCTTTCCCCATTGCTCTTCAATAGACTGGAGTGGTCTGACTCACCAAGGTCCTGCTGCTGTTTGTGACCTTACCAGAAACAACCATGATGAGGGTTCAGAGCCCTTGGGGGAAGCATTGGTGCAGCTGCTATCCCTTACAGACCAGATACTGACACCTATAGTCATAGACAGTGTGGGCACACAATCTGGTGAGCACCTCTCAATGTGTTCTCTGCAGGAAAAATGATTCAGGTTGCTGACGCTCAGAGGACTGCCCAGAGTAGGCACCTGCTCGGTGAGGCAGGTAGAACCCTGTGGTGTTGGCAGTCAGGGACTTTATTCAAATTGCAGGAAGTAACAGGAGTGGCAGACCTGCACTGAGGATGCAATGGCCCTCATTGCCCAGAATCTGCAGCAGTACAGCAAATCCTGTGACTGCCTGTCTGCCTCCATAGACAGGCTAGCAGCTGGTATGCAGAGCCAGGCCCCGCACCCTCAGGAGTTACTGGAGAATGTGTACAGACCTCCCCCAGGATGGAGGTATGGTGAGAAGGGACAGGGAACCTTGATGCCAGTCTAGGTGCCTCTCCTGTCAAAGGGACAGGGAGGTGCCAGTAGGGAACCAACTGGAGTTGGAACCACACACTGCTCCCTCTGCACTTACCACCTAGGACACTGCAGAGGTGGCTGGGTCCTCCACCTTCACCTTGCCTGGCCCTGTTCTAATCCTCAGAAGCTCAAGCCAACAAGGATTAACTTGCTTCTTGGCATGTCTGGCCTGTCTAGATGAGTACCCTTGGGAATGCCTCACGAAATCCTTATGACCAACAAACTTTACAGCGGAGTAGGCTCCTTCTATCCCAGCTGCAGAATCAGTGACCGCACCACAATGTCGTGGGAAGGAGAAAAAGAAGCAAACTTATTGAAGGCACTTTGATATAGGTGAAAAGGTTTGTAAGTCACTCTCAGTTTGTGCATAAACTGTCACATGGTTGTTAATCTCTGTGTTGGTGTTAAATGCATCGTCACACCATTTGATATCATTTCATTTCCACAGACAAGGCTCTGTGGATGGAGATCTACACTGACAGGCTATTACACCATCTGGAAGTAGAGGGAATGATGTGTCTGATGGCATGTGACACCTTTGATTTCCCCCTCATTCTACTCCCCAATGTTTGGCTCCCTCTGTGTGCAAAGGTGTAGCTGTCAGAGAGTCGTTCAGCAGTGGTGGTGCCAGGGGGAGTTGCCACATAAGGAAGGGTCAGTGTTGTAGGAAGGTCAGGGAGTAGACAGCCTGTGTGCTATACATTTACATGGGCCAGTGACCAGTGTTCTTTCCCTTTTAAAAGCCCCATGATCAGTGTTTGCTGCAGCCCCCTTCCTCACAGGTCAATTCACTTACCCATTCACTCAGTGTGGTCACAGGCATCTCCTTCTCCATTTTCCAATATGATGGAAGGTGACAGTGGGTGCACCTCTGCCAGCGGCTTCCAGTCTCAGTTGGGGCTGACTTGAGCCCCAAACATTCACATTCCCTTTCTACTCGCCCATCCAGTCATCCCCAGAGGTTCACCCTTCCCTGAGACTGCACCCAACCTGTCTACATGAGCCTATACCTGACTACCTTTCTCACCCAGCTTCTGGTGTATGGGGTGATCATGCCAGGTGTGGTCCTTTTCTTTTTAGTCTACTTGTGGGATATGGGCATTGCTGGCTGACCAGCATTTATTGCCCATATCCCTAGTTGCCCTTGAGAAGGCAGTAGTGAGCTGCCTTCCTTTACTGTTTCTGTCCGCTGCACCATTGCCCAGAATTGACAGCTCCACATTCCAAAAACTAATCCTGTCAAGGCTTAGTCTCTCAGCAATGGCTGCACATACCATCCGCCATGATTGGATAGCCCTGGGCTAAACATGCCAAGACCCCTGACTAGTGCCTATAGTTATTCCTGACCATGTTAGCACCCCTTCCCCAAAGACTTGCCATTATAGAACCACCTGATAACCATGACACAGAAACTGGACGACACATGTACAGGCCCCTGTGACTGAGAACACCCTTGATGGTATGACAGGCTGTCCTTGTCAATCAGGGAGTTCTGGCAGAGTAAGTCAAGAGCCTCAGCATGAGCGCTGCTCCCTGAACACTTTGAGACATGGGGGAGTCATTAAGGGAGGTGATGGCCTAATTGTATTATTGTTGGACTGTTGGATCATGCCAATTGGTGGGATTTGAATTCAATAAAAATCTGGATTTAAGAGTCCAATGATGATCATGAATTCCCTGTCAATTGTCTGACTTTTTTTTCCTTTATTCATTAATGGGGTGAGGGTATCACTGCCTAGGCAGCATTTATTGCCCATCCCTAATTACGCAGAGGCAGTTGAGAGTCAACTGCAATGCTGTGGGTGTGGAGTCACATGTAGGCAAGAATGGCAGTTTCCTTCTCTAAAGGACATCAGTGAACCAGATGGGTTTTTCCCAACAATCTCATCATTAGACTCTTAATTCCAGATTTTTATTGAATTCAAATTGCACCATGTGCTGTGGTGAGATTCAAACCCAGGCCCCAGAATGTTATCTGGGTCTCTGTATTAACAGTCCAGCGATAATACCACTAGGCTATCACCTCCCCTTCAACCCTTCTGGCTCATTAATGTCCTTTAGACAACGAACTAGCATCCATACGTGTGACTCTAGACCCCAGCAATGTGGTTGACTCTTAACTGCCTTCTGGATAGTTGGGAAGAGCAATAAATATACAGCAAGATGTCCTCCCCCTTGACTGAGGACTGATGACCAGCAAGGCAAGCTATCCAGTCGTGTCACTGTGCTAATTGACAAGGCAGCGATGCTGCGGACATACAGGTAGGTGCTAAGGGAGTGAGTGATAAGAATAAGAGAGCATCCTGAATTGCAGTGTGGTCCAAGTCTCTGTGTTGGCTACTGTCCCTGTGTATAAAGGTCGCACTGCAGCCATTCAATGCTAGATGCTGGTGCTCCCTGCGTTGTGGGTCTGTGCTTCCAGAAGGCAATGTCACTGGAAAGGAGAAACAGAGAGTTGATGGTTGTAATAGATTGGCAGCAACTTTCCCTCTAAACTATGTGACTGTGCAGCTGCTTGGCAGCTGTGTGCATGCTGATTTGGGGCATTCTCAGAATTGATGCCTAATTTTGGAACCCGCTGCCATGCATGGCCTTTGAAGTCTGTGCTGCTGCAAAAACTGAGGGAATGTTTGGCAGATGCCAGATGCTGATGTCTGTTGAGGAAGGGTGTATGTGCATGATGCCCATTGATCATGTCCTGGGCTGGGCTTTGGGCACTGTAACATGGAAGTTGTTTGGACCGAGCAGCGAGCTGAATTTGTTGGATACATGCTCTGTTTGTTTTCCTTGATTAGTTTTCCCTGAAAACTTATTTAGTAGTTTGCTCAGATGGGAGGCTGTATATTAATAAAGGGTGTTGTGGCATCAACAAGGTGGTTAACCAGCTTTAATCCCAAACAATTGCTATCTTGCTGTCTAATGAGAATTTCATGCTGCTTGTGAAAATCATAAAAGGTAGAGTGAGGTGAACCCAACATTGAGATGGGCCTTGACAAACTTCTCATCTGATTCTCTCGCATCTTTCCCTGGTCTACGTCACGAACACTCTAAAATTAATCAGACCATATATACCCCCTCAATGCTGTCATCATGTGTACAGTACCCCTGTTAGTACTGCTAATGACATCATTCCATCCTGTTTGCTCATATTTATGGTTGCTGGAAATGATCATATTTTATCAAACTTGATCAATTGATGGGAAAATGGTAAACGTAATTCAGTACAGAGAAATGGAGGGTCATGAGATTTAGTGGAAAGGAACGTACTAAATGGGAATGTACTTGAGCTGCTGGGAAATCTTCAGGTTTTTGAGGTAAAGGTTTGGCTGTTGAGATCTTTGATGAGAAGAATGGATTGTAGTCATTTAAAAATATGAGGGAATTGGGCCCATGTTTGAAAGGTATGATTTTAAAGTGGGTAAATATGACATTGTTATTAGTCCTTCTTAGACATAAAATGTGAAATTTTTGCAAAATTAATGTCTATGGGTATTGAGCTGGAGAAAATCTAGGTGTCAATAATACAAGGATGTTTGATGTTCATGACCAGTACCCCAAGGTTAGAGGTAAACCAAATAAAGGGCTAAGAAATATTTTCAAGATGATAAATACAAAAGTGAAAAATTTATACTACAACCAAAGTTGGATTTGTTGGCAATTAGGATCAGAGAAACACCTAAATTTCTGAGGGCTGAATGACGTAACAGAAGACATCCTACAACAGATGAATTCCTACTAGGAAATGGAAGGATTTGAACACAGGCGAGAATTATAAAATCAAGGTCATGTTGGTACAGGAACCAATGTAGTTTAGCAAGCACAGGAGCAGTAGATGAATGGGATTTGCCAGGCATTAGTATGCATTCAGAGATTTTGATGAGTTCAAGTTTAGAGGGTGGGAAGCTAGCTTGGAGAGTATTGGAATGGCTGAGTCTGGTGATAACAGGAACATGGGTGACATTTTCTGCTTAAAGGAGCTGAGGCAGGATGAAGAACTGAGTTGAGATGGAAGCAGGTAGTCTTGGTGAGGGAGATGATTCTGGGTCAGAAGTTCAATTCGGGATCATGATGGACCCTGAAGGTCAGCTTCAAATAGTAGTGAGGGATGGGAATGTAGTAGATAGCTAGAGACCAGAATCCATGTGGACCAATGATAGTGGCAGTGCCAGCCTCAATTATAGCAGGACAGATGCCTTCCTGAGCCTCAGGAGCTGAATTTCATTTTGATTTAGTCACCGTTAAAGAACACTAGTTATATTCTGGGTTAAATACCTAGTGACCATCTTCCATCCTCCTGTATCAATAATGTTGTATTTCACTTGGACAGGTAGCTGTATTTGAAAGAAGATTATACTTGACTAATTTTATAATCTTATGCTTCAAGTAGAGAATTTTGGTTGTTGGCGGTGAAACATCTGTATGATTTGCCAAAAGTGTGGATGAATTCCAATACTATAAAGTCGGAAAATTGTTCTCTAATATCTCCAACCTGAAAGATTGGGAGCAACCACTCATTTCCTTGCAATCTTTATTGCCGCCGTGCTTTCACAATCTAAGACTTTATTGGTGTTTCTTAGCTAATGTTTTATCTTATTCCATTATCTTTTTGAAAGCACAGTGTTGTTCACTGTGAGCATTGTTTCTTTACCTTAAATTTTCAGTAAGTAGCAATGAGAATTAAATAATAAAATTAATATTTTTCCGCTGGAAACAGTGTATTTCACCCAGCAGACTTCTTACGCCATGAACAAAAGAGCTGCTTTTACCATTTAGTGCACATGTGGATTGGGGTCAGGTTCAGGACAAATCAGCAGTTCTTGTGCTAAATAATAGCTGAAAAGAATCCCTACACTTGACCTTTTGGAACCCAAATTTGGAATGAAGATCTAGAAGCCAATTTTCTGCAACTAGACGCTCCCCAGCTACTATTGTGGAAGCCAACTTTTGTCCTCGTGACTTAGTTATAAATATCCTATTACAATGCAAGATCCCACCCCATCAATAAGGACCTCTGTGCACCAAAACCTCTGAGTTAGAGCATATCTAAAAGTAATAATACTGGAGAGAGTGCCAAATAAGTTCCCTCTATCACGTGCTTTTTATATTGCTTTCAAAGCAAGACTTATAAGGGGATTCTGCGGGAGCAAAGTATTCTGGTGCAGGGCTGATTTTTCTAAAAAAACTGTCCATGTGCCTTGAGCTTTTTTTTAAACTTCATGAGCAATATCACAGCAAATATTCACCAAGAGTGACATGCCTTTGTGACTGGAACATTCCATTTACAAATTGCATCCGCATGAACAAAACAATTCCCCGCAGCTGTGAATTTCCAAAGAGACTTTATTTTTTGGCTTGGAAAAGTTCTCAATTGACCCCATGTTCCAAAGAACCACAGTGGTTTATAAGTACAGAAGGAACCATTGGGCCATCATGTCTCTGATTTTTAAAAATATTTTAAAGCAAACCAAAACTAATCCTCTGCTCCGTACTCAGGCTAAAACTCTTTCACCTATTCCTCCATTAGGTTATTACCCAATTGTTACCTGATGAGAAATAATGTCTTAAGTGACCCATAAGTTGAAATTTCAACACTGACTTACTAAATGAAGGAAATAGATTTTCATATTCATTCCATCAATATCTTTTCATAATTAAAAGTAGCACTATTAAATCTTCCCAACAGCGTCCGTTCTAGTGAAAATCATCCCAATATGTCAAGTCGCGTCTCTTGACGATAGTTTCCCTTATGTCAGCTATCATACTGATCAACCTACACGAAGGTACCTATGGATTTTATGTACTTTATGACACTGTATTTGGACACTTGGAGAGGTTTGTGTTTGAATGATTAGGTGTCTCTGTTCTTCTGCTGTATCATTGTCTTTCCAGTGAGAGTATGCACCCATTCCACGATTCTTAATATATTTCAATTATTGAATATTGACAATGTAATGCAGTATCCATCTTTTTTGCCCACTTTTGGGATATTGTTGAGTGCAGTATTGTTTCTACACTGGTGTTTTCTGCAATTGTAAATAAATTTGTGGCGATGACAGAGACCTGGTGCAAGGAAGGACAAGCTGAATGTTGAATATTCAAGGGTACAAGGTGTACAGACAAGATAGAAAAGGAGGAAAGAAGGAGGGGTGTCACTATTGGTTAAAGAGAGCGTTGCAGTTCTGGAGAAAGAGGATTTCTTGAGTTCAAATAATCAATTTCAGTAGAGCTAAGGAACAATAAAGGTGCAACTAATTGCTCAGTGTCATCTACAGCGGGAATGATATCAAAGAAGAAATTTACAGGGAAATTAAAGGGTGCCAACTTTAAAGTGTAGTTATGATGCAGGATGTCAATTACGCAAATATAGACTGGGATGCTACTAGTGTAAGAGACAGTGAAAGGCAAGTGTTCCTAGGTGATCAGAAGAATTTCTAGTAGCAGTATATATCCAGTTCAACATGGAAGCAATGCACTGTTCCACCCAGTTTTTGCAAATGAGGTGGGCTGACTGGATCCACTGTCAGTGGAGAAACATTTAGGAGACAGTGATCAATATATTGTATTGTAAGGTGTAGGATGATGGTGGAGAAATACTCTGGACTGAACGTTGTCAGAAAAGTCACCTGGTGGAGAGTTGATATTAATGGAACAAGGTTGGAGCTAGGCATGATAGGCTGGAACCACAGATTGGTGGGAAAACTGTAACTAAGCAATGAGTTACCTTCAAGGAGAAAATGGTTTGGGTGCTGTCATTCCCTGAAACTGCTCCACCACTTCCTGTTGAATCACTCACAATCTCCCATTCTCTCTGGTATACAGTAGATGTGTTTTTGTTTCTTGTGAGAGGAGGGCATAGTGCTGTGGGCATATTTAATCAATTGTCATTGGATTAGGCTTTGGTATGTTAAAGATTTCTGATCCTCCCTTTTCCCTCAGATTGGTCCTTCTCTAATATCCAGGAAGATAGGACAATCCAAAATCTCTTACTTTATGACTAACCATCTTTTTCATACCCATTACCTTTCCTCCCCCCCACCGCCACCCCCCATACATGACTCCGGAACTCCTGGGTGACTTCACCTCTAAGGTTAAAACCACCCATGCAACTGCTTCCATTTCTCTGCTACATCTCTTATCTCTTATTGCAACTAGTTTAATAAGTTGCTCAAACATTCCGTTTCCAAACATGCCTCTCTGTTGTTCTCTATTCAGGCACTGGACTAATAATCAAGGCCCAGGCCAATGCTTTGGGGGCATGGGCTCAAATGCCATCTTGGCAGCTGGTGAAATTTAAACTCCATTAATAAATTTGAAATATAAAGCAAGTCCATAATGACTATGGTGAGTATGATCAGTTATTGCAAAGATACAAGCCCTCCCAGCCTGCTCCAACAATCAATAAGGTCATGGCTGGTCTGATTTTAACCTCAAATCTATATTCCCACTATAATCATTCATCCCTCAGTAACTGAGAATCTATCTATGTCTGCCTTAAAACAATTTGAAGATTCTGCATCCATAGCCTCTTGAGAAAAGGCATTCCAAAGACACTCAACTCTGAGAAAAGTATGTCTTCTCATCTGTCTTAAATGGATGACCCCTTAGTTTAAAACTATGATCCTTGGTTCTAGATTGTACCACAAGCAAACACCCTTTGCACATTAAAAAACCCATTTTGCTCACTAATACGCTCTAGGGGAGGAAATCTGTCATCATTGTCTAGTCTGGTCTACATGTGATTCCAGACCCACAGCAATGTAGTTGACTATTAACTGTCCTCTCAACTGGGCCTAGCAAGCCTTTCAGTTCAAGGGGCCATTAGGAATGAGCAACCAATTCTGGTTTTGTGAAGATATCCACATGCCTGCAAAAAGAGAAGGAATACTTCTACTATTTTGGCTTTACAATATCCTTTCCATGAGACTCACTTACTGCTCCCAGAATAATCTGCCTCACTTCGGTTTTGTCTAGTCAACTACCTCTCCTGTCCCAAAATGCTCAATTTCTTTGCACAAGAATTATTTCTGTTCCTTTCAAAATTACTTTCATTGCCTCAAACCCGGCATCCAGTTTCTACAACCGTGTATGTCCTCTCCCACTGGCAGGACTAAGCTCCACTGTGAAACTGTCAGGTGTTCGTGGCTCTAGGGGCCCTCATTGACACCAGGTCAAACAGAGAGAAGGCACAATCCCTGCTTATTACAATCTACTGCCCTCTCACACCTGAGGACACTGAACTTCTCCACGTTGAACATCTCTTCAAAGAAGCACTGGGGATAATGAATAAGCGTAGGTATTCTTACAATTTCACATCTTATATTATGTTCTCCACTCTTTTACCAGGGGATGCTGCTTAAAAATAAGGAGTCACTCATTCAAAATAGCAAAAAGGTGAATTTTTTTATACTGTGGACCGTGAAATCTTTGGAATCTCGTCCTGAAAAGGTAGTGGAAGTAGAGTCTGAATCTTTTTAAGGTAGAAGTGGACAGATTCTTGGTAAGAAGAGGGTGAGAGGTTATTAGGGATAGGCAGGAATATAGATTTGTGGTTATATGATCAGACATGAGCTTAGTAAATGGTGGAGGCTCATGGGCCGAATGGTCCTTGTCCATATGAACAAAATCGGCCTTATCAGAAAAGGGTCAAATATCTGCTCCGAGCATAAGCTTGATGCTGAGATGGGGTGTATCAAAACTACCCTATTTGATAAAGGTTACCCTGATAAAATGATTGTCTGCTATCACACAAACTTGAGGAAGGGTCTAAGGCTGCTATTTATGTTTCCGAAAAGTGGCTAATCCACCCAGAAGGAGAAGATGCCTCAAACATTTTAGCAAGAGGTGAAATCTCCCACTGCAGACTGCTACTTCACATTAAACGCAGAACTGGTGTTCTCTACTAACAGGATGCTACTGTCAAGTCAAAAACCTACTCTACCTACCAAAACAATGAATAATATGGTGTGAGTTTCACAGCCAGTGTAATGGCAGTATGTAGGCTGTATGTTCCAAGGACTGGCAGATTCTATTGAACAACATGTCACTTTAACGATCCTCAGTGGGCAGCATACTGATCATGATCAACCAGTCGTGATTGAAAAACTTTGAACATTGCGTCCAACATGTGATTCTGCTATTGGAGTACATTTACTAAGTAATCATTAACACACTAAGAATGACATTGGGAACCAATTTAATGATTCATTTGTGCATGCTAATAGGAACACATTCGTACACAGGGCCCTATTCTTCATAGGCAAAAGGAATATTTCCATGTTGCACCTTTTTCATTGGTGAATGAACTTTGAAAATAGCCAAGCCCGACTGTGTGGAAATATCCTGGTCTTTGAAAGTCAACCTGTCTGGTTTCAATTTAATCAGTTAACAGTAATAGTTAACAGTTGCTGCTACATCTCCATGTCAATCACATTTCAACCAATCAGTACCCTCTACTCATTCACTACAATTGTTCTTTCCTTTCTGAAGCTGGTTTTCTTGCAATTCTTGCATGAGTGAAAGCTTTGACTTTGTCTCTTTTTAGCAACATTTGATATGTTTAAAACTGCAGTCATGCAGAACTGTTGACCATATTCTAGTTTTATTTAGTTCCCCCATCTGTTCTTCCACTTACTCATTAAGGTATTCCTTTTGAATTACAATTCACTGAACATCCTGTCATACCTTGCTCAAGTGGCTATTCTTTCTGCTTTACCTATGCAATGAGCATCCAGCATCAAGGTCTCCAATGGAGAAAGCCTCCAATCCAGTTGACTCCATTTCCATTTAATCAATTGGATAGTTAATTCTAATTCTATCCTCAACTGCATTTTCAAATGTGAACTTCTAGTGGGTGAGGACTGTTCCTATCCCTGATTCAGACAGCACTATCAATTTATTTGTTTTTTAAATTCATTCATGGGATGTGGGTGTTGCTGGCTAGGCCAGCATTTATCACCAATTCTTAATTGCCTAGAGGGCAGTTAATAGTCAACCATATTGCTGTGGGTCTGGAGTCACATGTAGGCCAGATCAGGTAAGGATGACATTTTTCTCCCCTCAAGGATACTAGTGAACTAGATGGGTTTTTCCTGACAATTGACAATGGTTTTATGGTCATTTCTAAACTCTCAGAATTGATTTCAAATTCTACTATCTGCTGTGGTAGGACATGAGCCCAGGTCCCCAGAACATCACCTGGGTTTCTGAATTAATAGTATTGTGATAATATCTCAAGGCCATTGCCTGCCCCCTTTCTTAAAAAAAAATCTGTTGAAAATATAAACTTTGCCAGCTCTGATCCTAAACAAAGTTTTCTCTGACTTATTTTCAAATAGCCTTATTTTATTCATTATGGGACAGAGCCGTCCCTGGTTATTACATTTATTGCCCATCCCTAATGACTCTCAACTACCCTTTAAGTAAATCACGTTGTGAGTCTGAAGTCGCGTTTGGCCAGCCAAGATTTGCCAGATTTCTTTCCCTGAAGACATTAATGAACCAGATTTTGTTGTAAAAAGACTGGTTACGTGGCCACAATTCCAGATTTTTATTGACTTTAAATATGCCCGCTTGCCGTCGTGGGATTCAAACCCATGTCTCCAGAATATCAGGGTGACAATACCATGATACCACTGTCTCCTCTAGATATTGGAAATGAAAAGCAATCAAAATTAACTTTTAATCGCTAGATGTGCTTATTGTTTGAGACAAGGCCGTGGAATTTTGATCAGCTAATAAATATGCTCTGCTATTTGTGGATACAAAGTGAAATGGGATGATTCACCAGCTTGTGTTCTTTGCCTTCCTAATAGTTAAACTGGCAACTTGTTCCTTCTCATTGAGACAATCTGACACAATGGCTTTGCTTGCTGGACTTCAAATGAACTGTCATTTCATTATTTGACTAAATGCTTTTTATTTTACTTTTGGCAGTTAATAAATTATTTAAATGAATAACTTTATTTTGGGGGAGAGGTTACTCTGTAATTCATTAAAGATTGTGTGACACCATGTTAAGAATGTATGCTAACATTTCATACTGGCATTTGTTTTCATTTTGCTGCTTACATCCCCTGCCCCCAGCTTCTTGCATTTTTTTAAAAAATGACTTTAGTGTGCACGGTGTCATTCAGAAAATATGCTTGAGTGGGTGGTCACAGTGGGATGAAGATCAAGTCTTATTCTGTTTAATTTTTGTCAGTGATTTCATTTCAAAAAAAGTGAAGAGTGGGGGGAAAAGGACTTGCATCACACACGAGGATTTGAGGAGACCCTGCCAAATATGCAGGAAATTAAAAGTGTCAGGTTCCAAAAATATCTAGTGATCTGATTGCAAAATGCTAACAAAAAATGCATTACTTGGGTCATGAAAGGGACAAGTTCCTTAAGTTCTCTAATTTTTTTTTTCCTTGTTGCTATGGAAAGGTGTTGAACCACTCCCCTCCTTATGAAAGGGCTTGGCAAATCTGACATTTGTTGCTTTCAGCTTCCTCCAAAGAGCCAGCTCAGAGCAAAATTCTAAAATACTGGGAGCAGGTCATAAGGGACAAGCACATGGGAGTTGATCCATTCAATGCTATCTTATGAATTGCCATTTTCCTGTATATTTTGAACTTCCAACTAATTTTTATATGTTAAAACTTACAACAAAAGGCTGCAAAAAAAAAGGGTCTGAGGGTCACCAGATTTGTTAATTGGAGCCATTCTCCTGTTTAAGGGCTGCCTGTTTAGGGCAGCATGGTGGCTCAGTGGTTAGCACTGCTGCCTCACGGCGCCAGGGACCTAGGTTCAATTCCAGCCTCGGGTGACTGTGTCGAGTTTGCACATTCTCCCCGTGTCTGCGTGGGTTTCCTCTGGGTGCTCTGGTTTCCTCCCACAGTCCAAAGATGTGCAGGTTAGGTGGATTGGCCATACTAAATTGCCTGTAGTGTTCAGGGATGTGTAGATTAGCTGGGTTATAGGGGGATGGGTCAGGGTGGGACGCTTTGAGGGTCAGTGTGGACTTGTTGGGCTGAAGGGCCTGTTTCCACTCTGTAGGGATTCTACGATTCTTAAACTAAGAGACTGAGTTGAGTTGATGCCCTTTCCTGAAACCAATTCAAAAGAGTTTGTCAATTAAATGGATCTTTGAAATATCAAATTACGTTCAGAGGAGTTGTGAAATCTACAACAAAGCATATATATAATTAAGCTAACCACCCACTTTTGAAAAAGAGTGATACAACATTAACTCTGTTTCTCTCACTGCAGTTGTTGCTGGAACTGATGAGCTTCTCCAGCACTTTGTATTTCTAACTGCCCATTTTATTTGGAAAAGGACTTTGGACATCTAACAGACTAGATCATAAGGCAGCCGTTCTCTCTGCCAACCTTTAGAACAGTGAGAGGAAGGCATCACACCAGCTGCAAGTCCTCTAAGCATCCAAAGTAGCAATGCCTTTTGAAGGACTAGAAGGACTCCCCTAACTTGTTCCAACTTTGAGTTCACCTGGAAGCCAGTCTCCTAGATATTTGATTGTCAAAGGAAATCTTCAATTTACTGAGAATTCTCTGCTTCACAAGACCTTCACTTCAAATAAGGCATCAACTGATTTAAAAGTACAAGCCTGCCATGAAAGGGATTAAAATAATCCTAAATGTAAAGTTGTCTAGCTTTACCACCATCTGTATCTAGTATTTGTCTCTGTGTTAGTGTGCATGAGAACTGTGAAAGACACTGTTTCAAATATGCAGGCTAAGTGTGTGATGATTAATAAAAAAAATTATTTTTAAACTTGCAAAGGGATAGATCACCCCATTAAATAATCCTAGCAAAGAGGGTGAGAAAATACATGCACCATACTTATATTTTTAAAAATCTTATACTGTAATAATTTTAAAAAAAGCACATTGTTATGTTTGATATTAGTTTTTCAGCATAGTTATCTGGTACATCACAAAATAGGGGTCAATGATTTTGTCTGAGCAATGACCTGAATGTCAATGATTAACATATACCATGACACAGTGCCTAATTATTGCAATTTTATTTAAGTAACACCATAGATGGATGATCAGAAGTAGGCTATTTGGCCCATTGAGTCTGCTCCACCATTCAATGAAATTTTGACTGATCTGATAATCGTCCATTCCACTTTACTGTCTTTTTTGCCAAAAGCCCTTGATTTTCCTACCGACTAAAGATCTATCTCAACCCTGAATATACTTAACGATCTGGAATTACAGCTCTGTACATGATGAATTCCACTGATTCACTAACCTTTGAAAGAATTTCCTCTCATTTCTGTCCTATGTAGGTGATTTCTTAGTCTGAGAACATGTCCTCTGGACCTAAACCCCCCCCAGTAATGGGAAACAACCTCTCAGCTTCTACACTGTCAAGGACCTTAAGTATCTTTTTATGTTTTGGTATGTTTGTCTATCTTTTAAATTCCAATGATTACAAGCCTGACCTACAACAACTCCTCTATACCTACAGCCAGCATAATGAATCTTCTCTGGACTGCCTCCAATGTCAGTATATCTTTACCTTTGATAAGGGGACCAAAACTGTTCGCCGCACACAATTCAGTGAATTAAACTATTGTGGGTTTCTGCTGAAATCTAACAGTGAATAAATGTCTTGTACGACAAGCAACCATAAAGAACCGTGATACAAATTGCAGAAAATTAAGGATAATATCATCTATTTATAATGTGTTTGATGAAGACCATTGCATCCCAAAATTTAGTAATAGGTTCAAGTGTTGAAAATATTGCAGTACAATTTGCAAGCCTGGGGTCTCTTGTTTGGCCCCATTGTGTCTGGAACCTGTTCAAAGATGGAATAAACCCATATTGGAAATGTTTAATTGGAGGCTGTGATACTTCTTTAAAGGTTTGTGGTGGGGAAGATACAAAAAGTTAATCTGTATCAGGTGTTCATTAAACATCTGTGTATTTTCCAGAATTTGTCATTTTGCCAGTTCATTTCAAATGTTTTATTTCTATTGGCCTGTGCTTGGACATTCAAACATTCTGTTCTGCAACCTATCTACTGAAGGGAATGGAATACTGGTTATTTTGACGAAGCTAACTGCTACATTTACTTGTTTACCAGCAAAAAGATGCATGTGCTGTTCTGATAAGGAGCCATAGCAATATCTGGGCTGAAGTGCAAATCTTAGATATTGAATTGTGTAGCTATTCATTAGTTTTGACATGAATTATCTTATTGATATTTCTCTACTGTTCGTGCTATGCTCAGCTAAATCACCATATCATAGATATTCATGTATTGGTTAGTTGATTAAAGTGAGGATACATCACTGATTCCATGTAACAGCCAGCAAAAATTGTCCCATTTAAAATTAATAAACTATTAATACCTCTATTTTCTGTCTTCTGCCTTCTTTTCTAGTATAATGGAAGTGGGTAAGAATGGACCATTTTTGAGTGATTCACTCTTTTGCAACTCCACTTACTCATACTTCTCCCCTGTTTCCTGTTGTTGGACCTGGTATATGTACTAAACTGATTAAAGCTAGGGAGATAAGTTCTCTGACTATTTGCATAATTTGAATTCAAAATCCAAGGACTGGGATTGAACCCACAAACATCTGACTCAAAGATAAGACTATTGCTAACCGTTGACACACAAAACCACACTAAGTATTGCTTCAAGTTTTTGGAAAGGAGTTGCTGGTGTTATCTTGATTTATAGCATCTCAACTTTGCTGGTCTCATGTTTCACATAGATTCTTTTATTATCCCATATCATCTTTTTTGCTTTGCATCATAGTCCCTTTTGCAATTTTATCACTCTTCACCTGCATTTTAACACAGACCTTCCCTGTAGGTCTTTGTCTTCTTCCCTGTTTTGCAAACATCTGTATTTGCATAAAATCTGTTACATCGCTAACATTTCTTTTGCTGGAGTAAAAGATTACATACCTGTAATGGCCCAGATCTTTCAGACTCCTGAGATTCAGAACACTGGACAAACCCTGAAAATATGAGAGGGACCTCTTGGAAGTCCAGATGCACTGACAACACAGAAGTTGAATCTTCTCATGAGCAGTTGCCTAGTATCAGAAGGCTTCAACTTAGTTAGCTTAGTAATTAGCCAGGAAACATGAGAGGAATAAAAAGACTGTTCTAACTCCTGATCTTCCCTGTACCCCCTGCCCACTTAACCTGTTACCTGTACCTTTTCACTCACCTGGGAGCCTACATCCCACTTACATGGCATCCTATCACTCCACCCACTTGCCAGTCTGCACAAAGGGAGGGTGGGTTAGGGGTCAGTCAGATGTCTACTTATGGGGGAGGGGGAGGGCGAGGGCGAGGGCGGGGGGTGGGTGGGTGGTATGAGTTAATTGGACATGTCAGGAGTCTGGAAGAGATTCCATTCCTTCCTCTCAATAGTTTTCTTGAACCCCAAAATTACAAAAACTAAATGCAAGTAACAGGATTTGAGTCTACATTAAATTCACTGGTTTAGTGAGCCATAAAAACCAGTACAAAACCTTCTGTGATCCAGTAGAAACTTACAATCACCCACACAACTGGTTAATATCAGCGATAACAAGCATGGGGCTGGATGAACACAGCAGGTCAAGCAGCATCACAGGAGCAGGAAAACTTGACGTTTCGGGCCTAAACCCTTCATCAGAAATGGGGGAGGGGAAGAGGGTTCTGAAATAAATAGGGAGAGAGGGGGAGGCGGATAGAGGATGGATAGAGGAGAGGATAGGTGGAGAGGAGGCAGACAAGTCGAAGAGGCGGGGATGGAGCCAGTAAAGGTGAGTGTAGGTAGGGGGGTAGGGAGGACATAGGTCAGTCCAGGGAGGACGGACAGGTCAAGGGGGCGGGATGATG
>JAHRHZ010000062.1:32778668-32832108 GCA_024137785.1 Ginglymostoma cirratum
CATCATCCCGCCCCCTTGACCTGTCCGTCCTCCCTGGACTGACCTATGTCCTCCCTACCCCCCTACCTACACTCACCTTTACTGGCTCCATCCCCGCCTTTTCGACTTGTCTGCCTCCTCTCCACCTATCCTCTCCTCTATCCATCCTCTATCCGCCTCCCCCTCTCTCCCTATTTATTTCAGAATCCTCTTCCCCTCCCCCATTTCTGATGAAGGGTTTAGGCCCGAAACGTCAAGTTTTCCTGCTCCTGTGATGCTGCTTGGCCTGCTGTGTTCATCCAGCCCCATTGTTCTTAGAGATATGGGGTCAGAAGCTATGCTAGCTTTTTACTAATACAGGGCATTAATGGAAATTGTTTGCCTATTCCTTTGTATAGTGCAAATTTAAACTGTACTTTAGTCAGTGGTCTTGTTACAGGAGTGGTGTCTAAATGGCCTTTTAAAGATTTTGTTTTCTAATACAAGGGCAATGTGCTGCTTCCAGATACTTCCACAAATTTGATGTTGTTAAAGATAAAAATGCATCAGCAAGATCAATGAACTTGGAAAACTCAAAAACCAAAAGAACTGCAAATGCTGTAAATCAGAAATGAAACAGAAGTTGCTGGAAAGGCTCAGCACGTCTGGCAGCATCTTTGAAAAGAAATCAGAATTAACATTTCAGGTCTGGTGACTCTTCCTCAAACTCAGTTAGAAAACTCATGCCTGTCTTTCTCTGTAAGGATCAAAGGATTAATTTGAGGCATCCAAAGAGACAAAAACTCAGACTATAAAAGCCACAGAAACCTTTAATAATCAGCAAAGAGTTAAAGACAGTTAGAAACAAATTTGTTGTCTGAACTAAGCCTGCCTGAAAACTTCAAGGCACAGGTGTCAAAGCAGAAAACAGAAGAGAAATCTCCCTACCCTACCCACCCACCCCGGCTAATGAAATAAAGGGAGACAGTGCTTTGAAGCAAAATGACTTTGGTATAAAAGATGCTGATATCGTCGAACTGTGAGGATGAATTTAAGTTTGGAAGGTGAATCAAAATTTTAGAATGCTAAACCAGTTGAAATTCAGAATGGAGTTCAGCAAAGTTCATGCTGAGTGGGAAAACCGATTTAAAATAATCCATCGACTTCTTGGAATACAATATTGGAATTTTCTAATTGATCATCAAAGTGACTGAAATAAGATTCTTAAAACTGCAAAGGAGAACTATAATCCAGCATTCAAACGAGAGGAGAATGATTCAGTTGTTTGATTGAGAATTTCTTAACTAATTTGAATGATTTTAATATAACTTAGCAATGAATGAGAATGGAAAGTCCTCTCCGTGTTAGTGTCAACAATCCTGTTGACAATGTTTTCCAGTTTTCTAAATGAGGACACATACAATTTGCTTGAACTGAGAAAGAGGATTTATGAATTGAAAGTGAAACCATTAGGAGCAGAGTGAACTCTCATTCAACAAAAAGCATGGAATTCCAAGAATTAATCTGAACTGAACTTTCAATCATATTTGACAATTAGGATTTAATTTGTGATGGATTAAGCCTTATCATATTGCCAGAATGGTAAAATATTGGCAAGAAGAGAAAGAATTCAACTTGTATGTTGTAAGTTGGATGATCAGTGTTTTTCCTATATTAGGGATGAGCAGGCCCAGATCCTCTTGCTGGAAAGAGAAGGCAAGGTATTTAGGCCTGCAAACTATAAGCAGAGTGGCTGCACTGGTGATGGATAGAATGTAGATCTTCAGCTCACAAGAAGATGTTAGTTTTTGTAAGCAGTTTGTATTATTTGGACAATTTAATTCTAAGGCAGAATATAATTGGCAGTCTAGAGGATAACTATTTAGCATTTCTATTTGAATATAAAGCTCATGTGAATCATATTCTTGCAGATATTGATTTTGACAGAGACTCCAAAGGAAGCTGCTGTAAGATTGGGTTGCAGGTTTTCTTAAACAAAACTGAAGTACTCAGTCAGTCTGCATGAATCAGAATATGCAAACAGAGACAGAGAAAACACGTCTCTATTGTTCACCATACAATAGAGAACTTAAAATAGTTACAAACACCAGGGATGTGGAACTGAGCAAATTGTTAGGGCTGCAGTCTGGCAAGTCCCCAGGTCTGGATGGATTTCATCTGAGGGCTTTAAAAGAATTGGTTAGTGAGATTGTTGATATATTGATCTTAATTCTCTAGCATTCCCTAGTTTCAGAGAATGTTCCATCAGATTGGAAAATAGCAATTGTAACACTTTTACTCAAAAATGGGGGGAGATAGAAAGGTGGAAAGTATAGATCAAATAGTTTAACATCTGTACTAGGGAAGATGATAGAAGCAATTATTAAGGATGTTATGGCAGGGCATTTAGAAAGTTTAAGGTAATCAAGTAGAGTCAATGTGGTTTTGTGAAAGGGAAATCATAATTACTTTCTTAATGAAGTCTAGTGAATTAATGTGCTATGGATGAGGGGGAACTGCTGGAGGTATTTGATTCACTGAAGGCATTTGATAGCATGCCACATCAAATGTTATTGCAGAAAATAAAAACTCAAGGTGGAAGGGGTAACATTGACAAATGGAAATTTGGCTAGCTATCAGGAACAGTGTATGGCATAAATGGGTCATTTTCTGTTTAGCAAGATGTAATGAGTGGTGTGCCACAGGAAACAGTACTAGGCCTCAACTTTTACAATTTATAAAAACGAAGGCACTGATCGTATGTTTGCTAAATTGCTGATGACACTGTTATGATCCCAATTGATGTAATTATTGGACAAGTCAGATCCCAGTCTTAAATCTGGCTCGATAGATAATATTTTTGATTTTCTTTTTAATGCAATGGTCTTTTTGCTGAAGCATAAGCATGGAATGTTGTAGATTTGGATTAACAATTAAACTGAAGTTTCCACGAAAGTAATGGAAAAAAAAACTATGGTGTTTATATAAAACATATTTTGAAAATAAGCACCATCTTTTTCCTACACAATCACCTTTATAGTACTTAAATGACAGAGAGTGAATTCCCTTTTCTATCACATCTATAGGTTTCACTTAGCTGTTTCTTTCAATTCCCAGTCTTGACAGTTTGATGGGCTTTTCCTCAATTATTCACACAATTGAGTTTAAATTTTCTTAGCTTAAAATAATATCTTCAGGTTTTGAACCAAATAATTCTGGTCTGGTATTTTCAAACTAAAATGTTATTGCTCGGGTAATCTATTACCTAATTGTTCTCCAACAACTGCATTCTCCAGGAGAAATGATTCTTATATCCACCTCCAGCTGGGTTTTAAAAGCTGGGTCCTAAAAGCTTACCAATCAATGGCAAAAATAACTTTTTCATTCTTCTAAACCAAAAGCAAGCTAATGATTTTCAATTGTTTCAGAGATAGTAGGAACTGCAGATGCTGGAGAATCTGGGGTCTAGGCCCGAAGCGTCAGCCTTCCTGCTCCTCTGATGCTGCTTGGCCTGCTGTGTTCATCCAGCTCTACACCTTGTTATCTCTATTAATGATTTCAATAGTTGCTTTCTGTAACCATAAAACTCTCTCAACACAAGCAAACGCATATGATCACTTCAGGAAGGCTGCAGCCACCTGCTTTCTAACATCTACTGCTTTAAAGTCATGATTACAGAAACACTGACAAATTAACAATTAAACCCCTTCATACACATGGACCAAAATCTGCAGGCCACAAGTTCAAAATCCAAAATCTGAAGTAAATGATGTACATAAATCTCACACCTTAGTTTATATTATAAAGATGAGGAAAATGAGTTGTGAAGGGGCACAAGGCTGTAACAGAAGGATACAGGTAAGTTAAGTGAGTGGGCAAAGATTTGTCAAATTGAATACAATGTGGGCAAAAGTAAAATTGTCAATTTTGGCAGGTAGCATATAAAGGAAGTATTATCTAAACAGTCAGATTACAGAACTCTGAGATGCAGAGGAATCTAGGTTTCTTAGTGTAGGAATTGCAAAAGTTTGGTATGCAGGTAATTAGGAAAGCTAATAAAATGTTATTGTTTATCGCAAAGGAAATTGTCTACAAAAGTAGAGAGTTTCTTCAATTATATTGGGCGTTGGTAAGACCACATTCTTTATAATGGATTCTAACATTTTTCCAACTACTAACATCATCTACAGTTCTTCATTCTCCCTCTCCCCATCCCACTCCCTTTTTAAAATACATTTGCTACCTTTCAATCTGAACAAAATTTTCTAGAATCTGTAGAATTTTGAAAAATAACCACCAATGCATCCAATATCTCTATTGCTACCTGTTTCAAATTTTTATGGGTTATAGATAATCTGATCCAGGGGATTTATGGACCTTTAGTCCAGAAGTCACCTGACTCAATTCATTTTGTGAGGGCACAGTGTCCATGTTCCATGTTGCTTTTTAAAGTAATGTTTATTTGGGAGATGGACATTACAGGCATGATGGGTCCATGACACTGGCTGTAATGATCTTCCTTCATCTCGTGGATGTGCAAGCTCATTCAAGAGGCAGTTGCATGATGTGACAGGGAATCAGATGCTCCTATAAAAGGTGAGCTTAATCAGAGCTCCAAATTCTCTCTACCTGATCCAACTTCTTGGCACTTTATATTCAGGAAAGTTTATCTTGGCAGAAATATATAATGGGATATTCTGGGCAGAATATGATAATTCTTAATGAATTCATCTTGATTGAACATCAATTATCCCACTTTCTATACTTCACAGGTGTAACCTTCCAAAACGTTTTTCCTTAATTTTCCCTATCTTTCTTGGTTTGCTTTGTATAGTGCTTTTTTTCCTTGCCTCCATTTTAATTTCAATCTTCTTTTATTTTGAAGACAGCTTAAACATCTTACAACTGTGTTTCTCCAGTAGTATGTATTTAGTTTTTTTGCATTACGTAAATTGGCTTACTGTTTGCTTAGTTTCAAAGTTTCTCGTTGAATTTAATAAATGTAACGAATTGTTGCTTTGATTCAGTCATTAATATGTTGATTTTGTGATGCTAGCTATTTACAGAACTATTAAAAGAAAATGGCTGAGATTAGTTTAATGAATATGTTTGGAAGTATGATACATGTCAATGGGTTGACAGCAATTAGTTAATCAAATAATTAGTTAGCTTTATTATTTTTTAATCTACATATGCATCATCACTCTTCTTCTAACTCAAGTTATTGGATTGAACCTTTTGCCCCTACTCCATATGACCGACTGTTCAGTCTCTGCCAGCTTTTCCTGTTTTTGGATCTGGTTCCCTGTTCTTGATGAAGGTATCTTGCAGATTTCATCTTGCTCCATTCCCACAAATAGTCACCCAAAATGCCCATGATTGCAATGCACAAGTGTATTCTATTCCAAGTGTAAGGTTTTTAAGAATTTACTTGGTTGGATGATTCTTGATTTTCAGTCACATGGACAATTTTCTCAGAGTCAATGTTTTTGCAAATAATAATTTAAAGCACTCCTGTAATTTTTAATCTTGGTTTGTTCATGTAGGTCATCGGGTTAATTCTCAAATATGTTAAGAAATCAATCTATGTCAGCAGTGATGTAGGAGATCACGTGACATGCTGCAGACAGATTATTATTTTGCAGCCTCATACTCAGCTCAGTACTTTAATAGTTAGGAGAACGTTACCTAAAATGTTACCAACAGGTCGTAAGCAGAAATCTTTCCACATCTTTATGCAAGGCGCAATCTTTTCTCAGGCCTACTACAAATAACAAGCGAAGACAGCAAATGATCAACCCAGCATTAGAAGAAAGGCATCAAAGGACAGCACCAAAGTTACAGACCCCAGCAGCAAGACCAAACAGTAGAAAGAAAAAGATGTTAAAGTCTCGTGATTGAAAATCAACCGTAAGTGGAGCAAATGTGAACTTGAATCAGCACAGGAAGCAACTCGTGTGAAGAGAAAACAAGAAACAAAATCAACCACTATCAGAATCTTCAGGAACATGGAAGACCCGAATTGAGCTGATAAGTGGATATTCTGGGACAGCAGGTAGAGGAATGCATTGGGATTAACAACTACAAGGAACCAGTCCTACCCTCCTCCTTTGCAATCAGCAGTATTGCAGATCATGTTTTCACAAAGCACAGTCTGAACGAAGAAACCACCAATGAAGTTGTGATTGGGGCTTTCAAAACGTATTTCAATCATTGAAGTAATGTAATAATAGGATGACATTTAACAAATATATGCAAAAACCAGAAGACAGTATGTTAATAAGGGGGGGGGGTCAGACAATAGGAGAAAATAATAAAGTCTAAATGCAGATTACTATGGATGTGTGTGAATGTGAGGGGTCTGGTAAATAAGATAGGTGAACAGTATGCTCTGATTTTCATGTGAAAATATCATGTGGCTAGGCTCAAAAGAGGGCAGAGCTAGGAGTTAAATATTCCAGATGCATGAAGTTCAGAAAAAATAGGAAAGGCAGCGGAGTGGCAGTGTTGATTTCAGGACAGCATTGTAGTGCTACAGAAACATATTGTCTCAGAAAGATTGAAATCCGAATCAATTTGTTTAGACTTGAGGTGGCGCAATTACATAGACCTCTTTGTGTGCCATACTGCAGTGTAATTCCTTTCGCACTAGCCAGCTATATGGATGTGGTGCCAATCAAACAGGATATTTCGTCCTGGATGGTGTCAAGCTTCTTGAGTATTATTGATGCTGCACCCATCCATGCAAGTGGTGTATTCCATCACACTCCTGACTTGTGTCTTGTTAATGGTGGATAGGTTTTGGGGAGTCAGGAGGTGAGTTACTCACAACAGTGTTCTTGTAGTCACTGTTTATACGTTGAGTCTAGCTGAATTTCTGGTCAATGGTAACCCCAAGCATGTTGATCTTTGGGGATTCAGTGATGACACCATTGGATATTGTGGTTAGACTGTCCATTATTGGTGATGATCAATGCACAGTACTTGTGTGGCACCAATGTTACTTTACACTTGTCAGTCCATGCTTGGATATAATCCAAATCTTGTTGCACTTGAACATGAACTGCTTCAGGAACTGAGGAATTGCAAATGATGCTGAACATGGTGTAATCATGAGCGAATATCCCCACTTCTCACCTTATGATGGAGGGACGGTTATTGATGAAGCAGCTGAAGATGACTGGGCCTCAGACACTACCCTCAGGAATTCCAGCAGAAATGTCCTGGAACTGAGATGACTGACTTCCAATGCCCACCACCATCTTCCTTTGTGCCACGTATAGCTCCAACTAGTGGAAAGTTTGCCCCTGATTCCCAGTTTTTCTCAAGCTCCTTGATGCCACACTTAGTTGAGTGCAGACATGATGTCAAGGGCTGTTGCTCAGACCTCACCGCTGGGCTTCAGCTCTTTTTTTTCTACATTTGGACCAAGCGTGTAATGAGGTCAGGAGTTGGTGGAACCCAAACTGGGAGTCACTGAGCAGGTTATTGTTGAGCAGGTGCCGTTTGATAATACTGTTGATGATAAATCCCAGCACTTTACTGATATTTGAGAATTGACTGATGGGGTGGTAATTGGCCAGATTGGATTTGTCCTGCTTCTTGTTCACAATGTATCTGGGCAATTTTCCACATTGTCAGGGAGATGCCAGTGTTGCAACTGTACTGGAAGAGCCTGGCTAGAGGTCCGGCAAATTCTGGAGCACAAGTCTTCAGTATATTTCCGGAATATTGTCAGGGCCCATTGCCTTTGCATTATTCCATGCCTCCAACCATTTATTGTGAATTGAATTGACTGAAGACTGCTATGCGTGACACTGGGAATCACTGGAGAAGGCTGAGATGCATCATCCACTTCGCACTTCTGACTCAAGATTGCTGGAATGCTCAGTCTTTTCTTTTGCACTGATGTGCTGGGCTCTTCCATCATTGAGGATGGGAATATTTATGGAGTTGCCTCCTCCAGTGAATTGTTAATTGTCCACCACCACTCATGACTCTGTGGCAGGACTACAGAGCTTAAATCTGATTCATTGGTTGTGGGATCACTTAGTTCTGTCTATCACTTGCTGCTTATGTGCTGCGGCATGCAAGTAGTCATGTTTGGTAGCTTCAACAGGTTGAAAGCTCATTTTCAGGTATTCTTCCTACCACCCCCTGGACCATGACCCCACATCTGAACATCAAACCTTTGTTGCCAGGACTGTCACCAACCTAATGACCTCCTGGAGATTTCCCCCCAGCTGCCTCCAACTTTATAGGACACTTCAATGTCCTTCCCAAAATCCACAAACCAGACTGCCCTGGTAGGCCCATTTTATCAACCTGTTCTTGCCCCACAGAGCTCATTTCTTCCTATCTTTACTACTTCCTCTCTCCACTTGTCCAGACCTTGCCCACCTTCATTCATGCTTCCTCTGGCGCCCTCCATCATATCGACAATTTCCAGTTCCCTGGCCCTAACTGCCTCCTGTTCACCATGGATGTCTAGTCACTCTAGATCTCTGTGAGCTCTTGGCTTCTTCCTCAACTAAAGCCCTGAACAATCCCCATCCATCACCCATTCTCCTCTGCCTGGCTGAAATTGTTCTCACTGAACAATTTCTCTTTTAATTCATCTCACTTCTGCCAAGTCTTAGGAGTGGCTACATGTACCCACATCGGTCCAGGTTATGCCTCCCTCTTTATGGGGTATGTGGAACAATGCTTGTTCCAGTCCTACACTGGCCCCTCACACAACTCTTGTCAGTACATCTGCTTTGGTGCTGCGTCATGCTCCAACCACATTTCCCAAACTAAACTAGTCCCACTTTCCTGTATTTGGCCCATATTCCTCTAAACCTTTCTTATTCATATACCTGTCTAAATGTCTTTTAAATGTTGTAACTGTACCTGCATCTACCACTTCATCTGGCAGTTCATTCCACATACAAACCATCCTCTGTGAAAACATTGCCCCTCATGTCCCTTTTAAATCTTTCTCCTCTCATCTTACAAAAATGCAGGTTCACTGTTGTTTGTCATTTTATATAAATAATTTGAATGAGAATTTAGGAGACATGGTTAGTAAGTTTGTGGATGACATCAAAATTGGTGGTATAGCGGGCAGTTAAGAAGACTATCTAAGATTTCAAAAGGATCTTGATCAATTGGGCCAATTGGCTGGGGAGTGGCGGATGGAGTTTAATTTGAATAGATATTACATTTTGGTAAAACAAACAAGGGCAGGACTTGTACAATGAATGAAAGGGCCCTGGGTAGTGTTGTAGAGCAGAGACCTAGGGGTTCAGATACACAATTCTTTGAAATTTACATCACAGGTAGGCGGGGTAGTTAAGATGGTGTTTAGCATACTTGCCTTCATTGGTCAGACCTTTGAGTACAGGAACAAAAACAAAGTTGCTGGAAAAGCTCAGCAGGTCTGGCAGCATCTGTGGAGGAGAAAACAGAGTTAACGTTTCGGGGGTCCGGTGACCCTTCCTTAGAAGGGTCTTTTTCTTTGAGTACAGGAGTTGTGGTGTCATGTTGATATTGTATAGGACGCTGGTGAGGAGTCTTCTGGAGTACAGTGTGCAGTTCTGGTTGCCCTGCTATAGGAAGGATATTAAACTAGAGAAGGTTCAGAAAATATTTATCAGGATGTTGCCAGGAATGGAGGGTTTGAGTTATGAGGAGAGCTTGGATAGGCAAGGACTTTTTTCAATGGAGCGACCGAGGTTGAGAGGTGACCTTATGTATGTTTATAAGATCATAAGGTGAATGACAAAGGTCTTTTCTCTAAGATGCGGGTGGGGGGTGTATTTTTAAGTTGAGAGGAGTAAGATTTTAAAAAGGACATGAGGGGCAATTCTTTTACACTGTGGTTGTCTATAAACTGCCAAAGGAGGTAGTGGATGCAGGTATAGTTACAACATTTAAAAGACATTTGGATAAGTACACGAACAGGAAAGGTTTGGAGGGCTACGGGCCAAATGTAGGAAAATGGGACTAATTTAGTTTGAAACAATGGTCAGCATGGACTGGTTGTACCAAAGGGTCTAATTCTGTGCTGTATGACTCTATGACTAGGCCTCCCTTAGAGACAGCTGAGTGAGATTTAACTGTACTCTACAACAAAGTGTGTTGTGCATAAAATCCCAGATGCACATCACTTTAACAGCATGTTAAACTTCATTTTATAATTAAATTTAATAATACATTGGAATATGGTATAAATCTCTTAACTGTACTGATAAGTACTGAATTGATTTATCCATTGTTTGCTATAACTAAGCACCCATTGGTAATAGGCACCTAAAGATAGTTGTCCCGATATTTTTTAAAAATCCATAAAAATCAAACGGAGAGGATTTTTTTCTATTACCACGTAGCTGCATAACTTCTAATCACATTTTTGACCTAATTTGGATGCAAGATTTGGAAAAAAATACATTGTTATATTAACAAAATAAGGAGCAGCATGATTTTAATTAATTTTATCGCATTTTCTGAAATTGCAGCCAATTTAAGTGAATGAATGCTCAATATTCTCGCTTGCCCTATCTAGGGAACCTTTATTTCGGGAAAGTTGTTTTTTGCCTGGACTTTCAAAATCCCTTAACCAAGCCGCACCGAATTATAAATGGTAAGTTAAGGTATATTGCCTGGACTGGTCTTGGGTGGAAGATTGATGGAACAAATAGCAAAATGATCATAAACGTCATTCATGCCGTTTCTGTGGCGGTTCCACCAACCTTTCACCAAAGCTACGGCAGAAGTTTGGAACGATTCCTTTGAAAATTGAAGCCGCGTTATAATTACTGCTGCAGAACAGTATGTTAAAGCAAAACTGACAGTAAGGAATTCAAACTGACAAGATGACATCATGTTTTGGCAGTCGGCAAGAAGTTTTACCGCAAGATGATGAGAATAATATAAATAGGAGTTACGAGAAGGGATTTGGCCGTTCAAAACAAGTTGCAGTAATGGCCAGCGGCTTTATCTGGCATTGTCCCCTGTTCAATGCCATTATTCCGGTTACCTTCCTCACTGAAGGTGATTTAAATAAAAAGGACACGGGAGCGGGACAGTGGATTATAACATATCCTTGTTTCTGCGATGTAGGCTTGAATTCTTAGATTGATGGAATAAGGTTTTCTCACTGCTCTACATCCGGCCGAAGTTACCAAAACAACAACGTGACTCTGAGGTGATTTGATGATCCAGCGCTGCTGGTGGGAAGTTGTGGTCTCAGGAAGTGCCAAATCACAGAATCTGTTTAATTCTGCTGCTGTCCTTGAACGACCAGATTCTTCCGGTCGTTTATGCAATAGGAGTAAACCTCGAATAAGCGCTGCCCGCCTTGTGGAGCTACTCTCCTCTGCTATGCAAAAGATCCGTACAGAGTTCACTGTCATGTTTTTTGGACAGGAATGTCTTGGGGCAGTTGATGCTCAAATATTTTGGCTTAGAAAGTAACATCTTGATTGCATTAGCTATCATTGAAATAAAATGTCAATGACTGTACTAAACTCCTCAAAGTAAACAAACTGACAAACATGAACATCTAATTTTTTTGTAATGACTCCCATTAGAATAAGGATATATTTAACATGAATTATGTAAGGATATTGACTTCTCTAGTTGAACAATTGAAGACAATGTGCAACACATGTGTTTTCTCTTTCTCAGAATTAAGGATTATCGCAACTCCAGTGAATTGAAAAATAAAATGCTTAAATTGTTACAAGCTCACTATGCTAGATGCAATCAGGATTTTGGAGTTTGTTATTCAATGTAGTCTCCATCTCCAATTCCAATTTAAGATTCTGTGATAACAGGTATTTTCCTCAGCCCCAGCTTTGTCTGCGTAATCTGTTATACTACCTTCTTTTAAGGAATAAATTTGTGTTTAATCTTGAGCAAAGCAATATGAGATGATATATCACTCCCAAACTATTCCTCCAACAAGCACTGAAGAAATAGACATACTGAATACCTCTGTGCGTTTCCAATCATTTTGCTGATCAGAAAATTGAATGACATACATCACTGTGGGGAAAGATATGAATTATACAAGGATTAAATATTTTACATCATTAATGGAAAATCACAGTTTATTTCTAAGCAGTGATAGAAAGTGGTTGGTTATAGGTTCATGACCACAATTCTCCAGGAGGTGAATTTTGGCTGTGTGATTTTATGGAAAAATAAATGGATGTGCGTGGAATGTCTCCAGGCTGTTAGTCAGAGTTACAATAGAATTGGCAGAGACTTGGGCCAAGGAAGAAATCACTTTCTTTCAGGGTAGGGGAATCCTAGACGAGAGGGCATAAATTTAAGGTGAGAGGGGAAAGATTTAAAAGGGATCTGAAGGGCAACTTTTTCATGCAAAGGTGATGCATGTATGGACTGAGATGCCAGAGGAGGTGGTAGAGGTGAGTACAATTAGAACATTTAAAAGGCATTTGGATGGGGATATCGATAGGAGGGTATTATAGGGCTGGCAAATGGGATCAGTTCAGAATATCTGGATGGTATGGACTAGTTAGACCAAAGGGTCTGTTTCCATGCTTAATAACTCTATGACTATGTTAGTCAACTATTGGATTATCCATATGATTTGGCACAGAAGAAGAAGGAGCGAGCTTAAAAAGTTCATACTTGATCATTTGCATAAGATAGTATATCCTTTACTCAAAGAACCATTGCCATTGTTTTCAGGAAAAAGTTCCTTAAAAGTTGTGAAGTTAAGACATTGTCAAAAACCATTTGTTTAACACAGGTATCTCTCTGAAATTGTGGAAAATTTCCTGCATGTCCTGTCCACAAAATGTAGGACAAAGTACAACAAATCCAACCCTGCCAATTCTGACTCATTAGTCTCCTCTCAGCCTACTGTTGTACGGGTATGAAAATGACCAACTTCAAATAATTCAGAATCTGAGCAGACACAGACCTAGTTTGTACTTGGATTAGAGACCAACTGGAAATACCAAATGCAGTCAAAAGGGGAGTTTTGGCATCATCACACTGCCGCTATCTCTGGGCCCAAAAGTTTCAGGTCTAAATCCAAGTCCAACCTCAGGATGTGATGGGCATGGAGGCGTGTCATAACACAACCAAACAAGTTAATTTGAAAAGAATTTTTAAAAAATGGACTGCCTTTAAAAGAGGAAATGGTTTAGGTACAGTTAAAGTAAGTATCTGTAACAGAAAGGTACGCCAACCAAAGTCCAAGCTTTCTCAGTAACTAGAAGATAAGATGAGGCATTAAAAAGTCAGTGTATTACTGATGTCTTGTTGATAACCCAAGTGAGAACAGGCTGAATAGAAAGCTGACCGGGAAAGTGAATCAGGAAATAGTAGAGATAAATGGAGTTTGAGAGAAGTGACTGGCAACGAACATGAAAGAGTAACAAACATTTTCTACAGATGGGGATTGAAGGTCACTAGCAAGGCATTTATCCATAGAATCCCTACAATGTGAAAAGAGGCCATTCAAACCATCAAGTCCACACCGGCACTGAAGAGCATCCCAACCAGACCCAGTCCTCACCTATCCCTGTAACCCCACATTTACCACGGCTAATCCATCTAACATTACACATCTTTGGTCTGTGGGAGGAAACACACGAAGACATGGGGAGAATGTAAGTGTGGAGTTTGCACAATCACCAAAAGCTGGAATTGAACCAAGGTCCCTGGCAATGTGAGACAGCAGTGCTAACCACTGAGTCACTGTGCCGCCCACAAGCCCATCACAAATTTTTGAAATTATTCCATGGCTGCATGTGCTGCTGGGAAAACAAGCATTTTTCGTTCATTTGTCAGCCAATGCATAGAAACAATAGTTTCTGCATATCACCCTCCCAAACTGCTAACCATCGTGTCTTGGAAGGATATTACTACTCCATTATAATTGAGCTTCATTAGTATTGTAGGTGCTGCATGCAGCCATGGAAGTCAAAAGTGTTCCATCACCCTCCAAGGGTAATAGCTTATCGCTCACTTCTCGATTTCTACTCTTTTACCCATGTCTGGACCAAGGATATAAACAGCTTCCAAGCTAACTGGCATTTGTGGATCACACATTGAATGTCTGTGGGCAAGTTTTTGCTGAGTAAGTGATGCTTAACAATACTGTCAATGACCCTTCCAGCATTTTGCTGATGACAGAGTTAAATTCCTGGAACTCCCTCTGTAACATGCTGTAGATGTGCCTATCCTTGAAGAACTGCAGTGATTCAAGAAGCTGGCTTACCACTACCTACTCAAGGCTGTTAAGGTGAAATGGTTGCATGGTGGTAGTATCAGTAGAGTAGAAATCCAGAGGCCCAGACTAATGACTAATAATTATGGCATCTAATGGAATTTGAATTCAATAATTAACAAATGGAACTGAAAGCTAATCTTTGTAATGATTACAGTGAAACCAACATTGATAGACATAAAATCCTGTCTGACATTTTAATGTCCTTTACAGAAGGAAATCTGTTATCCTTATCTGGCCTAGACTACATGATATTTCCAGATCCACAACAACGTGTTAAAGTTTTGCAACATGCAAGCCACTCAGTTCAAGGGCAATTAGAGATGAATGACAATTGCTGGTTTTTCCCAGCAGCACATGCAGCCATGGAATAATTTCAAAAATTTGTGATGGGCTTGTGGGCAGCACAGTGACTCAGTGGTTAGCACTGCTGTCTCACATTGCCAGGGACCTTTCGTTCAATTCCAGCTTTTGGTGATTGTGCAAACTCCACACTTACATTCTCCCCATGTCTTCGTGTGTTTCCTCCCACAGACCAAAGATGTGTAATGTTAGATGGATTAGCCGTGGTAAATGTGGGGTTACAGGGATAGGTGAGGACTGGGTCTGGTTGGGATGCTCTTCAGTGCCGGTGTGGACTTGATGGTTTGAATGGCCTCTTTTCACATTGTAGGGATTCTATGGATAAATGCCTTGCTAGTGACCTTCAATCCCCATCTGTAGAAAATGTTTGTTACTCTTTCATGTTCGTTGCCAGTCACTTCTCTCAAACTCCATTTATCTCTACTATTTCCTGATTCACTTTCCCGGTCAGCTTTCTATTCAGCCTGTTCTCACTTGGGTTATCAACAAGACATCAGTAATACACTGACTTTTTAATGCCTCATCTTATCTTCTAGTTACTGAGAAAGCTTGGACTTTGGTTGGCGTACCTTTCTGTTACAGATACTTACTTTAACTGTACCTAAACCATTTCCTCTTTTAAAGGCAGTCCATTTTTTAAAAATTCTTTTCAAATTAACTTGTTTGGTTGTGTTATGACACGCCTCCATGCCCATCACATCCTGAGGTTGGACTTGGATTTAGACCTGGACCTTTTGGGCCCAGAGATAGCGGCAGTGTGATGATGCCAAAACTCCCCTTTTGACTGCATTTGGTATTTCCAGTTGGTCTCTAATCCAAGTACAAACTAGGTCTGTTTCTGCTCAGATTCTGTATTATTTGAAGTTGGACATTTTCATACCCGTACAACAGTGGGCAGGCAGTCCATTATCTGATTACAATTTTGTCTGCTAGTCTTTGATTCCAAATTATTTGGGAGAAGTCATTCCTACCTAATGAAATTGATTAGATTAGGTATTTTATCTTACCTGTTGAGTTACAAGGAGAGAGTGAAAATAATATTCTTTTCATTGGCGCAGAGTATTTCATAGGAAAAATTACAGCATTGTGCAATGTAATAGTTTTTGATTTATAGTGAGAGGAAATTTTTAGTCTTCCTACTTCAAGATTCCATAGTTTTTAAAATTAATCAAAGATATATGAACAGAAGTACATATAAATAAGGAGCAGTAGGCCATTTGGCTGCCCAAACCTGCTCGGTTATTTAATAAGATCATGGCTAATCTGATTTGTAACCACAAATCCACAGTTATGGTCACAGCAATTTGTTTTCACCTCCTTGCTTCACCAGAAGTGATCCACCTCTGCCTTTGAATTTTTTTTAAGGCAGAGGTGGCTCAGAGTCCCAAAGATACCGTCACGTTCTAAGAAAAAAATCACCTCACCTCTGTTTTAAATGGGCTGCCACTTATTTTCATGTGACCGCTAGTTCTGCCATAGTGAAAACATCCTCTCCACATCTACCCGTCAAGATCTCTCAGGATCTTTTTCTGTTGTTGCACCTAATATGACAGCCTTGTCTGTCCAACCTTCCCTCATAAGACACATGCCTGGATTGTTCAAGTTGTCAACTTTTTACAAGCTGAAAGACGGGATTTACATCTATTTAGAAAGGAAAGGACTGATTAGAGATAGTCAAAATGGCTTTGTACGTGGGGAACCGTGTCTCACTAGCTTGATTGAGTTTTTTGAAGAAGTAATGAAGAGGATTGATGAGGGCAGAGAGATAAACATGATCCACATGGACTTCAGTAAGGCGTTTGACAAGGTTCCGCATGGTAGACTCGTTAACAAAGTTAGAGAACATGGAATACAGTCAGAACTAGTGATTTGGAACATAACTGGTTTGAAGGTAGCCAGAGGCTGGTGGTGGAGGGTTGTTTTTCAGATGGAGGCCTGTGACCAGTGGTGCGCCACAAGGATCAATGCTGGGTCACTGTTTTTTGTCATTTCATACAAACTATTTGGATGTGAATATAGGAGGTATGGTTAATAAGTTTGCAGATGACACCAAAATTGGAGGTGTAGTGGACAGCCAAGTAGGTTATCTCAGAGTACAATTGGACCTTGATCAAATGGGCTGATGGATCAAGTGATGGCAGATAAAGTTTAATTTAGGTAAGTGTAAGGTGCTGCATTTTGGTAAGGCAAATCAGGGCAGGAGGTATACACTTAATGGTAAGGTCCTGGGGAGTGTTGCCGAGCAAAGAGACCTTGGAGTGCAGGTTCATAGTTCCTTGAAAGTGGAGTCGTTTGTGAACAAGATAGTGAAGAAGGCATTTGGTACACGTGTCTTGATTGGTCAGTACATTGTGTATAGGAATTGGAAAGTAGTACTTCATCTGTACAGGACATTATTTAGCCACTTTTGGAATACTATGTTCCGTGGTAATCTCCCAGCAATAGAAAAGATGTGAAACTTAAAAGGGTCCAGAAAAGATTTACAAGGATATTGCCAGGGTTGGGGGGTTTCAGTTATAGGGAGAGGCTGAATAGGCTGGGGCTATTTTCCCGAGAGTGTTGGCGGCTGAGAGGTGACCTTATAAAAGTTCATAAAGTCATGAGGGGCATGGATAGGGTGAACAGTCAAGGTCATTTACCCAGGGTAGGGGAGTCCAGAACTAGAAGGCATAGGTTTAAGATGATAGGCGAAAGATTTAAAATGGATCTAATGGCAACTTTTTCACATGGAGGGTGATGTGTGTTTGGAACTAGCTGCCAGAGGAAGTGGAGGAGGCTGGTACAATAACCACATTTTAAAAGGCATCTGAATGGATACATGCATAGGAAGGGTTTAAGGGAGTATGTGCCAAATGCTGGCAAATGGGACTAGACTGATTAAGGATATCTGGTTGGCATGGATGAATTGAACAGAAGGGTCTGTTTCCTTGCTGCACATCTCCATGACTCTAGGCTGTCTAACAACTGTTGCTTGCATTCTCGTTTAGCACCTATAATCTATTTACTTTGTAGGAAGTATCTGCACAAAAACAGCTATATAGACAATTAATACAATTCTATACTTGGATAAACAGATGCCAAACATTGAATTTAGTTGCTGTATATCGCCACAATAGTAATACTCTTAATGCAGCATTGACCATGTGGGTCATCTACTTGGTTTTGGGTATAGTCATCTTCAATTTTGCAGATAGAGGTTTTATGGAACATTGGACTTTTGTTTATTTTGACTCAGTATGCCAGTGTGCATCAGTTTTTGTGCTTAAACTATTTGGGGCAGTATGATCGTATATAATAATTTAATATTGGTACTGTTTTGAGAGTGTACCATTCAGTGTTCTTTCATTCCTAGTTAAGAAAGACCATCTAAACACTGGAAAATGCAAAATGCTGTTACTAAAGATAGTGTATGGAATGTTATCCGTAGATCATTCATTCATCAGTTACAGAAAATTCTAACCAAACCACAGAAAATAAACAAATGTTTTACATGAAATGTCAAAATGAAGATGAGGATAACTTGAAATAAGGACCCACATAACATATGAGGATAATTTGAAGGAATTGTCTTTGTGGCTGACTGCCTGCTGGAAATGTCAGTCAAAATCCCTTAGGGGCCTATGGTCAGATTGTTCTTTACTTCAGTGAGGTTCAGTCCAAGAATCTTTCAGATTTGCTGATACTAAGTCCATACCAACTTCACCAAACTGAGATGGTTCTGTTCTTGATCATCACTCATTGTTCTGTATCAGGGAAAATACTGAAACAGTTCAGTTTTACAACATGAATGGACATGTTTTGTTCTCCTGCTTTTTGTAGTCGACCATTTCAATATTTTTGTGGTAAATAGCCTTGTCACCTGATGTATTTAGGCTGCCTTAGCTACTATTTTGTAGGAAAAATCAAAATAAACAATCCTGTATGTCACATTGTTCCAATTAAATACATTCTTATTTGTTAATTGGAAAATAAGGAAAGATATGTGCCTGCTATTTGCTTGTGTGTTTTTGGGTGAACGTTAATATTTGTACAAAAGAACATGGAAAAAGTGTGAAAATAGCTCTTTTAGGGTGAGTCAGAAGTTGTATTGGTGAAGAAATAATATAATATCAAAAGTGATCAAGTTTTATTTTATTGCATCTATCCCACCATTTATGGTTTAAGTCTCTCATACGCATGGCATTGCTAACTTGACAATTTGCTCCAAAACCTCTGGCATTGCAAATCTTGTTACCAATTGCTAAAATAGTCTCAAATGGATCCCATATTTCTCAATTTAATTTCTTCCCATCTTCGGATAAATATTTGCTTTATGATTGTTGCCACCCATTTAATACCTGCCAGCATTCTGAATGTTCTAAGAATCAAACTTTGTCATTTAGCATCAAGTCTCTTGCAGGACAGTAAGTTAGGATATCAACAAATTGCTTAATTTGCACTTTTATTGGATCCACACTCTGTGTCCTTGATAATTTCAATCGATCAATGTCTTGCAGGTTGTTTAAAAATCTGAGTATAAAGTAAGAATTAGGAACTGGAGGAGACCATTTGTCCCTTCAAGCTTGAGACAGCATTGAACCCAACCTTCTATTCCAAATCATCATCCCACACTATCCCATATCCTGTAATTCCCTTTGTAGAAAATGTATGTTGAACTCTGCCTTAAATGCACTCAACAATTAAGGATTCATAGTCTCTGGGGTAGCGAATCCCAAAGATGTACGACCTTTTGAGGGAAGAAATCTGTCATTGTTTCAGCCCTAAATAGCCAACCCTTCATTCTGAGATTGTGAATGTGTGTTCTAGATTCCCCAGGGAGGGGAAGTATTTTCCGTCAAATCCCTTAAGAATGTAATGCACTTCAATTAGATGACCTCTCATTCTTCTAAACTCCTCGGAATGCTCAATCTCTGTTTACAGGACAACACTTCATCCAGAAACCAGCCTAGTTAAACTTTGTATCAGAGATAAAAGGTACTGCAGATGCTGGAGAATCCGAGATAACAAGCATGGGGCTGGATGAACACAGCAGGTCAAGCAGCATCATAGGAGCAGGAAAACTTGACGTTTCGGGCCTAAACCCTTCATCAGAAATGGGGGAGGGGAAGAAGGTTCTGAAATAAATAGGGAGAGAGGGGGAGGCGGATAGAGGATGGATAGATGAGATGATAGGTGGAGAGGAGGCAGACAAGTCGAAGAGACGGGGATGGAGCCAGTAAAGGTGAGTGTAGGTAGGGGGGTAGGGAGGAGATAGGTCAGTCCAGGGAGGACGGACAGGTCAAGGGGGCGGGATGATGTTAGTAGATAGGAGATGGGGGTGTGACTTGAGGTGAGAGGAAAAACAGGTTAGGGAGGTGGAGGTGAGCTGGGCTGGTTTTGGGATGCGGTTGGGGGAGGGGAGATTTTGAAGCTTGTGAAATCCACATTGATGCCATTGGGCTGCAGGGTTCCCAGGCTGAATATGATTTGCTGTTCCTGCAGCCTTCGGGTGGCATCACTGTGGCATTGCAGGAGGCCCAGGATGGACATGTCGTCTGAGGAATGGGAGGGGGAGTTGAAATGGTTCGCGACTGGGAGGTGCAGTTGTTTGTTGCGAACTGAGCGCAGGTGTTCTGCAAAGCGGTCCCCAAGCCTCCGCTTGGTTTCCCCGATGTAGAGGAAGCCACAACGGGTACAGTGGATGCAGTATACCACATTGGCAGATGTGCAGGTGAACATCTGCCTGATGTGGAAAGTCTTCTTGGGACCTGGGATTGGGGTGAGGGAGGAGGTGTGGGGGCAGGTGTAGCACTTCCTGAGGTTACAAGGAAAAGTGCCGGGTGTGGTGGGGCTGGAGGGGAGTGTGGAGCGGACAAGGGAGTCGCAGAGGGAGTGGTCCCTCCGGAAGGCAGATAAGGGTGGGGAGGGAAAAATGTCTTTGGTGGTGGGGTCTGATTGCAGACTTTCCACATCAGGCAGATGTTCACCTGCACATCTGCCAATGTGGTATACTGCATCCGCTGTACCCGTTGTGGCTTCCTCTACATCGGGGAAACCAACCGGAGGCTTGGGGACCGCTTTGCAGAACACCTGCGCTCAGTTCGCAACAAACAACTGCACCTCCCAGTCGCGAACCATTTCAACTCCCCCTCCCATTCCTCAGACGACATGTCCATCCTGGGCCTCCTGCAATGCCACAGTGATGCCACCCGAAGGCTGCAGGAACAGCAAATCATATTCAGCCTGGGAACCCTGCAGCCCAATGGCATCAATGTGGATTTCACAAGCTTCAAAATCTCCCCTCCCCCAACCGCATCCCAAAACCAGCGTAGCTCACCTCCACCTCCCTAACCGGTTTTTCCTCTCACCTCAAGCCACACCCCCATCTCCTATCTACTGGCATCATCCCGCCCCCTTGACCTGTCTGTCCTCCCTGGACTGACCAATCTCCTCCCTACCCCCCTACCTACACACACCTTTACTGGCTCCATCCCCGCCTCTTCGACTTGTCTGCCTCCTGTCCACCTATCCTCTCCTCTATCCATCCTCTATCCGCCTCTCCCGCTCTCCCTATTTATTTCAGAACCCTCTTCCCCTCCCCCATTTCTGATGAAGGGTTTAGGCCCGAAACGTCAAGTTTTCCTGCTCCTATGTTGCTGCTTGACCTGCTGTGTTCATCCAGCCCCATGCTAGTTAAACTTTGTACCTGGGTATTTGACAATTATACGGCTTTTTGGGGTGGTGGGGGCTGGTGGAGAAGGAAAGTGGAGTTAAGATCATAAGCAGAGCAGGCACGATCTTATTGAATAGTGAAATAGGTTTAGGAGACCTTATGGCCTACTGCTATTTATTATATTCTTGCAATCACTCTCCCATCCTTAGCACAAACTGCTGCTCTGTGATAAAATCTAGACATTTTGCTTGTTGTTTTGAATTTAATATTTCCTAAATTCTTCACTCATCCTCCTGAGAGAGCAGTAAAGGGCAATATCCTTTATATTGCTGCATGACTGATTTGGCTTTGCAGTTCAACTTTTACTTTGCATGATTTATTACTTTGAGCTTCCTATTTCAATATCAGTTGCGAATTCTTCAACATTCACTCCTTTCAACACCAATACAATGACAACAGTATGCATCATGTACAAGATGGACTGCAGTAACCCAAACCCCACGCTAATCAAAATAATTAGAGTATTAATGATTTTGGCCTTATCTTTACTTCTCTTTAAATACAGTTTTAAGCTGTATCATTGGATTTAATACAACCCAAACTCTCTAAATGTAGAATGTAGACTAACTTAAGTCTTTAATATTGTGAAACTGAGAAAATTTCTTATCAACTATTTCAGTGATCAATTCACCTCCCATTTTCAATTCATTAGTTATTCCATGTTTCAAACTACAGATGGAAGTCCCCAGTCAGTTACAAAATGGGGAGAGATGATAGAATGGTTGCAGCTTTTCCTACCAACTTAAATGACTGAAGAAAAGTGTTTCAAGGCAAGTGTTGTAATTGTTGAGAACAGACAAATGGCAGATTTCATTGCAGCTTTTTGAGAATAAACATTTATTGCTCAACACTAATCCTCCAAATGCAACAGCACAGTCATATACATGCACACAAAGGTAAGATGCATTTGAATTTTAAAAGTCCAAAAGTTCAATGACAGCCTTGCTTCTTTCAAGATGTCTTGACACATTGAAGGCCTGAGAATCCTTCTCTGGTTCACTGAAGAAACAGGTTAGGAATTTATTTAGAGTGATTTGTAGTGGCTTACTGCCTGCAATAGCAGGTTTCTCTGGTTTTATCTTGTAGAGGTGTAGTCGAACCAACTGCAAGAAAACCTTGGTTTGGTTCTTTATATCGATAAGTTCAGCTGACCTGGATCTGTTTCTATCCCTCTGCCCAAGGAATGTCTTATTAAATTTGTTATCAAAATAAATAAAGGAAAAAAACTGCATATGCTGGAAGTCTGAAAGTCAAACAAAATGCTGGACAAACTCGTCATGGCTGGTAGTGTCAGTACAGCGAGAAGCAGTGTTAATGTTCCTAGTGACCCTTCATCACTCTCATTCTTCTAAACTCCAATGGGTAGAGATCCCACCTCTCCAACATACTCCTGGGATGAGAGAATAATCTCTCAAGGTTGAGTTGAGTAAAACGTCTCTGAACTGAGTCTAACATAATTCTAGCCTTAAGGAGACCAAAATGTACACAGTACTCCAGACAGTCTCACCAAGGCCCTATGCCGCTGCAATGAAACCTCCCTACTTTTATATTCCATTCCCGTTTGAATAAACAGCAATGTTCCTTTGCCTTTTTTTGAAGACTTGCTGAAATAGCATATCAATGTTTTGCGATTCATATGCCAGATACCCAGGTCCCTCTGTACCTCAGGATTTGCCAATCATCTCTTATACTCAATTTTTAGTTATTTCTATCAAAGAGAACAAATGCACATTTTCCCATATCATACGCCATCTGCCAATGTTTTGTCAATCTCTCAGTATATTTCTTATCCTTTCGCAGACTCTCTAACTCTTCTTGATGTCATCAGCAAGTTTGAGTGCTGGACGTCCATGTCTTTGATATGGATTGTAAATAGTTGAGCCCAGTGTTGTGTTTCTGCTTCTCGCATACACAGCTCTTGTGCACCAAAGAGCAGAATGATGTTATGTGACCAGAAACAATGAGGAGTGCAAAAAGGGACATGCTAGATTAGGGATGTTGCTCTACAACTGCAAGTTATCAGTTTGCTTGTTAAATAAACCTGTTTGAGATTTTTAATTAAGTATGACCAATGGTTCTTATCAATTCAGTCTGAGAGTGAGAATTCAATGTTAAGGAACAAACACAACACAACACAAGAAAATGGCATGGTGATCAGTGGTGATTTCTTTTTCCCTAGAAAGAAACAAAGGCTGCAATGTGAATTTGAAAGCCTCAGGCATGATTTGAAGCAGCGCAAAAGTTACATTTATACAGGAATTGCAGGAAATCAAATCACTAAACGAACAGAGATAGTACGAACTGCTGATGCTGGAGAATCTAAGATGACAAGGTGTAGTACTGGATGAACACAGCAGGCCAAGCAGCATCAGAGGAGCAGGAAGACTGAGGTTTTGGGTCTGGACCCTTCTTCAGAAATGGGGGAGGGGAAGGGGACTCAAATAAATAGAGAAGTGGGGGAGGTGGATGGAAGATGGATAAAGGATCAGATTGATGGAGAGGAGACGGACAGGTCAAGGAGGCGGGAATGGAGCCAGTAAAGGTGAGTGTAGGTGGGGAGGTAGGGAGGATATAGGTCAGTCCAGGGAGGACGGACAGGTCAAGGGGGTGGGATGAGGTTAGTAGGTAGGAGATGGGGGTGGGTCTTGAGGTGGGAGGAGTGGATAGGTGTGAGAAAGGATGGACAGGTTAGGGAGGCGGGGACAAGCTGGGCTGGTTTTGAGATGCGGTCGGGGGCGGGGAGATTTTGAAGCTTGTGAAGTCCACTAAATAAACAGCCCTGGCTAAACAATGAGTACTTGATTTGTGAGCTGGCAAATCAATGACTTATGCAGGTGGAGAGTCTGTTTCTGTACTGGGCAGATAAAGTGCGGATACATAAAGTGCAGGCCGTTCAGACAATCTTGTGTGCTACTCCTAAACAAAAAGTGAGAAAGAAAGGCATATTAAACAAAAAAGCTTAGCTAATACAGCAAAAGGAAGAAACACCCACAAAAAGCACAACAGCTGTATTACAGAATATACACACGAAATAGCCTTCTACTATTGTTATGATAAATCAGCTATACGTTAATAACATTACAAAAGATAGTCCCTATCAGGAAGATGACTACCAAATTCCCTAGCATGAATTGGAAAAGGCTGCCAATGTCTTGTCTGACTTTAGGGTCTTTTAAACAAATGATGGAGCTTTTCTTTTAGATTTGGCCATTGTGAACTCATTAAACAAGTTCTGAAACTTAAGACAGCCATTTGAAATAAAGGGTCCAGAGAATCAACAATTAAGGCTTACCTAAAGAGATCTTGATGAGCTATAGGAAATGCTGCAGGATTAGTGTAAGAGTGAACTTTAGAATTCACAGTGCAAAGCTGATTTTATAGGCAACAGCCAGAATCCATGATAACACAATGTGGAGCTGAAGGAAAGCAGCAGGCCAGGCAGCATCAGAGGAGTAGGAAAGTTGACGTTTTGGTCAGGACCCTTCTTCAGGCCTTTTTCTGAAGAAGGCTCCTGACCCGAAACGTCAGCTTTCCTGTTCCTCTGATGCTACCTTGCCTGATGTGTTCCTCCAGCTCCACACTTTGTTATCTCTGAGTCCAGCATCTGCAGTTCTTGCTATCTCGGCCAGAATCCATTGACTGGTTTGTCAATAGGTGCTACACCAAGGGCATGGACTGATTTCTGAGGCTGGATTGTCTGAGTAGACAATGCAGCTGAATATAGTTTCCATGCCCATGAAAGCTTTCCAAAGAGACCTCAAGGAGAAAAAGGATATGACATTGACATACTGCTAAAAAGATTGTGGAACATGTGAAGCCATTGTAGCCGGACGACAACATCTGTAAGTGTTAGATGTAGTGATTTAATATTGGCACGGTAGCAAAGATGCAGTAAGTAAACAAGCTGTGCGGGAAGTGCAGTGTGTTGCAACCACCACAGCTGTCCTTTATCCCAAGAGGTTTGCAAGTCATGTGGTGCAAAAGGACACCGGGCTCAGCTATGCAAGAAATCTGATTCCAAAGGTGCAGCCCTAGGCTACAGTTGGACAGAAGCAACCAGAAAGCATTTACAGCATATTGGCAGCAACAGTAGAGTGTGTTCCAGAGACCAGTGTAAACTCGAGCACATGTTTGCATGTGAATTTGAATGATTTATTGTCACTTGCATTTTACAGTGAAGAATACAGTAAAATACAGAGAAAAGCTTCAACTGTCACCATAATCTGGAGCCACCTTGAATAGTTTAATCACCATGAGTCCTGAGTTGGCTCACCAACAACACAACACCTGTGCTACCACCATCCCTGTGCTGGACCCACCCACGCAGGAGTTGCCACTCTTTAGACAGCATCTCTTCAGCGCTGGGCCAACATTGCTGCTGTCGAGTCCTGTGTTGAACCCACACTCACCCCGCAATCAGGAGTCCTTGGCTCTGCTGCCATTGCCAGGCCGCCACCATCATCTCACCAAGAGTCTTGCTCCAGTCACCCTTCTCCAAGATGTCACCTTGCTGGTGCTGCCATCTTTAAGCTCCTCCGCTTTGCTGGAGGAGTGCTGCCGCTGCTGCCACCGCCGCCTCTGGCCCCAAACACCGGGAGGACATTTTTACTGCCACTGCTGCAAGACAGACTAATGAGGTTAGCAGCAAGAGAGGTAGAGTTCAAGATCAGAAATGTGAACAGGGCTTCCACATTGACTTCATCCACATAGCTGTCCTGTTCGCAAATAGTTAGAAACTTTTTCCCATTATTAATATCAAATGCTTGAAGACAATTGTTAAACATGCTCAAGACCAAATGACCAGGGAGCTAGTATGACCATCCTATCAGTCACCATTCTGAAAGATTACGTATTAGGATCATTGGAAGTCAACATTACAACTTATAGTAGCAAAGCCCATCCATTGCAATCGTGTGTCGGTGATGAAATGCAGTTATGGCAGCTCTGCGGGGAAATTGCAAGAATTTTACCTAGTGGACATGAATGGACCAGCAACAGCAGGTCTACTAGTGTATGAAGTTCAACATTGTGACCATTTATAAAGTCACCGGCTGCAGTAGAAGCAGCCAAGAATACTCATGTTTGGTTGGTCTAGGACTTGTAAAACAAATGTACCAGCCAGATTCAGTACAACAGGAAACTTCACAATAGATGTTATATTGCGTCTGAAATGATGCAATTCCACCAGTTGACCCTTCCAAAAATGTGCAGTGCTAACACAGACAAGAGAAGCTTGAGTGTCACCTAGAATATGGAACATAATGGTAGTATCTGTCATGTTACAGACTGGCACAATTCTGTTATGTGTATGCAAAAGAAAGATGGCGTGATCATGGTGTTGGACACGACATCTAAACTTTTCTCTAAAGAGACATCTTCTAAAAATTCCAATATTAAAAGATTTGATTCCCAAAATCTCAGGAGCTAATTTATTTTCTAAGCTGGATGCCCAGCATAGATATTTGTCAGTTCACTTAGCAAAGAAATCTCAAGAGAGCTCTATATTTTCAGAGCACCATTTGGAAGATATTGCTTCCAGAAATTACTTTTCAGTTTATTTGTCAGTTGGGATCTATTCCAGCAGTAAATGGCACAATTAAGGAAAGTATTTCTGGATATGAATGTATTGCTGATGATAATGTGATGATGGGCAGAACCAAAGAAAAGCAGGACTGAACTACACTCCCTGATGGCAGTGGCTTGTTCTAAACATTTATCTTCAACAGCATGAAGTGCCAGGAGATTGTAGGTCAGATCAACTTTATTGGTTTTTACCTATTCAGGTTATTGAATCCGTCCTCACTCAGAAAGTGTTGAAGATGTACAACAGAAGTCTATTACACAAGATATGTCACAATTTTTAGTTGCCTACTGCCATATGTACCAAATGTTTCCAAAAAAATCATTGTTAAGTAAACTGTAGGATTGAATTAATTTTCAAGAATTAATAATTTTGTTTATGGAAAATTAATTTAAACTATGTTTAATTGTGGCTCATTGTGACAAAATATTTGTAACGAAGAATAGCTATATTATCCAGGTTAAATAAAAGTAATGGGCTTATGAACAAAAACAGAAGTTGCTGGAAAAGCTCAGCAGGTCTGGCTTCTGAGGAAGGGTCACTTGACCTGAATCGTTAACTCTGATTTCCCTTCACTAATGCTGCCAGACCTGCTGAGCTTTTCCAGCAACTTCTGCATTTCTGATTTACAGCATCCACAGTTCTTTCGGTCATGAGTTTATAGTTGGTTTTGAGACTCAAGTTATTGTAAACATTGAGGTTGGTTGGCTCGTCAAGCTGGTTCATTGTTTACGCAGCAGGGTGATGAAACGTCTTCAGAAAAGCAGCAAACCAGCTCAGCGAGCCAACCAACCACAGCATCCACAACCTGAGCTACAAATCTACTCCATTATGTAAACATTGAAGTGAAGAGAGATGGTTTATGGTTTGATAATCACATGATGAATGTCTAGATGCATTTGAAGTGGATACAGCTTTTATGCAAAGATGCAGCCATGTCTTTAAATTGGTTAGTTTTGTAATTTTGAGTGGAACTGATCCCTTGGAGAACAAAAGAAGCCAGACCTTTCAAAAAGTAACTTTAGATAATTTATTTTAGGCATCAACAATTATTGTGGAGTCATACATGGTTCTTGTGGAGTTTGTTAAACTTTTGAGAGTACTTAGATCCATCAATTGGGATGTTTTAGGATGATAATTAATCACTAGGAGGTGACATTGAGGTATGAAGAAAACAAACGGGATGTGTGAAACACGCTAGTGTCACCAATCACAATACAGAATCTCCTCATCTTATGAGATTCCATCAGTCTCTTGGTCCAAAATTGCAACAGATTTATTCACCATTCCCCATGACAGCCTCACCACCTTATTCCCAGAGCCAATGGTCCTGCCGAACAAATGGTTTGCAAAGTTAAAGCACTTATTGTGAATTGCAGGAAGGCAAAACATGATCCTTGTGTTGCTATGCTACACCCATGACCTACATCTTTGGATACAGACTTACCACATATCCAGCAGAGTATATGTCTGGAGGCAAATTAGGACAAACCTACCAAGCCATCACCTACCCAGGCTCTCAGAAGCACAAGGTAAACTGTTAAGTGAAAAATAAGGAAGAGTGGAGAGGGCACGTGACTGACATGCAGATGTGGAGCTGCCTAATCCACAGGTAGGGTAGAAGGTTATGATCATTCATGTTACTGAAAGAATCGGTTATCTGCAGAAGTATCCAAAGGGTGCAGTGAGCCTAGATTCTATGAAGTCACAGCAGCTAATACAGCAATTTGAGAAGAAACAGAAGCCAATTCAGGGTACTGTAGAGTGTTCCAAATATGCATAGAGCACAGACATGGATACGCTCGGATAACGAAGATATGAAAGACCATCACAATAACAAACAAAACTCGAACAACATGAAAGAAACCAGCATGCATACAAGTCAGAAACAAGAAAGTCTGAAGTCTAGATCTGTGAGATCTGTGAAAGGTTGTAAATCACAAGATCCGTAGGGTTGTCAAACCACGTACACATTTCACAGACTCTTAGAATCTTAAAACTCATAAATCTTTCAATTCTACTTTGTGTAAATAGTTTTGCAAATACCTAATGTTTACCTATTTACACTCGGTGAATGTGAGTTTATCCTGGTTAAAAAGGGAGATATTGTATTACTGTTTTAAGGACTGAGTATGTGAATGACACCACATGACCAAAAACCATGAGGAGTCCAAGCAGCGGTATGCTAGAATAAGTATGTGTGTACACAGTTGTTCCGTAGCTGCAAAAGTTATTAGTTTGTCTTTTAAGTGAACTTATTTGAGATTTTCAAGTAAATTTCAGCAAACAGGCCAAGTCCTGTGGCAGAGCAGAGCGACTGGGCAGAATCCCATGGCAGATCGAGTGTAGGCCGAGTCCCACGGCAGAGTGGGTCCTGGATGGAGGCAGCATGGCCTCGTGCTCTGGGGCCAGCGGGCACAGACTGGAACTTAAGTACATTTGTCATTTGGGACATTTTCAACAGTTGCCACGCTAATCTATATTTTTTTTACCCTGTAACAACACTTTATTTTGCTCTGTAACTACACTTAAAAGTATTTGGACCTAGGTCCTCTGTACCTAAGGTGGCAGCGAAAGGCAACGTTACAAATTTTTCACTGCACTCATTCAAGTGGACGTGACAATAAAGGCTATTTCATTCTGTTCTATTCTATTGTTACATTAGTTACCAATCCAGTCTGAGAGAAATAATCCTGTGTTGAGGAGCACAAGGCTAGAATTAAGTCTGTTTTTCTGACAGAAAAAGCTTATTCTTAGTCTCTGCTTCCTTTTTGCTAAGTAATCATTTATCGATGCCAATTTGTTACCCACTACAGCAGGTGCTTTTGCATGCGGCAACATTTGTGCTATCTTTAGGAGATTCAAGTACACCACATCTTCCAGTTCCTCTTTGTGCACGTTGCATGTTATTCCTCAAAAAAATCTGATAAATTAATTAAGTGCTATTTCCCATTCACAAAACAATGTTGGCTCTGCCTGATCATATAACAATTTTCTGAATATTCTGTTTATAACTTCTTTGTTGAAGCTGCCCGTGGTTGAAGGTAACATGAAGTGGCTGCCTATGGTTTTTAGCTGACATAAAGTGGCTGAAAAGGATTATTAGTTTCCACAGTCAGAATGATGACCTTCATACACATGGCAACCAGTGCCTCATAGAAATCTTGATGGGAAAGAGAAAATTTGTTATTTAGTAAAATGTAGAAGGGCAAGCCTGTTCCCATCAGAACTAAAGGTGTTTTAAGTAATTGCCATTACATATTATACATAGACATTACTTAGTCATTCTGACCTCGGGTAAATAAATAATTGTAGCTTCACAAGGTTCCAAACAGCACCCACTCACTATGATGCAGTTGGTAAATGTCTGGGGAGCAGCATAATGGTCAGAGGGGAGGTGACAAGTGCTGATGTCAATATTGTATATAATCATTGTAACGTGGAATGTATAAATATCCTGTACTTTATTGGGAGAGGGAGAGTGTTTTGGAGTCTGTTTCCAGAGACTACTCCTGGATTGCACTGTTAAGGAGCTCCAAATAAGGATCGATTTGTGCTGCTGAACACAGGACTCATGTCTCCTCTTTAAAATCCCTCTCCAGCACTCCTCAATAATGGATACAGGCAATTTCTCCAGGGCATAAATAAGGCTAACTGATCTACATTTTCCTGCTTTCTATGTATCTCCCTCCCTTCTTTGGCATTACATTGGTTATTTTTCAATTCGCTGGAACCCTTGCAGAATCTAATGAAATTTGGATGATTATAACAATTGTACCTACTATCTCTACAGCCATGTCTTTTAAGGGCCTAAGATGAAGGCCTTCAGGTCCTGGATATCAGCATTGAAGTCGATTGTTTTCCCAGCACCTTTTCATTAATGATGGTAATTGTTTAATTCCTCCCTCTCATTCACCTTGTGCACTTCAAGTATCTTTGGGAAGTTTTCTAAGTCTTCTATAGTAAAAACAGACATAAAATACCTGTTCAACATCTCTGACTCTTGTAAAAACACTCATAAAACCTCATACTATTTGTTTTCGTATTACTAGCTGGCTTGTAATAAAAAAAATTCAGGTTTTCCCTTCTTGTCAATATTTTTTTAACATGATCTTAAAATCTGACCTGTCTTCCGACCTTACCAGTAACCTTTGCAAATCTGTGTAGTTTTTTTAAAAATTTGGTGTAATCCTTAACTTCCTTAGTTAGCTACAGATGATACTCCTTCTCACTGGGATAAGTGTTTTTCATTTGGAATTGGATATAGTCATTGCTTGTTTGGCCAACATTTATTGTACGTTCCAAATTGCCATTGAGAAATTGGTGATGAGCTGCCTTTTGGAACTAGTGCGTCCTTAGGGTATAGGTAACTCAGTGTTGTTAAGAATAAAGTTCCTGCATTTTGATGAGAGTTATTAAATTCTCCTTTAAAAATCTGCATCATTACTGTTCGATTTTTAATTTAGTTTCTCAGATTACTTTAAATAGATTTACCTTCAGACTCTCATAATTACCTTTATTCAGGCTTAAAATACTAGTTCAAGATATGCCCTTCTCCCTTTTAAACTGAATTTGGAGTTCTAGCATGTTATGATCACTGACACCCAGATGCTCCTTTACAAGATACAGTAGTTGATTAAACCCGGCTCATTACTTATTACCTGGTCGAAAATAGCTTGCTCTCTCTCTGGCTTTTGAATGTACTACCCTAAGAAATTGTTTTGAATGCACTACAAACTAATTTTCTAGGCTGTTTTAACAATCTTATTCATTCAGCTTACATGTAGATTGAAGTCAGCAATGATTATTCAGGGTAGGCAATGGCCTAGTGATAGTATCGCTAGACTATTAATCCAGAAACTCAGCTGATGTTCTGGGGACCTAGCTTCAAAAACCACCACGGCAGCTGGTGGAATTTGAAATCAATTTTAAAAATCTAGAATTAACTTGCTAATGATTACCATGAAACCATTGCAGGGAAAAAAATATTGGCTCACTAATGTCCTTCAGGGAAGAAAATTTGCTGTCCTCAGCTGGTCTGGCCTACATGTGAATCCACACCCACAGCAATATGGTTGACTATTAACTGCCCTCTGCAGTGGCCTAGCAAGCCATTCAGTTGTATCAATTGCTACGTAGTCCCAAGAAAGAAATGAAACCAGATACACCACCTGGCATCAACCTAGGCACCAGAAAAAAACAACTGTTGACCCTGAAAAGACCACCTCATTAACAACCGGGGGCTTGTGCCAAAATTGGGAGAGCTGAATCACAGACAAGTCAAGCAACAACCTGACATAGTCATACACATGGAATTATACCTTACAGACAATATCCCAGGCACCACCATCACCATCCCCAGATATATCCTGGCCCACTGGCAGAGGTGACACCATAGTGTTATACAGTTGAGAGGCAGCTGCTGTTAGACTGCTCAACTTTGACTCTGGACCCCATAAAGTTCATGTTAAACATGGGCAAGCAAACCTTCTGCCCATTTACTATCCTCCTTCGGCTGATGAATCAGTAATCCTCCATGTTGAACAACACGTAGAGGAAATACTGAGGGTGGCATGAGTGCAAAATGAGCTCTGGATGGGGTAATTCAATGTCCACTATCAAGAGTGGCTCAACTGCAGCACCAGGTATATCTAAAAACAAGGTGTCAACCCGATGCAGCAACCAAACAGGACTACTTGCACGACAAACAGCAAGTGATAGACAGAGAAAAGTGATCACACAGCCAACGGATCAGATCTAAGCTCTTTAGTCCTGTCACGTCCAGTCGTGAATGATGGTGAACAATTAAACAACTCACTCGAGGAGGAGGTCCACAAATATTCCCATCCTCAATAATGAAAGAGTCCAAAATATCAGTGCAAAGGATAGGGCTGAATAAATTGCAACAACCTTCAGCCACAGCATTGAGTGGATGATCCAATTCGGCCTCCTCCAGTGGTCCCCAACATTTCACATACCAGCCTTCAGCCAATTGATTCACTCAACGTGACATCAAGAAATGGTTGGTAGCCCTGAATACCAAAAAAGGCTATGGGCCCTGACAACATTCTGGCAATAGTACTGAAGACTTGTGCTCCAGAACTTGCTGCACCTCTAGTCAAGTTCTTCTAGTACAGTTACAACACTGGCATCGACCTGACAATGTGGAAAATTGCCCAGATATGTCCTGTACACAAAATACAGCCCAGCCAATTACTGCCCTATCAGTCTATGCTTGATCATCGGTAAAGTGATGGAAGGTGTCATCAGCTGTGCCATTAAGCAGCACCTGCTCAGCAATAATCTGCTCAGTGATGCCCAGTTTGGGTTCCACCAGAACCACTCCGCTCCTAACCACATTACAGCCTTGTTTCAAACATGGACAATAGAGTTGAATTCCATAGGCGAGGTAAGAATGACCAGACCTTTAACTTCAAGGCTACATTCTATAAAGTGTGGCATCAAGGAGTCCGAGCAAAGCTGGAATCAATGAGTATCAGGGAGCAAATTCTTCACTGGTAGGAGACATACTTGGCACATAGGAAGATGGCCATGCTTGTTGGAGGTTAGTCACCTCAGCTCCAGGACATCTCTGCAGGAGTTCCTCAGGGTAGTGTCCTAGGCCCAAACATCTTCAGCTGCTTCATCAATGACCTTCCCTCCATCATAAGGTCAGAGGTGGGGATGTTCGCCGATGCTTGATTGTGCAATATTCAGCACCGTTTGTAACTCCTCAGATACCGAAACGGTCTGTGTTCAAATACAACAAGGTCTGAACAATATCCAGGCTTGGGCTGACAAGAGGCAAGTAAAATTTCACGCCACACAAATATCAGGCTATGACAACTAAGCAGCCCGCATGATTGGCACTACATCCGCAAACATGCACTCCCTCCGCCACTGATGCTCCACAGCAGCAGTCTATTTATTTATCTATTTACATGATGCACTGCAGAAATTCATCAAAGATCCTCAGACAGCACCTTCCAAACCCATGACCCCTTCCATCTAGATGGACAAAGGCAGCAGATATGTGGGAGCGCCAGGAGCTAGAAGTTCCCCTCCAAGCCACTCACCATTCTGACTTGGGAATATATCGCCATTCTTTTACTGTATCTGTGTCAAAATCTTGGAATTGCCTCCCTCGTGGCATTGTGGGTCAACCCACAGCAGGTGGACTGCAACAATTCAAGAAGGCAGCTCACCACCACCTTCTGCAGAGCAACTAGGGTCAGGCAATAAATGCTGGAACAGCAACCATGTCTCTCAAATGATTTTTTTAAAAAAGTGCCTTTTTCTTACTTGCTCAATTAATCTCTTGCTGCATGTTCCCTTTTACTGTGTAACTACTGTTAGGGTGTTTCTAAATTAACAAATGGTCTCTTACCTTTACTATTTCTGATTTCTACCCAAACTGATTCTACATCTTGCCCTTTTGGGCTAAAGTAATCTCTCAGTACTGTACAGACAACATCCTTAATGGATTGACCCATCATTTTTTTTGGGAGCTTTCAACATTTTTGAAATATCAAATACCATTTGATATTTAGGATCCTGCCTTAGTTATTCTGTAATAATCTCTCTGTGATCATTATCAGATCGTACTTATTTCTACCCATGTGATTCTTTAATTGTATGAGAAATGCTATATGTATTTGGATACAGCATCTTTAATTTTGTCTTTTTACCCTTTTAACAATCTCTGGCCTTATCTGCTGGTGCACCTTTTAGTTTGTACATTCCATCAGTTTCTGTAACAGTCTGGTTGTCATCAGCCAAATTGCTACCTTGCACTACTCCCTTTGATTCACACTTCTGTCACATGAGTCTTGGAACCTGCTGTTTCTTCTGTCACCCTCCATTCCTCCCAGAATGACGTCAACGTGAGAACCCCTTCCCTGTAGTACATCACTAACCATTGTCCAGGTTCAAATCAGGTCACGGCAGATAGTGGAATTTGAATTCAGTAAAAATCTGGATTTAAGAGTCTCATGATGAACACTAATCTATTGCCAATTGTAAGGGAAAAACCCATCTGGTTCACTAATGTCCTTCAGGGAAGGAAACTGCCATCCTTACCTGGTCTGGCCTACATGTGACTTCAGACCTAAAGCAATGAGGTTGACTCTTAAACTGCCTTCTGGGTAATTAGGGAAGGGCAACAAATGCTGGCCTAGCCAGCAAGATCCTCATCCTGTGAATGAATAAAAAAGATACAGCCTGCTTTGGGCCATCCTCAAACTGTACTTTGTCCTTGCTTATGATTTTAAAAAATTTGATGATGAAATCCATTTTAATGGAAATTTTTAAACTAAATTAGCTCCACCTCCCAAAACAAAAATGCCTCCCTGAATAGCTTGCAAGAGTAGCAAACATCATGTCACACTCTTTAGTTATGTAAGATTACCTACTGTTTTATAGTTTGCTCTCTTCTATTCTGGCCCCATTATACAAACTTTCTGAACTGCCATTTTTTAGGTGCTCCGGCAATCACAATATTTTAATCACCTTATCATGACAAAAATACTCTTCCAAAAACTTAGCATTACCTCAGAACATGAATCCATGAACAAGACATTTCAGACTGTGGTGGTCAAACGTGAATACTAGCAGTTAACTGAAATTAGATTTTCACTTGTAATTAGTTCTGAATCTATTATGGTAATCATTATTTGGCAGTAACTCATCTGTACTGCTGCTGATACACAAAACTGGGGCATGTGTTAGTTGTACTATGGAAGGTTTTGCTGTCAACACTCTCAATCTGAAATGATCTTTTATATACTTTCATCTCAGACGAAGAATAAACACAAGTATTTGCCAAATTTTGATGAAATGCGGGTTTGATAAAACAGCAGGCCACTATAAGGTAAAGTTCATTTAACATTCCATTCCTGAAAACAGTTCATGTGTCTACAAGTAAATAATTGAACAAGTATTTGGAGATTAGGTAATGAAAAATAACAAATAGAATGCTAACACTTGTGAAATATGGAGGAAGAAGGTAAAATAAATCTGATTTGGCAAATACAAGGAACTCCCGGCTCTCTCTCTCTCCTTTGAAATTTGGTGGTAAGACTTTGGTTTGTTCACAGTATAAATATTTTCATTTCTTGTACCTCAGTTTTCGTCACTCTTTTGTTACACCAACAAAGAACAGAGCAAGGATCAGACTTCAGGGAAGGGAACACTCGAGAATAATGTGTAGGAAAGGAGTCAAAAATGATTATGAACTTGGCATTTCAACAGATTTGTTCCTAACACCAATGTGTGGCAGGGAATCATCAGTTTAGCACTCAGGCTACCCCAAATTCTTGCGACAGGAATATTTGTATAAGGGGAATGGGTGCTCAAATTTTTTTTATAAGAACTGTCTATATCTAACCTGTCGAACATCTTCCGAATCTTCTGCGCTTCAATGATATCACCTCTCATTTTGCTAAACTCCTAAGAATGCAAACACAGTATATTCAGCCACATGTCATAGGTAGCCTCTTCATCCCAAAAGCCAACTTAATGAGTCTTTGCTGAATTGCCTGCAGTGCAAATAAGTCTTTCCTTTAAATACAGAGACCAAAGTTGTACATATTATTGTCTTTTTGAAACCTTCACTTATGCCTTCATTAGCTCACAACTTTACAATTTCGATGTTTCACGATCGGCCCCCTTTTGTCCAACCTACATGAACTTGCATGAACTACATGAACCTACATGAAAAACAATTCTCCATATATCATAGACCCATTCACCTATCACTCTTTTCCTTATAATCCTACATTAGCTCACAATCCAGCAATGCATCAATTTTGAAATTCTCATCCTTATTTTTAAATCCCTCCAATGCCTCAATGCTACCCAGCTCTTTTCTCCTCCAGCCCTAGATCCTCCTGAAGTGTCTGCTTTCCCAGTTTTAATTGCTTTGCTATTGATGGCTCTACAGTTGCCTTGGGTCTAAATTCTGGAATTCCAGCCCTAAATCTATCCATCTTTCCCACCTCCATTAAGATGCTCCTGAAAAACTGCCATTTTAATCAAGCATTTGACCATGTTTCCTGATAACTCCTGCAGCTTGATGTTGAATTTTGGTTGATAATCTTGTGAAGTGCATTACAGTGTTTTACTCATTAAAACATTATATAAAATAAGTTATTGTTATTACATAGTGTGGTTACTTGTGGCTGTATATCTGTCCATACGGACACTATTACCTCTAGGGGATAGACAATTATATTAGAAAACAAGTATGTGGCTTCACACATTAAGAATGTTCCACAGCATAATCCGTAACAGTCTGCAATACAAGAGAGGGATGAAAATAAATCATTGTCCCTTTGAGGCAAAGAGAGAGAAGAAATTATAGTGGTGAATAAAAAATGACAAATATTAAAATTTTGATCTGTCTTCCCAATTATTTTGCATATGTTTATATATTTGATTGTGAAGCATGGGAATGAGGAAACAAAAACAGGGAACTACAGGCCAGTTAGCTTATCAACTGCCATTGGGAAAATGTTCTGTTATGAAAGATACGTAGTAAAGTATTTAGAAATAGATGATGTAATCAAGTAGAGCCGGCATGGCTTCATGAATGGGAAATCTGACTAACAAATTTATTACATGTCTTTGAGAAGGTACCAAACAAGTTAGATAAAGGGAAACGACTCAGTATAATAAATTTGGATTTCCAAAAGATGTTTGATAAGGCTTATGAATAAGATAAGAGCCCATGGTATTGTGGGTGGTATATTAGCATGGATATTGAATTAGCTAACTAATAGAAGACAGAGAGTTGGAATAAAGGGAACATTTTCAGAAGGCAGCCTGTAACTAATAGAGTGCCACAGAGATCAGCGCTGGATCTCAATTATTTAAAATACATTTTAATGACTTGAATGACAGAAATGAATGTACTATCTCCAAGTTTCCAGATGGCAGGAAATCAGGTGAGAAGATAAATTGTGAGGATAACACAGAGTCTGAGGAATATAGACAGTTTAGGTGAGAGGACAAAAACTTGGTAGATGGAATATATATAATGTTGGAAAATTTGAGGCTGTGTACTTGGGCAGGAAGAATAGAAAAGTTATCTATTAATTAAATAGATTAGGATTTCAGAAAGTTGTATCCCCACTAAGGGATTTGGGGATCCTGGTACATGAATCACAAAATGCTCAGCAGGAAAAAGGAAGGCAAATGGATTGTTTGCCTTTATTTCAAAGGGAATGGACTAGAAAAATACGGTGGGTCTTGCTAAAACTCTACAAGGCACTAGTCAGAACATTTCTAGAATATTGTGAAATTATAGTTCCCTTTCTAAGGAAAAATATATTGGCATTGAAGGCAGCCAGGTTCACTACGTTGATTCCAGGAATGAAAGGATTTTCTTATGCAGAGAGTTTGAGTAGGTTGGATTTATACTCATTGGAGTTGAGGAACATTAGAGGAGACCTTATTGAAACATATAAGATTTTTCGGGGGGCTTGACGACAAAGATGGAAAGACGTTGTTTCCCCTGGTCAGAAAATCACTACAGAGCATTATCTCAGATTAAGGCGTTGTTCATTTAAGGCGGTAAAGGAGAATTTTTTTTTCTGAGTAGTGAATCTATGGAATTCTTTACTGTACAGGGCTGTAGAGTCTTGACTAAATATATTCAAGGCTGAGATAGACAGATTTCTAATCATTTAAGGGATTCAAAGGTTACGGGGATAAGGCAGGAAGGTGGACTTGAGGATTATCAAATCAGTCATGGTATCTTTGAATGGAAGAGCAGAATCAATGGGCTGAATGGACGAATTCTGCTCCTATGTCTTATAGTCTTGTGGTCTTAAATAATATTAGTATGGAAAAAAAACTGGAGTAATTAATGGGTTAAGATCCTCTAGATTTGATGGTCTAAACCCCAACCTAGCTCTGTCTATCGCTTGCACCTTCTGCTGTTTGGCAGTCAGGTTTGGTAGCTTCACAAGGTTGACACCTCATTTTTAAGAGTGCTTGGTGTGGCTCCTAGCATGACCTCCTGCAGTCCCCATTGAACCAGGGTTAATCCCTTGGCTTGATGGTAATGGTTGAGATGGGGATATGCTGGGCAATGAGGTTACAGATTGTGCTGGAATACAATTCTGCTCCTGTTGAGGCCCACAGCACCTCAGAGATGCCCAATCTGGAGTTACTAGATCTATTTGAACTCTGTCTCATTTAGCATGGTGATAATGCCACAAACACAATAGAGGGTATTACCAATGTGTCGTCTCCACAAGGACTGTGCTGTGGTCACGCTTATTGGTAAGAATAAGGTCAAGTATGTTTTTCCTTCTTGTTGGTTCCCTCACCAACTGCTGCAGACCTAGTCTCGCAGTTATGTGCTTTAGGACCTGACAAGCTCGATCAGTAGTACTGCTGCTGAGCCACTCTTGGTAGTGGACATTGAAATCCCATACCTAGAGTACAGTTTGCACCCTGCCACCCTCAGTGCTTCCTCCAAGTGTTGTTTAACATGAAGGAGTACCAATTCATCAGCCAAGGGAGGATGGTATGTGGTAATCAGTAGGGGGGTTTCCTTGCCCATCTTTAACTGGAGTTAATGTTGAGGACCCCAGGACAAATTTGTCCTGACTGTATACCACAGTGCTGCCACATCAGCTGAGTTGCTGGAAAGTGAAGCTTGAGGCAAACGACCAGTCATAATCTTCATTGAATGGTGAGCTATATGGGAACCCATTGCTCCTATTACTTACATACTACACGAGCTGAAGCGCAGATTGAAGTAAGTTTGAGGCCCTATACTCCCTAGCCTGCGAGGTCGTTTTCTGTCCTGTATTTTCTACTCTACCTTCCCATGTTGGCCATATTTGTATGACTACATAAGTGCAGCTTATTTTCGAGGTCCATATTGGCCTTTTTCAGTAGGGTTAGCCATTAACACCTCATTTCAGTCTTTTAAAGCCACCCTTACATAAACCAAGGTTTTAATTTAAGTGTGATCTTTCTCCTTCTCTGACTTAATGCTAAGTTGTGCAATTGCCACTCTTTGCAAGAAGCTCCCTTACTCAGATTATTGCTTTGTTAGTCAATACTACTTTTAATAAGGCCTGTTCCCTTGCAGGTATTATAATTTTCTGTAATAATGTGTTCTGGGTTTACATTGGATGTTTTCTTGTTAGTTTTAGTAGGATTTAATCTTGGCTTGCCATTCCAATCACTGACAATGAAGGTTATATCAACATCAGAGGCTGCCAACGGCAGAGATTCAAACTCTGAGTCAGATTCACTGTCATTTTGAATCTCATAGCACTAATTTATTGCTGGACTGTTCTATGTTCAGGTTTTTTGAGACACCATGCCTGGCTTCCCAATTCTCAGAGTTTCAACTTTCATATCTGGGTAGTGTTGCTTTACCTAGTTACTAGCTCAGGTTCTACTGACTTAACTTTGTACATGGTGATGAAATCTCAACTGAATACAATTTCACAATATGCAGAAAAGCTAATAGGGCCATTGTGATCGAGCAATGCAAAACAAACCACACTGCCTTCCTTAAAACATTAACCACTTCCTCCTTAAAAGAAAATTGATGGTCTTTACCTTCCCATGGTGTAGCAATGCTTCTGGTTAAAGATATCTCTCCTAATTTCTCCTCACCCTTGGTGAACATTACAAATTCACAATCTCTTATCACTGACTTATTAACAAAAGGAAATAGTAATTCTACTTTCACGCAATTGCGAGCATCCACCTTGATTTTTACAAACCTCCATTGGATTAATGGAGTACACATTAGAGTAATGTGACCAGCTTCAGATACAATTGGAACCCCAACTGAAAGCAGTGACCATACTGTCTGTGGCGTCATGCTTAATTAGTCCATTCATATATGCCATTATTACTTACTTGCGGTGCATTGCTGCATCAAGAGGCATGGGGATAATCACATTCCACAAGGACAGATCTGTCAGCCTTTTCATCTTTATCATTAAGAGATATTTAATCAACTTTATTCTTATAAAATAATATGATGCAAATATTGATTCGTTTTGCTGAAAGAAGGCACAGAGTACTATAGCAACAAAGTGACTGAAACATATGTCTGATTTCAGCTCTATTTAGCTACACTCTGTTCCCAGATCAATAGGCTGCTCAGCAGATATTTGCCGAAAGACCAGTGACCTTTGTATCTGCATCTGTATCTTTAATGCACCCAAACAAGCACTGGCACTTCAGAGCTGCCCTAGTCAGTCGAGAACATTTTCGGAAGATGTCAGGGAATGGGGAGATGGCACCACAATTCTCTGACCGGGACCCATAGGACCTGTGTGAGAAGGTGGTGTAAAGGAGAGAAGTCCTCTTTGCAGAGGATGCCACAATACCAGACCCTGGCAGCCTGAGGTATAGAGGAATAGCAGGCAGTGCTGTAAAAATGGCAATGACCTTCTTCAGCCCACCAGGATCAATGATGCAGTCTTTTCTCTGTGACCTCACATTCTCTCTATCCCTGATACAGCACCCACATTGGCTTATGCTCTGCCACACTCTCTTCTGCCGACAATATTTTGCCTGATCTTCTCTACCTTCTCACACCCCACCCCACTAATCTTGCAGAGTTTCTTTGCTCTGCCTGCTCACTCAGCTCAGGGCACCTCACCATCTTTCACCCACCTGCAACAGCACTACAGCCATGCCACACACATTCACCTCACTCAATTCCTTTCTTTCTCTCATTGCAAGAGAAGGCAGCCCATAACAAGGCAGAGAATTCTGCGGGTAGGAGGTGCCTGAGATTTGTTGTCTTATCCCCTAGGGGTACTAGAATCACTCCTGTGGGGATGCTGAGACATCCGTGTCCCAATAAACAAGGAAGTGCCACTCTTCATTCCACTGCAACCCTCTCATTACTCCCACTGTCATGGTTATTCACTGCACACCACTTCTAGCCACTGGCTGAGACACCTCCTCTCAGTACAGCTACCAGCAAGACGACATGTCTGTCACATTTCAAGAAGGATAGGAAGCCAATGAGGCCAAAAAACAGCAGGAGCTTTATTATAGAGTTAATATAGCTTATTATAGAACACAGAGTGTTCACTCTGCTGGCAGCAAGGTTAGACTGAGTTGTTTCCCTCCAAATTGGCTGATGTGATCAGTCTTACACACTTACACAAATACACAATTCGTCTGCCTTTACAGCAGAGGTTCCTGCAATGAAAAGGTTTACAATATTTACAATCATCTAGAAAACAGTTCACAGAAATGGAAAGAATCATTTACCACTTCATGGTCCTTTGGATTTAGCTACTGCTTGCCAATATTTATTGGAGAGCTATAGCATGATGTATATCAGTAGAGGAAGTTAGCGTTGAATGATGTTTACCTCCTTTTCCATCCAACATCTCTTGATTAACTGATCACTAACCAGGGGTTGCTGCCATATAGTTATTCCATTTTTATAAACCATAACTTACTTATTCTGAATGAAGTCAAAACCATATTGCACGACCAATCTCGTACTTACGACAATCACTGAGTGAGGTTGCCTGCAGCATGGTAGGCTTAAAATGTATGATTGTTACAAAAAGACCTGTACAGTTTAAAACTCAAACTACTTTTTGTCTTGGACCATATACACACAAACTTACAAAATTACAAAGTTGCAACACTTGTGATGCGGTTAACCTTTGGCACGTTAATCAGCAACATCCTGATCATATTTCTGCTTCAGATTCACTAATGAACAGCTTGTTTGCTACATCGTCAATAGATAAACCAGGACTCATAGCTTTGAGTTTTGGTTGATGTTTCAAGTGAAACAGGGGAGGCCTTTTAGGCACATTGGGGGCCTCCTCCTACTTCTTGCTACCTTCAGCTGTAAAGTTATTTTTCATTTTTCAGTAATAACGCGCTTTAGTTACTTTAGCCAGTTCTTCAAATTTGGCCTTCTCTTTTCCATCATTGTCTTTCATCTTTCAGAGTATTTCAAAAAGTTAGCAGGTTTATCGGGGCTTTTCTTCTTGTGTTCTTCACAGCAGGTCTGAACAAAATAAGCAGAAGAGGTCATTTTGGGCCTTGGCTTATTAGGGTCATGTTATGATGTCTTCCACGTGGCTGGCTGCTGGTGCCACATGTTAGGGCTTTTACTTTTGAAGGTGACTTGTGTAGTTCCTTAGCAGCAATGACATGGCCTAAATATTCAAAAGAAGATTTAACAATTTCCCATTTGCCTTTCCTCACACTTAGGCCATAATCTTCATGTCTATACAGAGCAGCATCTAAATTTTGGAGATGCTGTATAGTGTTTCTCCCCATGACTCAAATATCAACTTAGTAACAATGGATTCCTTCCAATCCACTTAAATTCTGATCCAGGGCACGTTGAAATAACACAGATGCAGATGTGATTCAAAATGGAACATGCTTGTGTTTAAATAGTCCTTTGTGTTACAATTGTCAAGTATTTCTGTTATTCGGGAACTACATTCACCTGGAGATGGGCTTGACTAAAGTCAATTTTACATAAAAATTGACACCTGGCTATTCTAACAAGTAGGTCATTGATTAAAGGCAAAGGATACTGCTCAGCACACAGTACTGGATCAACAGTCATCTTTGAGGATATTATTAAATAGGAGATGTTTCAGAAAAGATTCACCAGGGTGTTGCCAGGATTAGAGAGTTTGAGTTATAAGGATAGGCTGTGACTTTTTTTCAGTGGAGTGAAGGAGATTGGGTGTTACCTTCGAAAGGTTTATAAAATCATGAGGGGCATGGACAAGGTCTTTTCCCAAGAGTGGGTAAGTTCAAAACCAGGGGACATGTTTTTAAGGTGCAAAGAATGAGATTTAAAAGGGACCTGAGGGGTAACATTTTCACACAGGGTGGTTTGTGTATGGAATGAACTGCCAGAGGAAGTGGTTAATGCAGATACAGTCATAACATATAAAAGATATTTGGACAGGTACATGAACAGGGAAGGTTTAGAGGGATGTGGGCCAAAGGCAAGTGAGACTAGTTTAGTTTAGGAAATTAGTCAGCATGAACAAGTTGGACAGAGGGTCTGTTTCTGTGCTGTATCACTCTGTGACTCTATCTTAAATTCATTGCATCAATGCACCAATCCATCTTTCTTCATCATTGGTATGACAGACATGGCCCAATTGCTCTCATTTACGGGTTCAATGACTCCGGTATTGACTAGCCTCTCTCACTCTGCCTTGACCTTTGGTCTGCATAAAGCACTGATGTAGCCTTGCAGCATTTTTCTCAACTCTCAACCTTAATTTTCAATTTGTCAGATATCTTTTCCAAACTGCGCATGTCTGGGCCTGTCCAGACACTAGCATCATTGGGTCACCCAAACATTGCTCCAGGGCCAACAGGCTCCACTGTCAAATAGCTCTTTCTACTCCAGCTGTGGAACCACGGACTACATTAGGGTATAGGGGGAGGGAGAGAAAGGAAACAAGTTATGGAGGGCATTTTGGTAGCACAGGTAACAGTGCATTGTATGTTATTTGACACTTTTTAAAAAATAAATTGCACTGTTTTCACATTACATCTGGTTGGTTGTTTCTGTGTGTAGCCTTAATGTAATTGTTTCAGGATGAGGCATTACTTCATGCTGTGCACAATGTTCCATGGATGGAGGTCTGTGCTTAGAGTCTGATGCAGTATCAGGAAGAAACAGGAACAAGTTGAGTGCAGGGCGATGTGTACTACTGACACCATTTGCCCTCCTTCTACAACACCACTATTCTTTCACAGTCTCTATTTCCAGGAATGATGGTGAGAATGAGTTGGTCAGTAATGCCTGAGGGAGGGAGGTACAGCACATACATGGGACAATGCAATCAGATGGCCAGGGATTAGAGACAGTGCAGGTTTGTGTCCTGTACAATGCTTCAGGGTGTCTGCAGTGTTCTTTCCCTTGAAATAACCTAATATAATAATATAGGTCATGTAGCCCGCTTTCTCTCAGGTTGAGTCACTTACCCCTTTCACTCTGAGTGTGGTCACAGCCATTTTTCTTCTCGTTTTGCACACTCTTGATCTCCAGCATGATGGAAAACAATAGTGAGTGCGCCTTGGCCAGTGGTCCAGCTGCATCTGAGCTTGTTGGTGAGCTCTCAAACATCCACATTTTCTTCCAGGTAGCCCATCCCTTATACCTTGTAGGCTTCACACCTCTTCAGGACCCCACTCAATCATAAGCCTGCATCTTTCCCAGCCAGCTCCTGGCATATGAGGTTATTGTGCCAATTGCGGTCATAAATCGTTCCTTCGGTTGAAGCCGGGGTTTTCCTGGCTGCAGATGCTCTGCCTTCTCATTCCCCTTTGCCATATCCACACCCCTTGTAGATTCACAATTGAAACCCTCCTTTCACTACCCAGCCTCAAAACACCCAGTCCTGAAAAATAACTGACCGGGGCTCCTTCTCTTGACAGCCACTCCCTTAGATTCTGTGGGCAGACCTGATGGACTGACCATGGCCCACTCCCTTGAGCAACCCAATCAAAGAGTCCCAGAAAAGAAATGCCCAGACCCCTGACTGGTGCCAATACATTTCTCTCACAATGTTAGTCTTGAACTGGCTGAACTAGCTACTATGGAGCCACAGGGCTGACCATCACTGACTCCCTGGAGTGAAATACAGATCGCCTGATTGGATACCTAACTGTTGCTATAAAACTGTAAGATATAGGAACAGAATTACTCCATTCAGCCTATCGAGTCTGTCATTCGCTGATGGCTGATATGTTTCTCAACACCATTCTCCTGTCTTCCTCCTGTAACCCAATCAAGAACTTATCTCTGCCTTAAATATATTCAATGACTTGGACTCCACAGCCCTCTGTGGCAATGAGTTCCACAGATTCATCACCTTTTGGCTGGAGAAATTTCTCATCTTCTCAACTCTAAAGGGCCGTTCCTTCACTCTGAGGCTGTGCCCTTGGGCCCTACTAGTGGAAACATCTTCTCCACATCACACTATCTAGGGCTGTCAGTATTCTATAAGTTTCAAACAGATCTCCCCTCATTCTAACCTCCATTGTACACGGATCCAGAGTCCTCAACTGCTCCTCCTATGACAAGCCCTTTATCTCTGGAATCATTCTTGCGAATGTCCTCTGGATCACCTCCAAGGTCAGCGCATCCTTCCTTAGATATGCGTGCCAACATGCTCACGATATTCTAAATCCGCTCTCACCAGAGCCTTATACGGACTCAGCAGTTCATATTTGCTTTTGTATTCTAGCCCTCTTGAAATGAGCGCTAACATAGCATTTACCTTTCTAACTGCCAACTGTATCTGTATGTTAACCTTAACAGAATCCTGAACTAGAACTCCCAAGTCCCTTTGTGCTTCAGATTTCCAAAGCCTTTCCCTGTTTAGAAAGTAGTCTACATCTCTATTCCTTCTGCCAAATCATATTCCATCTGCCACTTCTTTGCCCACACTCTTAGCCTGCCTAAGTCCTACTGCAGCCTTCCAGCTTCCTCAACACTACACATCCCTCTAGTTATTTTTGTGTCATTTGCAAACTTAGAAGCATTGCCCTCAGTTCCTTTCTCCAGATTGTTAATGTATAATGTGGATAGTTATGGTCCCAACACTAACACCTACAGAACTCTACGAGTCACTGGCTACCATCCTGAAAAAGATGCCTTTATCCCTACTCTTTGCCTTCTGCCAGTCAGCCAATCCTCTATCCATGCCAGTATCTTTCCCTTAACACCATGGGCTGCTATCTTCTTTAGATGCCTCCTATGCAGCACCTTCAAAGGCTTTCTGGAAATCCAATTAAATCATGTCCATTGGCTTTCCTTTATCTAACTTGCTCTTTATCAAACTTGCTCTTTATCCCCTCTAAGAATACAAACAAATTCGTCAGGTATGACCTCTCCTTGATGAAGCCTTGCTGACTCCAGCCCTATTTTACCATGCACTTCCAAGGATGTTGCCAGGGTTGGAGGGTTTGAGCTATAGGGAGAGGCTGAATAGGCTGGGGCTATTTTCCCTGGAGCGTCGGATGCTAAGGGGTGACCTTAAAGAGGTTTATAAAATTGCGAGGGTCACGGGTAGACGGAATAGATTTAAGGTGAGAGGGGAAAAATTTAAAAGGGACCTAAGGGGTAACATTTTCATTGGGTATGGAATGAGCCGTCAGTGGAAGCAGTGGAGACGGGTAAAATTATAACATTTAAAAGGCATCTGAATGGGTATATGAAGAGGAAGGGTTTTGTGGGATGTGGTCCAAATGTGGCAAATGGAACTAGATTAGTTTAGGATATCTGGTTGGCATGGATGTGTTGGACTGAAGGATCAGTTTCTGTGCTGTACATCTCTATGACTCTCACCCTCAATAATGGACTCTAAAAATCTTAGCAACGACTGAGGTCAAACAACTGGCAAATAGTTTCTTGACTTCTGCCTTCCTCCCTTCTTAAACAGAGGTGTTATGTTCAAAAACAAAGTTGCTGGAAAAGCTCAGCAGGTCTGGCAGCATTGGTGAAGGAGAAAACAGAGTTAACGTTTCAGGTCTGGTGACCCTTCCTCAGAACTCAAAACTCTCTCTTTGGTTTTTATTTAGAGGTGTTCTGTTAGTCATTTTCTAGTCCTCTGGGACCATCCTTGACTCCAGTGATTCCTGAATCCTGAATTCCAGTCAGCATTGTCAGAAAGGTAGGGAGTAAATGATAGGATAGAGCCCAAAGAGAGAGAAAGACAGTTGGACAGACAAAGGAGTTGCTAACGATCAGGCTGCGAGGGTGACAACTATTGTTATTGTTGTTAACAATAGTTAACAACTATTCGCCCTCACAGCCTGATCGTTAGCAACTCCTTTGTCTGTCCAACTGTCTTTCTCTCTCTTTGGGCTCTATCCTATCGTTTACTCCCTACCCCACCCTCCTCCCTATTTTCTGCATATCAACTGACGTTTTCCCAGCCACCATCAGTTCTGAGGAAGGGTCACCAGACCCGAAACGTTCACTCTGTTTTCTCCTTCACAGATGCTGCCAGACCTGCTGAGCTTTTCCAGCAACTTTGTTTTTGTTCCTGATTTACAGCATCCGCAGTTCTTTTAGTTTTTATTTAGTATTGAATAGGTTGTTTGCTCTTAAAGTGGAGCAGGCACCAGGGTCAGATGCAATGAATACACGATTTTGATGGAACTGTGAGTGGAAATTATGCAGGAACTGGCAATTATTTTTACACATTCCCTAAACTCAAGTTGGTGCCTGGGGAATGGAGAATTGCAAATGTGACATCAATGACCAAAAAAATTAAGTCTAGCACTACACGTTTAATTTGCAAATTAATTAAGGCAAATTAATTAAGGCAAACTAATGTGGAATTTTTAAGTGGAAGCTCATGGTCGACTGGCTGACTGGGATTTTTTGTAAAGTGTGAACATCGCATCTTTTTATTCCCTTTAGTTTTGAACTAGAGATTGCAAAAGGAAGATACTGCTTCACACCAAGGAGACTCTTTCGAGATGGCTGCAGTTTTAAAATTCATGTGTACTGCAGCACACTGAGTTGTCTACAGTGTAACAGTGAAAGCAAAAGCAGAAAGTGGGAGCCAGTGCATTCTTAACCAAAGGAAAACTGACAATAATGTTCTGATTTGTTCCTATCCAGGTGACCGTGCCTTGTGTGAGTGCAGCACAGAAACATCTTGCCTGCAAAGTTAAAGCATCCAAAAAATCTCTCTATCTCCTGTGTTTGTCTGAGTGTGTCAGATTAATTAGGGACTTTGGATATTTTGACTAAATTTTTTTTAACAATTGTGATCGTTTTAAAAATAATAGGGCTTGATTTCCAGTGGACAACCCCTGTGAGTTGTAGCAAAAGGTAATAGAGAGGCTTGCTGAGAGCAATGTTGTTGATGTGGTTGAAATACATGGATGTCTGGAAGGCAGTTGATACAATGCCACACAGCAGGCTTGTAAACAAACTTAGAGTTCATGGAATAAAAGGGACAGTAGCAACGTGAGTTCAGAATTGGCGAAGTGAACTGAAACAGAGAGTAGTGGCTAATGGCTGCTTTTCGTGCTGAGGGAAGGTTTAGAGTGGAATTTCCCAGAGGTCAGTGTTGGGACTATTACCTTTTTCCAATGTATAATCATGATCTAGACCTTGGTGTCCAGGCAACAATATCAACATTTGCAGATGGTATGAAACTTGGAAGCATTATAAACTCTGAAGAGGATATATAGAATTTCAATAGGACATTGGCAAGTTGCTGAACTGCGAGGATCGGTGACAAATGAAGTTAAGTGAGGAGAAATTTGAAGTGATTCATTTTGGTGCAAAAACATGGGGAGATAATGGAACACAAAGGGTCTAGCTCTGGAGGGACTGCAGGACCAGTGGAACTTGGCTGCTTATGTACATAAACAGGGCAAGTTGAGAGAATAATTAATAAAACATCCAGCATCTTAGTCTTCATTAATAGGGACATAGAGTACAAAAATAAGGTTGTTATGTTGAACTTGTACAAGACACTAGTCAGCCTCAGCTGGGGTTTTGCATTCAGTTCTGGGCATTGGAAACAGTGCAGAAGAGGTTTATGGGAATGGTTCCAGGAATGAGGAATTTCAGCTATGAAGACAGATTGGAGAAGTTGAGACTGTTTTCCTTGGAGAAGAGAAGGCTGACAGAACATCTGATTGCAGTATTAAAAGTCCTGAGAGGTCCGGACACAGTAAATAGGGAAAAAATGTGCACACTTCTGAAAAGATTAAGAATGAGGGTAAGATTCGAAGTAATTAGAGAATGAAACTAAAATGAAATGAAGAGAAAGCTTTTTCATGGAACTAATAGTTAGAATCTGGAATGCATTGCCTCAGAGTGAGGTGAAGCGGGATCAATCAAGGCATTTAAAAGGGATAGACAGTTATTTGAAAAGAAATAAAATGTAAAGTTATGTGGAAAGGGCAGGAGGGTGGTCTTAACCTGCTAATTTGGACAGTCAGCACAGGCGTAGTGGGTCAAATAGCATCCTTTTGTGCTGAGTTATTTCTGTGCTTTCTGTGGTAATCTAAAGGAATCCAATGCTTTCCAAAAACAAAAAATTGGGAACATGAAATTGGATCCTAACCTCATCAGACATCACAGCAATTGGGAAAACACAAGGAATGTGATTCAATAAACAAACATTTAACTTAAACGGACTTTGATTTATCTTGGCAGTGTTTTTACATTAATACATTGAATCTCGTACGTTTACAACACAGAAGGGGCCATTTGGCATATCATATCTATCCTGGCTATATACTACAGCAATCCTAAACTAATCCTACTGTCTTGCTGTTTCACCACAGTCTTTAATTTTCCTCCGTTTCAAATAGTCGTACAGAATTCCTTTTGAAAGAAGCAATTGATCCTGCTGCAACCATTCCACAATCTAACAACTTATTATGAAATTGCTCCCAGCCTTTTTTCATTTTCGTAATGATTTTAATTAATGACCCCCATCGTTCATCCCCTAAACAGATAAAATAATCTTTACTTATTCACTGCCAAATTTCTAAAACCTTGCAAAATCAACTCCTGGCTTTTCCTGCTCTATTAAAAATAGAGGCTCAAGTCTATCCTCGTACAGGTAAATGCGTATTTCTTGGTGAATTTATGGCTTTAAGATCCTTTGATATTGGTCACTCACTTTTCACAAGGTACTTGGCTTACACTTGAATGGACATTATTTATCTAAACTCATAGTTCTTTACCCACATCCTTCATATTTTCCAACGTCTGTGTACTTCCAGTCTGTATCTCCCAAAAAGAATTGCCTAATACTTAACGAGGGATAGTATTAGATCCAAAGAGGAGACACAAAATTGCCAGAAAAAGCAGTAAGGCTGAGAATTGGGAGCATTTTAGAATTGAGCAAAAGAGGGCAAAAGTTTGATTATGAGGGGGAAAATAGAGTATGACAGTAAAATTGCAGGGAGTATAAAAGCTGACTAAAAGCTTCCAAACGTAGGGAAAGAGAAAAAAATAGTAAGGAGAAATGTAAGTCCTTTATAATCAGAAGCAGGGGAAATTATAATCAGGATCAAAGAAAATTGCAGAATAATTGAACACATATTTTAGTTCTGTCTTCACAAAAGAGGGCACAAATAACCTCCCAGAGATGTTAGGGAACCAAGAGTGTAGTGAGAGGGTGGAATTGAAGGAAATCAGAATTAACAAGAAAATAATAGTATGGAAATTAATGGGGTTAAAAGCTGACAAGTCATTGGAGTCTGATAATCTATATGCCAGAGTACCAAAGGAAGAATATTGAAGACATTGGTAGTCATCTTCCATATTTCTTTAGACTCTGGGGCAGTTCCTATAGTTTGGAGTGTGGCAAATGTAACCCCGCTATCTTAAACAGGAAAGAGAGAAAAACAGGATTACAGCCCAGTTAGCCTAACATTAGTAAGGGGAAAAAAAATCATAGAGTCTATTATAAAATATACATAACAGAACACTTGGAAAGCATTAACAAGATTGGACAAAGCAAGCATGAGTTTATAAAGGCAAATCATGCTTAACAAACCTACTGGAGCTTTTTGAGGATGTAAATAGTAGAAAAGATAAGGGAGAACTAGTACATGTGTTCCATTTGGATCTTCAGAAGACTTTTGATAAAGAGGTTAGTGGACAAAATTATAGCTCACAGGATTGGGATTAATTTATTGGCATGACTTGAGAACTAGTTGACAGCCAGGAAACATCAAGAGTACATATATCTCTTTCTGAGTGGCAGGCAGTGACTCGTGGAATACTGCATAGATCACTACTTTGGCTCCAGCTATCTGTGATATATATAAATGACCTGGATAAGGGAACAAAATGCAACATTTCCAAGTTTGCTGATGATGCAAAACCAGATAGGATTGTGAGTTGTGAGCAGCACTCTCTCCAGTTTTCTTTCCGGTTGCACAGGCTTCTAAACTGGAACTGAAAGTTAATGACACAATTGGCATGCTGACATTGACTACCTTGTGCATTGCTGCACCGCTCAGAGGGAATACTGGTTGTGATGAGGCTTCAAGGTAATTTAGACAAATTGAGAGAGAGGGCAAACACATAGGAGATGCAATACAACATGTCTATATGAAATTATATACTTCAGTGTAAAAAAAACAGAAAGAAAAAGTTTTATTTAAGTGCGATATACTATGGGATGTACAAAGGGATAGTAGAGTCCACGTACAGCAATCAATGAAGATTTATAGGCATGATACAGCAAGCAATCAGGTAGGCAAATGATACATTGGCCTTTGTTCAAGAAAATTTGAGTCCAGAAGGAAAGATGTCCTATTGCATTTATACAGTGCCTTGGTAAGACCACACCTGGTATATTGTGTAAAAATTTGACATCTCTGTATAGGAAAGGATATACTTGCCATAGAGGGGTTGCAGCAGAGGTTCACTTGGCTGACACTTAGGTTGGCAGGACTGTCCCAAGAGGAGAGATTCATTTGACTGGGCCTGTGTTCACAAGAGTTTAGAAGGTTGAGGGAGTTGGTGGGGGGTGGGGTGGGGTGGTGGGGGTAGGGTGGTGGGAATGGGGGGGGCGGGGGTGATGGCGGGCAGGGGGCAGGGGGCGCCAGGGTGGGGTGGGGGGGGGGGGGAAGCAGGGAGGGAATTGGATCTAGTTTTAGATGTACAGGATTCTAACAGGGCTGGACAAACTGGGAGGATGTTTTCAAAACCAAAGCAAAAGTTGCAGGAAAAGCTCAGCAGGTCTGGCAGCATATGTGAAGAGAAATCAAATTTGATATTTTGGGTCTGGTGACCTTTCCTTAGGATATTTTCCCTGCCTGGGGAATCTGAAGCTAGGACGTCACAGTCTCAAGATATGGTATAGGCCACTTATGACTGAAATGAGGAAAGATTTCTCCTCTGAAAAGGTAGGGAGCCTCTGGAATTCTCTACCACAGAAGACTTTGGAGGCCAAATCACTGAATGTATTCAAGAAAGAGAGAAGTTTTTAAGTTTTAAAGGCATCAAGGGTTGTGTTGTGGAAATAGGAATATGGCATTGAGATAAAGGTCAGCAATAATCATTTTAAATGGTGACGTTGGCCCAAAGGGTTGAATAGCCTGTTCCTGCTGTTAGTTTCTATGTGTCTATACTTAAGATAAATTGTGCATATCTTCCCATTCTACCAATCTGCCAATGTCTTTTCGAAGTATTTTATTTCTTCTCACAGTTTGGTAACCGTTTTGTCTCATGAGAAAATTTTGAAGATGGTGTTCCTGATACTTGTGATGTGCAGGTGCTGGTGTTGGATTGGGTTGCGCAAGATCAAAAATCATGAACACCAACAGGTTTGTTTGAAAACACTAGCTTTCACAACATTGCTCCTTCCTCAGATGTAGTGAGAGAGGAGGTATCAAGACACAGAATTTATAAATAAGAGATCAAAGGAACATATAACTGATGCAGAGATAGTGGGAACTGCCGATGCTGGAGAATCTGAGATAACAAGGTATAGAGCTGGATGAACACAGCAGGCCAAGCAGCATCAGAGGAGCAGGAAAGCTGACATTTCGGGTCTGGACCCTTCTTCAGAAATGGGGG
>JAHRHZ010000062.1:32837108-32949680 GCA_024137785.1 Ginglymostoma cirratum
TTCCTGCTCCTCTGATGCTGCTTGGCCTGCTGTGTTCATCCAGCTCTACTCCTCTTTATCTCAGATTCTCCAGCATCGGCAGTTCCTACTTTCTCTGAATACTGTGAACAATATTTGTTCCCTTGTCTAAGGAAAGATATGTCAGCCTTGAAGGCAGTTCACAGAAGGTTCACTTGATTGATGCAGGGTATGGAGCGATTTTCTTATGTGGAGATGTTGTATTGTTTGGGCCAGTATTCAGTGGAGTTTAGAAGACTAAGGGGAGATTTTATTGAGACTTACAAGACTCTTTGGAGACTTGGCAAGGTAGATGCGGAAAGTTTGTCTTCCCTTGTTGGAGAATTTAGGACCAGAGGGCATAATCTCAGCTAAAGGTTTGCCCATTTAAGACAGAGGTGAGGAGGAATTTATTCTTTCAGAAGGTTGTGAATCTGTGGAATTATTTACTGCAGATGGCTGTTGAAGTTAGGGCTGAGATGGTCAGATTTTTAATCAATAAGGGAATCAAGGGCTATGGGGAAAAGGCAAGAAATTGCAGATTAGAATTATCAAATCAGCCATAAACCCATTGGATGGTGGAGCAGACTCGATGGGCTGAATGGACCATTTCTACGTCTTATGGTATTAAAAAAACACAGTTCTATTCACAGAACTGAGCCATAAGTCTATCTCATCTCTACTTTAAAATCCAAATTCCCAAATGGTGATATAAGCTGGTGATAAAATAGGAAGAATAAGGATGCCACATACTACAGAAAAAAAATGTCAAGGTGCAGCAAAGGGGCATCAGAGTCTGCAGACGCAGAGATACACACACTAAATGTAGCAGCTCAGGATACTAATAACATTAAAAAAAAACATTGGGTAGAACTCTAGTTAGACAGCACTTGGAGTATTGCAAATAAGTGCTGATCTCCCTATTATACAATAAATATTGAGGCAACTGGAAAGGTGCAGAAAGTATTGTCTGCATTGTTACCTGGACTGAGAACTGAAAGGATAAAGAAAGGGAAGGATTGAATAAGTGAGATTAATTTCTCTAGAACAGAGAAAACTGAGATGTTGACTGATAAGAGTTCTCAAGATAATCGAAAGGAATTGTCATCGTAGGCATAGAGACAATGACCCAGATCTTCTGAAAGAAAGCATCAACAGGACTTGCTTGTTAGGGCCAGGCGGAAGTTCTGACGCAATTAAGTTTGTGGGAATTGTCAAAGAATTTGAAACTTATCATAGGCAATTACCTGGCATTTGGGACTGTATGAAATAGCCGCCAACACTGAGTTTAGCATCATAGGTTTTGGCATTTACTTAGCTTAATAAGAACCTAGGAAATGTTAATGGAACTAAAACCTGCTTTAGTTCCTGGGTAACTACTGTACTGACTGCCTCAGCTCACCACTGACCATCCCCAAATAAATCTCCAACCTGGCCACAGACTGCTGGCCATGTCCTGCACCCAAACCTGATCCTGACTCCCTCCAGATCCCTTACATCCTCATCTTGAAATCAACCTTCATTGCATCTACCCGCACCCATACTCCCAAACCCGCAGTACACATAAACAACACCCACTCCCCAGTCCTCTTACATTCTGGACTCATTCCTCACCTGACCTGCCATGACAGCCCCCAGATGTCACCCCAACCTACTCTGTTCCCCCAAACACCACCCTACCTATCTGTCACACTACACCTTTACCCACTTACCTCACTCAACACACTCATTCATTAGAAATTATTAAGTAAAATTAGTTGTTAAGATAAATGTGAAAACTAATCGTAGTTAGAATTGTTGGAAATCAATAACAGTAACTCTTAAAATAAATAAAAAAAACCCATTATACTTATAGTTACTCAATAAAAAATAACATTTAATGCTTAAAAGAAACAGAAAAACATGAAGTAGTTATATAATATTGTCAGATTGCTAAAGAAATTCCATTGCACTTGTCTTTCAGAGTGAACCCACTGGTGTTTGCTGCTTCCCTGCAGTGGTGTTCTCAGGTCCTCTGGCAGAATTGGTCCATTGGTTTTGCCTTTCTTGAGCTGCATTGAGGCCTGGACACCAGGCTGTGATGGAGGCATCAGGGGGTGCTGCAAATAAAAAAATGCAGAGAAGTAAGTGGCAATATTTAACACAATGGTTGTCAAATGAATTTGTTCCAACAGTGATCAGAAAATTTGGGCCAATGTTTTCACTTGTGGGAGAGACCAGAGTTAGAAGTGTCACAGAAACAAATAAGCTTCATAAGGCAACTCAGGAGAGACTTCTTTGCCCAAAGACCTGTTAGAATATGGGACACACTGCTGGAGGAGTGTTGAGATGAATAGCATGAATGCATTTGAGGAAAAGATAGATGAGCACACAAGGAAAAATAAACAGCCATGTGGATGGAATTAGATGAAGCAGGGTGTGAGAAGGCTCTGAGGAGCACTAAATTTAATATTGACCTGTTGGCATTAGATAGCGTGGCACGATCAGCAGAAATGTTGAACTGAATCTTACTTTTTTTGGCTAAGTCCGAGTTGCATTGGGTTTTTCAGAGGGATTTCTCCTGCAAGGCCTACCAGATTTGCTCACTGTATCTTACTAAATGCACCCTAATTAATGACCTACCCTGCACCAAAGGCATTCATTATGTCTGATTCCAGCCCCATCTAAGCATGCACCTTTCCCAGAACAACTCACCACTCACTGGCTATCTCCAAAAAACTCACATTCTTTGCACTTATGACATCTTTGAAAAGGCGCTTTACCTGTCCAACAGGTCCTGTCCGGCTTGTAGCACCTGATGAAGGGTTTAGGCCCGAAACGTCAAGTTTTCCTGCTCCTATGATGCTGCTTGACCTGCTGTGTTCGTCCAGCCCCATGCTTGTTATCTCGGATTCTCCAGCATCTGCAGTACCTTTTATCTCTGATAGCTCAGCTCTGTCATGGCCAAGGAAAACATCCTCCTCCTCAAAAGACTGCTCACGTTGTCCCAGTGTCTCAGCAACCAACACAACGCCTCACTGTCTGCTTCAATTATGCAGAATGATGTGGCACACTGTAGCTGCACTGTACCGAAGGTTCCCACATCGGCTACATCTTCAGCAGCCCTATTGTCTGCTCCATCATGGCCCAGGTCAATGCATGTGTGGCATTAAATTTGTACTCTGTATCATGTGATGATCGCAGTGAATAGTTTTTGACCTCCAGTAACCAGCCTTGTAAGGTACCCAGACCTGCACCAAGTACAGGAAGTGCTTCAGGATGTACGAATCAAGCAGCTGCCAGGGTAGTGGGCACACACCTCTGGGTAGTGGTAATGACCATCGATGAGCTGAAACCAGATGGAATCCCTTCCCTGTGATAAATTCTACAGTGTTGCAACATGCCCCTCTCGGTGCCACTGTATGTACAGTCTGTGACACCCTGCATCTTGGGTAAGATAGCTATATCCTTGAGTCCTACTGCCCGGCTGCAGTACTGACCTCGGTGGGAAACAAAACAAACCAGCATGATCTTGTATAGATGGTATCAGTCACTGTCCTGATACATCTGTGGGTGCACAACAGAGAGCACACACAGGCCACTCAATACTCCCTAGAAGGAGCCACCAACAGAAGTTCAAAATAGCTGTCACCTCCACAGCCACTGGGAGAGGATGGTCTCCCACTCCTGTAGCCCTCAGGTCCCACTCCAGCATCAGTTCCAGTGTCCCGGGACACACGGAGCCTGCATTGATACTGTTCCTCGCTCATCCCAGGAAATGGAGTCGGGGCCGAAAACGTCTGGGTCTCCTGCACCTCCCCACACATCCTGAGGGACAGTACAACTGCAAGCTCCCCCAAACTCAACGCTGGCCTGCTGCTGCTCCTGAGCTTGCTGCTGGCCCTAGTCCTCCACAATCTGGTTTTATCTTTGTAGGAAAGCAACCACATGGTCAATGTCCCACCAGCAGCTGGGGGCAGGCCACTCAGTGGAAATGATCTAGAATTACCTTTCTTGCAGGATCATGGTTTAACTCACCACCTCCCTCACTGAAATACTTCCTTCATTCAAGTTTTGGTTAACAAGACAAATCTTGCTCCTCTCTTTCCTCTGAATTCCATCCTGGCTATGTTCAGGATCACCCCCTCAGCACTCCTGCTCACCCACTCAGTCCCTTCCTTTATTCATTCCTATCCTTCTCAGCACCATTTCATCTCTCTCTCTTTCTTTCATTGATATTCCATCCCTTGTATCCCATTGTTTTCATTTTCACTCCTCCCTCACCACCATCTACTGCTCCCTTTCCTCAGTTTCCTTTAATTTCTCACCCATTTGCTCTTACCAACTAATCATCTTCAGATCTCTCCTCTTCTTCTCATCTCTCACCTTTGGCCCTCTCTCTCTTTGCCAGCTTTCCTCTCTGTATCTTCCTCTTTCCTCCATTTGGCCTGAAGCCAATCCATGGAAAATTCACTCATCTGCCTGTGAGGATAAATTTGCTTAATTTGGAGCAAGATAGGAACCACTTTAGGCAAGGCCACATAGTCCTACACCCCCCCTAAAAGACAACTAAGTCAAAGAAATACGAAATTCACAGTTTAAAAAATACCTGTTAGTGATCCTCCTGGACGGCAGCATGTTCCTATCATGACATATTTTAATCACACGGTGGGCTACAAATAGCAAAACGAAACTTGATCAAACCTTTAATTTCAGCTGTCTTCACCAGTGACTTCTGCATTTGTCTCTGGGTGGATTTTGTTTTGTGTTACGTGTTCAACAATATTCAAGATGACATCCATTGTACCCCTTTACTGTTAAACAATTTAATGTCATTATAGGTTTACCAGAAAGTCTCTTTTTAACCATCTACTCTAAGCTTAAAGTTGATTAATTAAAATGATTGAATTTTTCAGTGTTTTTAAAATCAAATTATCAGGAAGAGATTGAGTCTGTGGATTGCACTATTGAAGTTAGCATTTGATAGCAACATCTAAGAATAGGCTAGACTGATCATTGAAGGAAAGGGGAATAAAGATATAGGACAGAGGACGCTGAATATGGGAGTAGCTTTACTGCTTGTGTAGGTAACTAACATCAATGTGAAGTTGCTGGGTTGAATGAGTTTTGTTATATCTAAATCTTTCTATGAATTGTAGTTGTATTTACACATGACTGAATTTTAACACCTCATCCTAGCTGCGACTTTAAACCAAAATCTTCTCAACTCAATACAAGCTGGTATTGAATGGGAATTAGACTTAAAGAATCCATAGGAAGGTGGAAATATAAATATTTACAGTGCTGCAGTAGGTATTCTCTGTGCATCTTGGAGTTCAGTTATAGAGGAAATTTCACTTTGATTGCCAATAAAAATCTCTCAGCTTGTTCTTGAGTTCCTCTACACGTTTCTTTATGTTTTGAAAATTTAAAACACCCAAACGAGTGTTGAGTTCCGGGACTGTGTTGGTGCATGAGTAGGATCAAGCAGCTGGCTCAGGCCTTGCACTGATTCTGATTTATCTTCCTACCAGTAGAGGGCTCCAGGAGTATTGCTATTTCATAATTGATTCCAAACGCCTGAAGCATATTGCAGACATAAGCACAAAAACATGGGAAGGTATGGGATGACACAACAACAGTATTTTTATTTTATTTTGGCATGTTCAGTATTCATTCCCTACAACCTAGTGTATCAAGTTCCTTGCCAACTGACATTTTCCCAAATTGTATAAACTAAATGAATGGAATATTTGACAAACTACATGAGCACAGAAGTTAAGACATGACTCCTTATTTAGTTTATTTTAAATAAATATAAAATCCTGCTTGTTTACCCAAATAATTCCACTTCCCCGGAGCGTCCACAGAAAGGTCATTGGAAGTTTAGTGCATTCCAAGTGCATTCTGTGCAAATGTTTGTATTAAAAGTTTAGTCATGTCACAGAAATTTTAAAGTAAAAACAAGAAATAAAAATTCAAGTACTTAAAGGGAAATGATTACATCAATATTCCTTGGTTAGAATACTGCGCATTTACCTTTGCAACTTCGTCAAATCCGTAAATTTTAAAACTTGCGTTTTGGCAGTTCACTTTATAATTGTCACAGCCCATGGCTGTGAACTTCTCTCAGTTCACATTCTTAAGCAACATAGCCAATCAAAAAAATCATGTAAGCATGTTATAAACAGTTTTGGGTTGAGATAATGAAGAAGCTGTATTTTGCACTGATTCGATCCAATTTGGATTTACTTGCTGTTGATACTTAGTGCCCAAAATAAAAATGTTTTCTAGTCCCAACTTCCATCCTTTACTCTGAGAAAAATGTTGAATTACGGTTATGGTAAACAGCCCTCTGTGTTTTGAAAATTGAATATTGCTGCTATTACTAACAAAGGTGTCTGAAATACATATTTTATATATTCTTATGGCTGAACACTTACTATGCACGTAACAATTCCCTCATTTATTAGCCCCACTTGATAAAGTTCAGTCCTGGAAATAAACAGAGCATGAATCAATTTGTTCCCGTTCTGTGTGTCTTTGTGTGAGTAGCTGCACGTTCAATGCTGTCTGGTTAGTTTGTTGTTGAAATGATCTGGTTAATGATGAAACCTAATGACTGATGCATTTCCATGCTCCCACACAATACAGGTTTCAGTCGCATTGCTAAATCAGTTCTCCTGATGATGATGTCAGTGTTCAAATAAAAAGAGGGCAAAACCACTGGCTGATGAGAATTTGTTATAACTATGTTGTTTTACAATGCTTATAACATTAGGATGGTGTCATTTCGATTATCCAGTTGAATCACTGTGTAATACTAAATTACAAAGGAGAAAATTTTACTTGAGAGTCTCGAATTTGGGTACCAACAAATATGTTCATGCTTTAAAATAATTGCTGAAACCGGAAACCAGAGCTTGTATGTAGATTCTCTCTACTAAGACCAGTTTTTACCATAATCATTATCCTTTCATAATGCTACATTAGGGACAGTTTTACAGAATTTATTTTCCAAAATTATAAATTTTCATAAACTTTTTATATGTACGTTATGTAAAATCAACTTTGAATTGTCATGTAAAGTGCACATGAGAAATTTCTTTCAGTACGGTTAGTGATACTCTGAGATACCTCATTATACAAGTCATTACCACCTACATTTACAGTATTCATTCCATGTGAAATACACAACCCAAGGGACTTCACCTAGCTTTACATCCCTCAGTACACAATGACAACGGGGCCTTAGATGGACTTTTCCCCCATTGCTTCTTTGCAGCAGTTTCCCCAAGTCTTAGTGCGTACTTCACCATGTACGTGTACACTGTCTGAACATATCTAGACTATTGTAAGCAGTTTTGGTTGCCTTATTTAAGGAAAGATGTCATGTCAGAGAATGTTCACTCAGGTGATCCCCAATATGGAAGGATTGTCTTATGAGCAAAGCCTGAACGGTTGGGACTGTACTCACTGGAGTTCAGAAGAATGAGAGGCGATTTCATTGAAACGTGTAGGACTTTTAAGGGGCTTGACAGGGTAAATGCTGAGAGGATGTTTTCTCTACTGGAGAATCTAGGGCCAGACAGCATAGCCTGGGAATAAAGGGGTGCCAATCTGAGACTGAGATGAGGAGGAATTTCATCTTTCATAGGGCTATAAGTCTTTGGAATTGCTTGCTACAGAGAACTGTAGGGCAGAGTCCTTGTGTATATTTAAGGCTGTGATAGATAGACTCTTGATCAGTAGGGGAATCAAGGGTTACAGGTAATATGCAGGAAAGTAGATGTGAGAAATGTTGGATCTGGCATGTGACAAGGAGTATGCTTCAATGAGATCACTTCTCATTTTTCTAAACTCCAAGGAGTAGAGTCCCAACCTGTTCAGCCTTTGCTCATAAGACAATTCTTCCATACCAGGGATCACCCCAGTGAACCTTCTCTAAACTCCCTGCAATGAAATGACATATTTCCTTAAATACGGGGTTCAAAACTAGTCATAGTACTCCAGATATGGTTTCACCAGCACCTTGCACAGTTGTAGTAATACTTCCCTACTCTTAGACTCCAATCCCCATGAAATAAGGGCTAACATTCCTTCAGCCTTCCTGACTACCTGCTGCACTTATGTGCTAACGGTCTGCATTTCTTGCACAAATACCCCCAAATCCTTTTGTGTTGCAGCTTTCTGCAGTTTTTCTCCATTTAAATAATATTTAATTATTTTGTCCTGCCTTCCATAATGAATAACTTCACATTTTCCCACATTATACTCTATTTGCCAACTTTTTTCCCCACTTACTTAAACTATGAATGTCGCTGTGTAAACAGTTTGTACCCATCTTGCAACCTGCCTTTCCACCTATTTTTGCATCATCTGCAAATTTGGTTACAGTACATTTGCTTCCTTCCTCCAAGTCATTAATATATATGGTAAACAGTTGCAATCCCATCACTGATCTCTATATAACCCTATGGTCATGAGTCATGAACTTAAAAATAGAGCCCCTAATCCCCATTGTTTCTTGCTCATTGGCCAATTTTCTATCTGTTGCCAATATACTCCCTTCAATACTATGGGTTCTTATCTTATGAGTTAACCTTTTGTGAGGTACCTTTCCAAATGCCTTCTGACAGTCCAAATACAACACGTTCACTGGTTCCCCTCTATCCACTCTGGTTGAGACTTCCTTGAAAAACTCTAATAAGTTAGTGAGACATGATTTTCCTGTCATGAAGCCATGCTGACTCTGTTTTATTAGATCTTTCCAAATGCTTCCTTAATAATTGATTCCAACATTTTTCCAACAATCGATGTTAGGCTGCTTGGCCTATGGTTGCCCATTTTTTGGCACCACCACTACCACCACCTCACCCCCCACCATTGCGCGCCCCCCCCCCCGGCCATCTTTTGAATAGGTTGGTAGTTTTCCAATCCTCTGTTATTTATCCAGAATCCAAGGATTTTTAAAAATTACAACCCATCCAACTCTGTAGCTACCTCTGTTAGAACTCTTGGCACCAGAAAAGCAACACAGCCTTTGGGACTTTTGATCCTAGCCACAGAGAACAGTGTATATTCCCCTGACTATACTATCCCCAACTACAACCACATTTTTCTTTACATCCCATCTCTTGAATGGCTCCCTGTACCATAATCCTATGGTCACTTTGTTCATCCTCCCTACAGCACCCACTCTCATTCGCAAAGGGAGCAAGAATCTCAAACCTCTATTAGACAAGTTCAAGGATTGAGGCTCCTTCAGCACTATCTCCTGGATCCCACTACCTGCCTCACTCATAGCCACAGCCTCCTGTTCCTGACCACTGACTGAATTTGAGGTAGTTAATCTAACAGGTGTAGCTGCCTCCTGAGACACCGTGTCCAAGTAACTCATCTCCCTCTCCGGTGTGTTGCAGAGTTTGAAGCTGAGACTCCAGCTCATCAGCTCTGAGCTGGAGTTCCTCAAGCAACCAACACTTGCTGCAGATGTGGTCACTATGGACCACAATGGGGTCCATCATGCAGGGACAACACATCAGCTGGCCCTGAATCGCTATTGTTAATGACTTAGTTCTTAATTTTTTTTTGAATTTCCTACTGATCTTTTAGTTTTAAATCCATAAAATATTTCTCCTTTTAACTTTAATCTGAAAGTAACCTGTAATAGATAATCAAATTAGCAGCTATTACCAACCAAAGAACTTAGTTTTCCTGTGATGTCAGTCTTTCTTTGTGTTGGGCCCTCAATTCTGGGTTTCAGTTTATACTGTTAAAAGACCATATAAACTGTGAACCAAAACAAAATCAAAGACACTCTACCCCTCTGTACGGAATTCGCACGGTGCTCCAAAATCCCAGAGAAGCATAGTCACTCAGCTGTGCCTCACTCCGGATGTGATCTCTCCTTCCCCATCACGCGAAGCTTACCGATCCTTCAATAATTTCATTTCTTCTGTTGAGTTGGTGCTACTTTCTTTCGTTCCATTCATTGGTCTGAATCCTAATTAGCTATCATCTATCTGTTAATGAAATTTAATGGGGACCTGAACAACATGGGCTATGGTGAGAAATTTGCACAAGGAATCCAGTGAGGCCTATTTCGTTATCAGGAACATCTCGCTCTATCTTTTAACTAAATTCCAGGTGTCAGGGCAAGATTCTTTCAAGGTCGTGACATGTTGACTGTTGAGGAGGATCATTACTTGTTATTGCGCATTAACTCATTAACCTGCAGCTTTCTACCTTACTATTCATTGTGAGTAAACTAGACACTGGGCTTTCTCAACATGGAAGTCAAAGCAGGTACCCAGTGACCTCAGCTTTTGCTGTGGGCTGTAAAGACTGTAGGTCATCACACAACAGCATCTCTGGGCATGACCCCACCTCCACCCTACTTTACCGACATTGGAATTTGTATGTGCCAGACTCTAAGAACCCTTGTAGTACATATTCAATCCAATTACAACACGCTCTGCATATCAATGCTGCATCTCTGGGCACAACAGCAAATATCATTGCAATGCTGCAGCAATGGTACTTTGCACTCAGAGCCCATCACCCAGTTCATGGAGTGGACCAGGCTGCTTCTCCAGGATGTTCACTTGCTCTCTTAACACTTACTCACCTTGAGCCCATCTGAATGAGAATTCCCGTTATGTTTTGCCATTTTGCATTTTGCCACTCAGCCAGAGATATACAACTCACAGTACTGCTGTCTTGCCTTGCCAGTTAATGCTGACACAAAGCTAAGAGGCTTGTTAGCAATAGTCAGACAATCAAGGAGGCGGATAGCCTTTGTTCAGGGGATCCTGGCACAGTAAGTCAACGGCAGCATCTGATACCAGTCATGAGGCTTGAACGTGATCAGCTAGCCACTCGGAACGGTCAGAGTCCGGATCCTCTTCTCATCAGGGATGAGGATCAATGTCCACTGTAAGCTGTGTAGCTGCTCCCAGGATCTGCACATGGAGACTGGTGTCAGCATTCTGACCACAGCATTGAGCTTATAGGACTGCACAGTCAGAAAGAAAATTAGAGGGAAGGCTGGTGAGGAGCTAAATGTCCAGCAGCCCACCAGCCAGCTTGATTCTTCCTGCCCTATTGTGGGCTGTTTTCCTCCTGGAATGAAAGGGAGGCAGAGAGGGAGATAAACATTGTTACTTTTGGAGCAGGCGGGTGAAGTGCCCCTAGCAAGTGATGAGGTAGCACTGAGGGTATGCAGGGTTAGAGGTGTCAGGGGATACAGTGAGTGAGAGGAAGTCAGGGGAGATGTTACAGGCAATAGTCACGGTGGTAGATCATGACCCTTGGTAGGAAGTTACTCAGGAGCAGAGATCACATGAGTATGAAGTATCAGAGGGAAAATGTAGGCACTTACTTTGGTGGAGTGGAGAAGGCCATTAACCTTCTTACTATATTTTTGTGTATTCCTCCAGTTGGCTGAGACTGCACTGACCTGGGGACAATCTTGGACCAGGTTGGCACAGTTTGGCATCATGGCCTCCACTGCTGGTCCTGGGTGAAGAGAATATCCTGCCTCTATACCACCTCATCCCTCAAACAAATTACCAATTACCGCTTCTCTGCCATGTCCAAGACAAACATCAAAAACTGTGTAGGGCAGCTCCAGACACACACTGCTTGTCTGGATGCACAACGGCCTTTTAAAGATGGCACTGATGCCAGGGATGCCGAACTATTCCAGGATATCTCAGCAATGGCAAGTTGTTCTGTATTCAGAGAGTGGTAGGGGCAGGGTAGGTACTTACAGTTGGGTTTGGTAAGATGTAGCAAGAGAACTTGCTAGGTGCCACAAAGAAAAACCACAGTGAAACTCCATGAAACTGACACTTAGCCAAAACATCCTTATGATTCAGCCCTCTGTTTATATAGGGAGGTCATTTTTTCCTAAAAATATTATTGGAATCTTTTCATCGCATGACTGATGAGGCTTGGTGCCCTGTCCTCTCGACGCTTCAGGACTTTTGATATCTTTGGGGGCCTAATGAAAAATGACGGCATAAGATCCTCAGAGCGGAATCCTGATCTGTAAATCTTGTTGCGGAGGTTTGTCAACATCCCAATGTTAACATCAATCTGAGCTTTCAGGCATTCTGTTGGTATCTCTTTGATCCAAGATGTTGTCTTTACCTTGATCCACAAGTTAAAAGCAATGAATTCTGCTTCTATGATCTCTGGTCTTCCTCTTCTCTCTATGGTGCCAATTCATTTTTATCTTCTTCATCATAGGATCATCTGATGTATTCCACACATTGCTTCTTTACACTTTATTTTTTAAAGATTGTTGTACTTGTTGTTTATGCAGCCATTGTCTGGAGTTATTCTTTTCTTCTTCTCTACTAGTGTTTTAATTTCCTCATCCAATGCTCTCATGTTGTGTCTTTTCTATAATTCTTCCATGTCCATGTGACGGTCTTCATACACTTTTCCTTGGCTACTCTACATTTTTCTTACCTGCTTTCTATTTCATTAGGTTATTCTTTACTGTTTGTATTGCCTTTTTCTTTTTCTCCTCATACCAAGTATTTCATCAGTCTCCCTCTCTTGATGGTCCCTCTGCTCGCTCTTATGGACTATCTCATCTGGTATATGTTTCAAATGCTGTTTCAACCTGTCTTAATGTCTTTCTACTGTTCCTTCTTCATTAAGGCCTTGATCTATCACTGCCCGAAGCAAGGTTTCATACTTGTTAGTAACCTTCACAGTCATTTTATAGCAGATATTATCTACTGAGCCATTGAATGCTGTTCTTTATATATAATATTGACATTCAATGAAATACATTCATGTATGCTAGCATATTTGGAGTCCAAATCTATTTGAAATGTCATGTTAAAACCTATATTGATACCACAATTATGTTGTGAATACCAGCTGTTTCATTTCTGTTTGGGGATCTTTTATTAAAAATGGGATCTCCTGGCTGTCAAACATTTGGATTCTGGTTAGCTTGCCTACAAAACAATCTGTTCCAGTTCACTTCCTGATCCACATACTTGCTGGTATGACTGTTGTAAACAGCTTAGAATTTGGATCACTTTCAGTTTAAAATCTGCTTTGCCTGAATGATGTGTTGTGTTCTTGGTACAACATTAGATGTGCTTAATTTCTGATATCAGTTTAAAACAAATTGATTTAATTAAAGCATAAAATGCTGCAGATGCTGGAAATCTGAAACAAGACCAGGAAATGGCAAAATGACATTAGCTAGCATGAGGATACGGGAATAATAGGAAAAAAATTAAGATGGGCATATTTTTTACAACAGTTCTTTGAGGAAGCCAAACAAGAGATTAACCACCAGTAAATCTCGTGAAATTGTATTGTTGTTTCTGTAGATAGTGTTTTCTCTAACAACTCAGTGCTCAGAGGCAATAGAATCATATACTTAGTCTGTCATATTGGCATGTATGTATTGCCTTGAATACATGATTAATTTTGGAACAAAGGTTTGCTGGAGTTGTATGCCAAACACAATGAAAACTATATTAAAAATATATAACAATCTTTAATATTGCACGTAAACTGGCATGTTCTGTTAGAAACTGCTGTTTAAATATTTCTGCATGGGAAATGATTATTAAAAATATGCATATTTCTTTTTTAAGACTCCTTGTAAATCTTGTAGGGAACATTAGGATTCCCAATATTAATCTGATCACTGATCTGTCACAAATTCTGGAACTTCATTTCTTGAAAAAAGTCAGTCTTCTTTCTCAGTAACTGAAATTTCTATTCAGCTAAACAAGATTTTGAACAAAATGCAAAAACATTATTATGATACAAGTTTACAATGTATCATTATCACTGAGAAATGAGGATTTCAAAGGAGAAGTAAAATTGGTGTGTGGTTTCAGTTCCATGAAGGTATATTTAAGAAGTCAGAAAGTCATTTGGAACAGTGAAGTTATCATTTTCAAGAATATATGTAACTTGAGTTAAATCCATGGAAGCCACCCCGTGGCATTAATTGATAATGTTTACAAAGTTTAACTTTCATGACATAGAGAAAACAGATTGATTTTATCAGACTGGTAGTTTGAGATCAGTTCGTCATCAGGATCCTGTTTTTAAGAACTGACATAAGGGCAGTCTGATTGTGAAGTTTCCAAATTGTGAGAGCTTTGTGTAGAAATTTTCAGGCTGTCAGAACTACAAGGGTGGTTTGGGCTATCAGACCTGGAAATAAGCCATTGAGACATCAAAACCAGAAACAGTCAGTTAAGAAAGAAAATAAAGAACTATAACAGGAATGATACAGCACTGGGATTGAGTACCTGTAAGTGATGTTGTGAAGAACAAGACTGAATCTTTTGTTTTGCTAATGATAAGATCTTTCTATTTTGTCTTATCTGCATATAGCTTTCTTTCTTTTTCCTTTATGTAATACAATACACTGGTGTTGTTTTGCTAAACAACATTGACACCTCATTTTGAATGATTAATCACTATGGTAACCAAACAGAAAAAATAAAGCTTTGAAAGTTTGATTGTGCTGTGGGGTCAGATTTGTTATTACCATCGGATGGGATCTGCACTATTCTTACAAAAATATGACCTGAAATATGTTTAGTGAAATACAGTGTTTGTAATGCTTTTTTATAACATATCACTTGAAGGCCTCAACCCTCTCCCAACATAGCTCATTAGAAATTGCCTTTTTCACTTGGAACTTTGTATTTTCTGAATGCAGATTGTGTGATCGTAAATTTTTCCCATGATATTATCATCACCAGTTAGTCAGATGGGATATTGGATATTCTTGTTTATCCATTACCTTCTGCACTAAGTCAAAAGCAAAACTGTGGAGATTGGAAATATGAAATAAAACAAATTGTTGGAACTGCTCAGCAGGTGCAGCAGAACCTGTGGACAGAGAATCAGTTAATTTTCGGGTTAAATAAAAACTGAAAGAACTGCGGATGCTGTAAATCAGAAACAAAGACAGAACTTGCTGGAAAAGCTCAGCAGGTCTGGCAGCATCTGTGGAGGGAAATCAGAGTTAATGTTTCAGGTCGAGTGAGCCTTCCTACATTCTGAAGAAGGGTCACTTGACCCAAAACATTGACGTTACTTTTTCAAGTTCCTTGATTATTCTATTCAAAGTTGTTGACCCATTTCTCTATCTGTAGATAATGCCTGATCTGCTGAATATTTCAGCATTTTTTGCTTTTGTTGTGCCAATTTTTCATTAGTTTTTCTTCACAATCTTAAAAAAATTTAGAAGATAATTTTCACATACAGTGTGATTTACACTGTCTTATTTAGTCAATTTCCTCCTGCCCTAATATGCTTTTGACTTCTTTTTAGAGCTCGGTGTGAGAGTGCATAGTATAGATTGAAGACAGAAAATGCAGGAAAATCTCAGCAGTTTTGACAGCATTTTGTGGAGAAAGAAACTGTTATTGTTCTGGTCACTGATCTTTCATCTTGAATTCATGAAAATATAATGCACACCTTTAGCATTTTGTGTCTACTTTTGCAAAAAGCAGTGGTTCTGAAGGAGTTAATGTTGATATTATACCCTGCTCCGCCCGATCTGATGATGACACAAAGTCTTTGAGTAGAGACCGTTGAATTCTGCACAAGTACCTGCAGAAAGCACATAGATTTTATGTAGCTCCTGTAAATCCTTATCATTTATGCCTAGCAAGATAATGTGAACTATTGTTATCATGCAATAAACTAACTTATTTTGTAAGACAAGTGCCTTTTCTGTTTGGACTCACTGTTGGTCTATCCTTTGCCAGTGATAATTAGACAAACCCTAGCCTCAGCCTAGAGAAAGGAGGATTGATAGCAGTCACCTACCCAGACTACAATACAACATGCTAACATACAGTATCTGACACTTAAACTCCAGGAACCATATTAAGATGAGAGAAGGAATTTTTTTTTGTCTCAGCTTATTTTGGCTAAAAACACATATTGTATTTTGAAGTGGGGGGTTGGTGGGGAGATGTCTGTTAATAAGATGTAAAGATTCTAGTTATTGACACTTATGTGCAAAATAAGTTATGGAAAGAAAGTAGTTTTTTAAACACCTAATTCCCTCCTGCTGAATCCTGAATGAGGTGCCAGAATGGATTTTTGAAGGATCAGTTATGTTTGAGGAGGTCTCGGGTATGATGGACAGGAACATGTCTATGCATAGAGGTAGCAGGAACTGCAGATGCTGGAGTCAGAGACAACACAGTGTGGAGCTGGAGGAACACAGCAGACCAGGCAGCATCTGAGGGAAAGGAAAGTTGATGTTTCGGTTCGGGACCCTTCTTCAGAAATGGGGATGGGGAAAGGAGCTCAGAAATAAATAGGGAGGAGGGGTGGGGCTGGGGAAGGTAGGTGGGATGGTGATAGGTGAGTGCAGGTGGTGATTGGTGGGGATTGGTCAGAGAGGTGGGAGGGGTGGATAGGTGGGAGAGAAGATGGACAGGTTGTGTCAGGTCAAGGAGGTGGGGATGAGAGGGACAGTTGGACATGGGATGAAGCTAGGGGTGGGGAGCTTTTAAAACTGGTGAAATCCACATTTAGGCCATCAGACTGTAGGCTCCCGAGGCGGAATATGAGGTGCTGCTCCTCCAGTTTCCGGGTGGCATCATTGTGACACTGGAGGAGGCCCAGGATGGACATGTCACACAGGGAGTGGGAGGGGGAGTTGAAACGGTTCGTGACCAGAAGATGTTGTCGTTTGTCATGTACAGAGCTCAGATGCACTACAAAACGGTCTCCAAGTCTCCGTTTGGTCTCACTGATGTAGAGGAGGCCACATCAGGAGCAGTGGATGCAGTACATCAAATTGATGAATGTACAGGTGGACCTCTGTCTAATGTGGATGATTTGTTTTGTGCCTTGAATGGAGGTGAGCGGGCAGGCATAGGGGCAGGTGTAGTACTTCCTGCGGTTAGTGTGCAGTTAGTAGGGAGTGTGGACCAGATGAAGGAGTTGTGGAGAGAGCAGTCCCTACAAAAGGCGGGTGGGGGGGGGAAATATCTCTTTGGTTGTAGGTTTGGGTTGTAGGTCGTGGAAGTGGTGAAGAATAATACGTTGTTGGATGTGGAGGTAGGTGGTGTGATATGTGAGGACAAGGGGGATTTTGTTGTTATTTTCATTGGGGAGTGGGGATGCGAGGGTAGTGGTGTGGGAAACGGAAGAGGAGGTTAAGGGCATTTTCAATCACCAGAGAGGGGAAATTAAAGTCCTCGAAATAGGACGATATCTGCGATGTGCGGGAGTGGAACACCCCAAAATGGGGAGCAGAGGGGGAGGAATTGGGAGTAGGGGATCACATTCCTACAGGAGGGTGGGTGAGAGGAGGTGTAGTCCAGGTAGCTGTGGGAGTCGGTGGGCTTGAAATAGATGTCAGTTTCGAGGTGGTCACCAGAGATGGAAACAGAGATGTCCAGGAAGGAGAGGAGGTTTCAGAGATGGCCCAGGTGAATTTGAGGTTGGAGTGAAAGGTGTTACTAAAGTTGATGAACTGTTCAAGCTCCTCATGGGAGCATGAGGCAGCACTAATACAGTCACCAATGTAGCGGAGGAAGAGGTGGAGGATAGTGCCAGCGTAGCAGTGGAAAAGAAACTGTTCTATACATTTGGTCTACACAGAGTTCCAGACAGCAACTTCATGGATAATCAAGAAAGTTTGAGATTTTATTGAATTAGAGGTAATCCTGCACATGGGATGGGAATAGGATTGGGTAGAATAGAAAAAAGTTCAGAGAGGAGAGAAGCTGACGGAATTACAAGTTAATACGTGAGTAAATCTATAAACCTATAAGTTGAAGCCCTGGTATCATCTGGTGATATTATCAGTTGATCAGAATTTTGCACACTGTGTCGAATTTAGCTTCAAATACGAGTAGCTGATGGTGTGGTCATGGAGATCAGAATGAATCTGTGTGACCCAGACTAAGTGTACAGTTACTTTTGTTAGTAATATTTCTGTTTTATCCTCATTAAGAACGGTGGTGATTAACTATGTCTGTATGGTATACTGATTCTGTGACTGAAAGCATAACTGATGAGACACAGTATTTGTTCATGTTTTGGAGATGCTATGATACTAAATATGTGGCATCTTGATTTTACTTTCAGTTCACAAATATTCAGAGTGCTTTCAATGGATTGATTGTGAGAGAACGTGAAAGGCTGGCTATTATTGTGCATCACTTTTCATCATGAATATCACATCAAATGTGTGGATAATTTTAATAATTAAACACTGGTAGGAAGGTATTACATTTTTATTGTAGTTTTGAAAAACTTCAAATTACTAATACTATATTTTATCTTGCAGACTGATGCCATTTGTGATTTAATTAGCAGATTGATTACAATAGAAATAGCACTTACCAAGTAATTGTTTACAAATGGGAAACCAAGTTAGTATGTTATTATAGCAAACGTTTCACACTGGTTTCCAAGATTCTTTAAAGGTCCATTGAAGAATCAGTACTCATTTAGACAAAGGCAAAGCTTGGATAGCAAGTAGTGTTTTGAATTCAATACTTTTGGTGTATTTGTTGAATTATTTGTATATTTTATGTGTATGTTTATTTATATGTAAAGATACATATGCAAAGGCAGCATGCAAGTAAATAAACAAGCAAGGCTAAATGGAATATATTTTAATGCAAGGAGCCTGATGAATAAGACACATGAGCTGAGGGCCTAGACTAGCATGTTGGAGCAATATATCATTAGCTATCACCAAGACTTGATTGATTAAGATGGTCAGGATTGACAGCTCAATATTCTTGAATATAGGGTATTCAGAAAAGGTAGAGAGAGGGTTAGAAGAGGAAGAGACATCAGAATATTGATTAATGAATCAATTATAGCAGTAAGAGGGGATGATATCTTGGAAGGATCATCAAAGAAGGTCATTTGGCTGGAAGTAAAAGATACAAATGGAGCAAACACCCTGTTGGAGTGCGCTATAGGTCCTCAAATGGTCAGGGAGAGATAGAAAATCATATATGCAATTAAATTTCAGAGAAGTGTAAGAATAATAAGGGTAATAATAATAATATTAGGGGACTTTAACTATCCAAATATTGAGATTGTTTCAGTATGCAAGGTGGAAATGAAGCAAAATTCTTAAATTGCATCCAGTTGAATTTTTCTCAGACAGAACATAGAAAGTGCAATAGGAATGAGGCAATTCTGGACCTAATTTTCAGAAATATGCTGGAGCACATAGCGAGTGCATCAGTAGGGAAGCATAACTAGATGGAGTGGAAGATGGAGTTTAACTCTGAAAAATGTGAGGTGACTCATTTTGGAAGGACAAACTTGAAAGTAGAATACAGGGTTAACGGAAAGATTCTTGGCAGTGTGGAGGAGCAGGAGGGATCTTGGGGTTCATGTTCACAGTTCCCTGAGAGCTGCCACCCAGATGAATAGAGTTTTTAAGAAGGCATATGGTGTGTTAGCTTTCATTAATAGAGGGATTGAGTTCAAGAGCCGTGAAGTTATGGTCCAGCTATACAAAAGCCTGGTTCAGCCACATCTGGAGTAGTGTGTCCAGTTCTGGTCACCTCATTACAGGAAAGATGTGGAAGCGTTAGAAAAGGTGCAGAGGAGATTTACCAGAATGTTGCCTGGAATGGAGGGAAGGTCTTATGAGGAAAGGTTGAGAGAGCTACGGCTTTTCTCTTTAGAACGACAAAGGATGAGAGGTGACTTCATAGAGGTGTACAAAATGATCAGAGGTATAGATAGAGTGGACAGCCAGAGACTTTTTCCTAGGGTGGAGGTAGCTTTTACGAGGGGACATAGTTTTAAAGTGAAAGGAGGTAGATATCGGGGAGACGTCAGAGGTAGGTTCTTTACCCAGAGAATGGCAGGGGCATGGAATGCATTGCCGGAGAGGGTAGTGGAGTCGGCCTCGTTAGGGGCATTTAAGCGACTATTAGATAGACATGTGGATGATAGTGTAAGGTAGTGGTGGAGGTTAGATAGACCTTAGGTTTAGGGTAAAAGTTCAGCACAACATTGTGGGCCGAAGGGCTTGTACTGTGCTGAAAAAAAAATAACCATTTTGGATAGTTATAGTAAGGATGGGGCAGGAATTAAAGTTCAAAAACTGGGGAAAATCTAATTTTGTATCAGAGATAAAAGGTACTGCAGATGCTGGATAATCCGAGACAACAAGGCATGGGGCTGGATGAACACAGCAGGCCAAGCATCAGAAATCATTTCTGATGAAGGGTCTAGGCCCGAAACGTCAAGTTTTCCTGCTGTGTTCATCCAGCCCCACGCCTTGTTGTCTCGAAAATCTAATTTTACTAAGATAAGGTACAATTTGGATCAAGTGGACTGGGAACAGCTATTTGCAGATATATCTATCGGAGCAGTGGGAGGAATTCAAGGAAGAAATAGCAAGAGCAGAGGCGAACATGTTTTCCTAAATACAAAGTTAGGTCTAAGACTGTAGAAATCTGGATTTTAAGGGACAAAAAGGTTAAAATTAAAAATAAATGAGAAGCTTATGGAAGATACTGGGGGTTCAATATTACAGTCCAAGGAATTATAATAAGTGCAGAGGGGAATTTTGAAAGGAAATTAGGTAAAAGAAGAGAGTACATGAGAAAGCATTGGTGGATAGAATAAAGGAAAACTCAAAGATGTTTTATATTTTTAAAAAATGTAAAGAGCAAGAGAATAACTAGGGAAAGATTAGGGTCCATTAGTGACCATTAAAGTACTCAATTAATACTTTGCGTTGGTCCTCACAGTGGAAAAGGATGTTACAGATGTAGACATCAGGGTGGAGGACTGTGAAATGTTAGAATAAATGAACATAAAGAAAGAAAAGGTACTATTGGGATTAACAGCCTTAAAAGTCGATAAATCTACAGGCCTGCTTGAGATATCTCCCAAACTGTTGAGGGAAGACTTGGAGGAGTTATCAGGAGCAGTGACAGTAACTGTCAAATCCTCTCTGGCCCCAGGTTAAGTGCTATAGGACTGGAGGATTTCTAACATTGAACCATTATGAAAAAAAGGATGAAGAGATATACCAGGAAATTACAGGCTGGTTATTCTTTATTGGGGAGGCAATGGCTTAGTGATATTGTTGCTGGACTGTTAATCCAGAGACCCAGATAATGTTCTGGGGACCCAGATTCGCATCCCTCCAAGGCAGATGGTGGAATTTGAATTCAATAATTTTGTGGAAGGGTAATTATTAGAAAAAGTTCTGAAGGACAGTATATATTTGCACTTGGAGAGATATGGATTCACCAAGAATAGTCAGAATGGATTTGTTAGGGGAACATCATATTTGATAAATTTGATCAAATTTTTTTAAGGATGTATCCAGGAGTGTTGATGAGGGTAATGCATTTAATGTGATCAACATGGTCTTTGGCAAGGCTTTTGATAAGATCCCCCATGGCAGACTGGTCAAGAAAGTAAGAGCCCATGGGATCCAAGGCAAAATGGCACATTGGATCCAAAATTAATTGAGAAGCAGGAAGCATAGGGTGATGTTAGAGGGATGTTTCTGTGACTGGAAGTCTGTTTCCTACAGGGTTCCACAGAACTCGATGCTGGCTGCTTGTGGTATACATTAATGATAAGGTCTTAAAAGTAGGGGATATGATCAAGATGCTCCTGGATGATATAAAGGTTGGTAGAGTGGTTAATACTGAAAGATAGATAGCTGTAAATTACAGGAGAATATCAGTGGACTAATCAGCTGGGTAAAACAGTGGCAAATGGAGTTCAAATGGCAAAAATGAAGTAATGCACTTGGGGAGGGCTAACAAGTTGAGGAATCTAGGCTATGAATGGTAGGACCCTGGAAAGTGCTGAAGATCAAAGGGACCTTGATGTGCAGAACCACAGATCCCTGAAGGGAGCAAGTCAGGTAGATGAGGTGGTTAAGAAGGCATTTGGGATACTCGCTTTTATTAGCTGAGGAATCCAAGAGCAAGGAAGTTTTGCTGGAACTGTAAAAACACCAGTTGAGGCCATTCTTGGAATATGTAATTCTGGTCACCACATTGTGGGAAGGATGTGATTTCACAAATGAGGGTGTAGTGGAGGTTTACCAGGATGTTGCCTGGGCTGAAGGGCCTGAGACCTGAGGAAAGATTGGAAAGAGTGGGGTTGTCTTTCTTAGCGAAGCAAAACGTGAGTGGGGACTTGATAGAGGTGACTAAGACTGTGAGAAGCATAGCTAGGGTGGATAGGAAAATAATTTTTTAATTATTAGAGATGACAATAATGGGGGAGGAGGAGTAGAAAACTAAGAGGAGAATTGAAGAATTTGTTTTTCACCCTGAGGGTGACTGGACTCTAGAATTCACTGCCTGAAAAGTTATTTAACTTAGAAAAATTCTAACTTTTAAGATATTCTCTTGCATTTACACAATCTCCAGAGTTATGGCCAAGAATGGGAAATAGGATTGGCATTGTAAAATATTTGGAAGAGAGGCCAATTCAGGTCAAGAAAAAAGAACACTTGCAGAAAAGGATTTCAGGATTATTTCCTTGACGTGTAGGGACTTTCCATAGCTGGAGGTTAAATTTGGCACCCCAGAGAGATATTTGGCTGTTTGAAACTTTCTTTGGGGATTTGGATAATCTGAAGGAAATTTTCAATAAGCCCTCTTTGATCGAGGCTTAGCAAACCAATGCAGGAAGAAGTAGCTTGTCAGCTCAAATTGAAGTTGAAGTGGATGGTGTTCCAGAATTCTGTATGAAAGGTGGGATTCTGAAGAGGAAGGGGAGACCTCCTCACAGACCTACAGATGAAGAGTGGATGGATGTTCATCAGATAGTGATGTCATCAAACTATCATCGAGAAATATCAGAGTTAGCCCGTGAAATTCCTATGGTGGACATGTAAGGATCTGGAAAACACTGTTTTATTGTTTAGGAATGTGGTGCAGTTTCATAAAATGTGCCAGAAAGCTTTTAAAATATAGGCATAAATTTTCCATGTTAAATTATGTATCCGTGTTTTGGGAATGGCTCACAACAGCCAGAAAAGTATCACATAACATCTTAGAGCTTCACAAACTGTCATGAAGAAATGGGCCATCAAGCATTCCAGGGCGTCCCAATTAGTGGGTGACTTTACCGGGTGAAATGCTGAAGGCATTGTTCAGTGTTTCACATAGAGCTGTCAAAAGAAGAGTAAATTATTTGATTGGAATGGAAATTTCAAGCAGAGTCAGTTTGTTGATTTATGGGTTTTTAAGTGTCAATATCTTTCTAAGGGCTGAATCTTTTGATTTTCTTGGTTGTGTCAGTTATGTTGAGATCTTTGGAGGGTATTTTGTTGTAAGGCCTAGTGAGACCTTTCGCTGTACCTTACCAAACTCACCTCATTAACTACTTTTCCCATTCCTACGGTGTCCCTCTCATCTGACTCCAGCTCCATCTTATGCCACACAGTTCCAGAATAATGTGCCACCAGGTGGATGTCCACCGAAAGATTGATATCTCTGGGACCTGCTCCATCTTTAAAATGCTATTGTGCACCCAGACAAACAGTGGCAATCCAGCATCACCAGCAATCTAATGGCACAGCAGCCACAAGCCACAAGCCACACTGTTCCAGGCACATAGACAGTGGCAAGGTTCACATTCCCTCGCACATATTACTCTGTTCTTTTGCCCTAGTCGCTGTTTAACCACGAGGCCACATACTTTACTTGTCCTTAGCTACATTCCATCTAACCAACTTCTCTAGATCACTGCTACTCTGTCCCCAGTGTCCATTGGAGAAGACAACAGCTTGTCGTTGTCCAGTAGGGGATCATCACATACCGGCAAGCAATCAGACAATTCCAAAGGTGGCGCTTTTACTCACAGCCAGTAAAAGCAAGTACAAATGAATGAATGCAAGCTGCAGTTCATTCGCAAAATGCAAACCAAATGCTGGAATCATGATCAGAGATTATTGAACAATGTATGATGGTCTGCTGCTCCCATCTCCCATCTCCCATCTACTGGAACCGGGTGTCCATCAGGTCCTGTCTGACTTAATGCTCAATGCAGCTGAACTCTGTCATGCACAAGGAGAGTTTCCTCCTCCTCCTTGGAAGGCTGTTCCTGTTCCCTTAGTTCCCAAGCATCTACACATTGCCTCATTGCCTTCTTCAATGTGCAGAGCATAGCACGCGAGGATCACACGGTACACTTTTTCCAGACTATACTAGAGGCTCCCCTAGAGTGGTTCAAGCAGCAGAACTGCATTTCAGCAACTCCATCATCTGAGGTTTCAGAATGGACACTAATTCAGTGAAGGTGCCATACTGGCTCAACGACCAGAGTGTCTTCTACGCTCCAACCCCCTCCCATCCCAGACCCACACCAATCATTCAACTCTTCATTGAATTCAGTAGAGGCTAGCATCGTACATTCATATGATGAAGTGATTGTCTCAACTTCCCATAGCATCCTTGGAGGTTTCACTAACGATGGGATGCTTTTGGCTAGCATTCACCTCTTATTGATGCTAATTTCTGCATCATTGAGATGCCAATGTTCAATTTGGAAGCACCAATGGCAATGTGCAAAACATTGTTGACCAGCATTTGAACTCTGAGGACAGTCACTCTGGGTGCATTAAAATAGGTGAAAAATGATTGGAAATTAAATGTAGCTGGAGTTTGTAAATGCCTATTTCATGTTTTTGCCCCTGCAGTATCTAGATGCCAACAGATGTGGACACACTTCTGCCCATCAAACTGGTACTGGCTTCGGCCACCCTCAGTGTTGTCCCAGCCATTTTCCATTTGCACTTAGGGTCCAGAGAATAACATTACACCATACTTACAGAAGGGTGCTAATGTGTTGGAAGCTGTTCAGAATGTTTATTGTGGTAATACCCAGAATAAACAGATTGCCTCATAAGGAAGGGCTAGACAGGGCTAGGCCTGTATCCTCTGGAATTTAGAAGAGTCAGAGGTGATTTAACTGAAACATCCAAGATCCTGAAGGGACTTGACCATGTGGATGTGGAAAGGATGTTTTCTCTTGTGTGGAAGAATCTGGAATTAGGGGTCATAGTTTAAAAATAAGGAGATGCATCTTGGAATACTGCAGTCAATCTCCACTTAAGAAATACTGTGCTTTTTCATTCTCCCTGCCGAAGTGAACAGCATCGTGTTTTACTACGTTATTCTCTATCGATCATATTTCTGTACATGTACCTGATCAGCCTGTAAACTCCTTACATTATCTTCACAACACAATTTCCTACCTTTATTTCCATCATCTGTGAATCTAGCTACAATGCCTTTAGTCCCCTATCCTAAGATATTGATGCAATTTGCAAAAAGCTGAGATCCCAGCACAGACCTCTGTGAGCCTCCACTTCTCATATCGTGCCACTCAAACAAGAACCCATTTCTGTATACTCTCTGTTTTCTGCCAGCCAGCCAGTCATCTATTCATATTAGTATGTCATCCTCTACACCATGATCTTTTATTTCTGAAATAACTGTTGATAAAGCAACATAACATGCACCTTCTGAAAATCTAAGTACAGTATAACAGCAGCCTCTCCCTTTATCCACAGCATATGTTAATCCTTCAAATACGTCTAATAAATTAGTGAAATACAATTTCCCTTTCACAAAACCATGCTAACTCTTCCTGAATGAGTTTTTCGAAGTGCCCAACCATAACCTCTTTAATGATCTATTCTAACACGTTCCCCATGACAGATGATAGCTTACATTTTACTACTTTTTGTCTTGCTTCTTGATTAGAAGGACCAAAAGGCAGACTATTTAAATAGAGAGAGACTCCAATAAAGTGCAGCGCATGGGGATCTTGGTGTTCTTGTGCGTGAAACACAAAATTGACATACATGTGCAGCAAATAATTAAGGAGGCAAATTAAATTTGGGCTATACTGCGAGGGTTTTAGTGTTTAAAAGTAGGGAAGTCTTGTTACAATTGTACAGTGTGTTGCTGAGGCCACACCTGAAATCCTGTGTTTAAAAAATGACACACTTGCATTGGAGGTAGGTCAGAAGAGTCTCACTAGGCTGATTTCTGGAATAACGGGCTTTGACTTATCAAGAATGGCCAAATCAACTTAAGACAATAGAAGAATGAGAGATCTTTTCTTCTTCGTTCATGGGGTGAGTGTGTCACTTGCTAGGCCAGCATTTATTGCCCATTCCTAACTGCCCAAAGGGCAGTTAAGAGTCAACCACATTAGAACTGTAGAACCATAGAAATGGTATAGCATAGAAGAGGGCCTTTCAGCCAATCTTGTCAATGCCAACCTAAAGACACCCAGATGCCCTTTCTAATCCATCTTCCTGCACACTGTCCGTAGCCCATATAGCACTTAAGGTGTAGATCCAGGTACTCTCTTCAGGGTCTCCGCCTGCACCACCAACTCAGGCAGTAAATTCCAGACACCCACCACCCTCTGCTAAAAAAATATTTTTCCTCATGTCCTCTCTAATCCTTCTGCCACTTGGCTTGAATCTATGATCCCTGGATTTTGAACTTTCTGCCAAGGGAAATGGGTTCCTCCTGTCGACCTCTATCCCTCTCAATTTTGTATACCTCAACAGCCTCCTCTGTTCCAAGAAAAACAACCCCAACTGCTCCAATCTTTCCTCATAGCTATAAGTTGCCAGCCCTGGCAACATTCTAGTAAATCTTCTTTGCATTCTCTCCAGAGCGATTGCATCCTTCCTGTAATGTGGTGACCAGAACTACACACAATACTCCAGTGTGGCCTCACCAGTGTCTTTTACAGTTTCATCATTATATCTCTACTTTTCTATTCTATACCTTTGCCAAAGAAGGACAGCATTCCATATGCTTGAATAAAAATTGAAAGAACTGCGGATGCTGTAAATCAGAAACAAACACAGAAATCGCTGGATAAGCTCACAAGACCTGCAGAGCTTTTCCAGCAATTTCTGTGTTTGATTCCATACGCCTTGTTTACTTCCTTATCCACCTGTACTGCTATGTTTAGGGACCTGTGCACTTGCCTGCCATGATCTCTCACTTCATCTACCTCTCTCAGTATATTCCCATTTATTGTGTATTCCCTTTTACTGTTTGACCTCCCTAAATGCATTACCTCACACTTACCAGAGTTGAACTTCCCTACCACTTTCCCGCCCACTCCACCAACCCATCTATATCATTCTGGAGCTTGCAGCTATCCTCTACATGGCTAATTTTTGTGTTCTCTGAAAATTTCCCAATTGTGCCCCTAACTTTCAAATCCAAATCATTAAATGTATTTAACAAACAGCAAGGGTCCCAATACTGAGCCCTGTGGAGCACCACTTGAAACAGCTTTCCATTTGCAAGGGCAGCCATTCACCATTACCCTTTGTATCCTGTTACTAACCCAACTTCTGATCCAATTTGATACATTACCCTGTATCCCATGGGCTTTTACTTTTTTGAACAGTCTGCCATATAGGTCCTTGTCAAATCACTTACTAAAATCCACATAGATAACATCCACTGCACTACCCTCATTGATCCTCCTTGTCACTTCCTCAAAGAATTTAATCAAAATTGTAAGGCATGGCCTTCCCTTAACAAAGCCATTCTGACTATCTCTGACTAGGCCTTGCCTTTCTAAGTGATAGTTTATCTGTTCTCTCAGGATTTATTCTAACAATTTGCTCATCACCTAAGTAGGCCTAACTGGCCCATAATTGTGTGGAATTTCCTTTGTACTCTTTTTAAACAATGGAACCACATTTGCATTCCTCCAGTACCTCACGTGTGTCTAGTGAAGATTAGAAACTAATCCTCAGAACATCTGCTTATTTCCTCCCTGACCTCCTTCAACATCTTAGGGATCAAACCATCTGATGATTTATCCACTTTCAAGGATTCCAACTCCTCTAACACTTCCTCTCATTATGATTATTTTCTCCAATATTCCACACTGCTCCTCTTGGATTATATCCATATGATCCTTTTTCTTTGTGAATACAGAGACCAAAAAAATTTAAAATTCTTCCCATATCCTCTGCATCTTCACTCAAGTTTCCTCCTTCATGTTTGATAGGCCCCACTTTTTCCTTAAGTATCCTTTCACTCTTTATATATTGGTAAAGTATCTTTGGGTTTTCTTTTATTTTGCTGGCAAATATCTTTTCAAGCTTTTCTCTCTGATTTCTTTAATTCTTTTTTACTTCTTCCCTGTACTTTCTCTACTCCTCCAGACTATCTGCAGTGTTGAGTTTTTTGACTATAATGAGCTTTCTTTTTCTGCTTAATCTTGCCATATAGATTTGGCAGTACCATTCTTATTTTTGGAGGGGACATGTTGGCTTTGTGCTCACATTACAATGGGTCTGGAGTCACATGCAGGCCAGTCAAGGTAAGGATGGCAGTTTCCTTCCCTTTTGGACATCAGTGAGTCAGATGGGTTTTTCCAACATACAGCATACAGTCATACAGCAAGGAAGCAAATCCTTCAGTCCACACTGAACACAATCCCAAACTAAACTAGTCTTAGCTGCCTGCTCCTGATCCAAATCCCTCCAAACCTCTCCTATTCATGTACTTATCCTTATCCAAACGTCTTTTAAATGTTGTAACTGTGCCCACATTCACCACTTCTTCAGGAAGTTCATTCCACACGCGAACCACACTCTGTAAAACATTTGTCCCTCATGTCTTTTTTAAATCTCTCTCCTCTCACCTTTAAAATATTCCCCATCATTAGACTCTTGATTCCAGATATTTATTGAATTCAAATTCTATTACCTGCCATGGTGGGATTTGAACTCAGCTCCCCAGATTATAAGGGAGCTTGACAGGGTAGATGTTGAAAAGATAATTTCACTAATTGGGGATTCTGGAAATGGAATCGGAGTTAAAAAAAATAAGGGGATACATTTAAAACTGAGAACAAAGGAATCTCTCCTCTCAGAGCATAGTGAATGTTTGGAATTCTCTACCCCAGACAGTTGTGATAGCTAAATCATTGAAAGCATTTAAAAAGGATTTTTGAAACATGGAGCTGGCACAAAACAGGAGTTGAGGCCTAGGGTGGATCAGTCATGATCTCCTACAATGGTGGGGCAGGCCTGAGGGGATGAATGGTCCATTCCTACTCCTATTCCATACAGTCTCATATGTAGTTACAGTTAAGGGATCCCTGAGAACTATTTTCATCTGCATTAAACTGACTCTACAGCTCGAGGCATGAATGAAGGTCTTCTCTAATTATCCAACTGGTGCTATTCTTGATTACCAGCCTATCTTTACCTGGCTTTCTATTCCAAATGTATAAATGTCATGTACCCTTCAACATTCAGAATCCAAGCTGTGTCATGCTGCAGCCTCATCTCTGTAATGACTATCTGATCATTTTCAAAAATTTCAATTTGCGGTCAGATACAGAACCTTTTTTAAATTTTGTTATCTTTGTAGCATCTAGTGTTGGTGTTGGCAAATAGTATGTCGGCTTTCATTTCAAGGGGATCTGAGTACAGAAGTACATATGTCTTGCTGCAGTTGCCTGTGCACTTGGAGTATTGGGTACAGTTTGGTCTCTTATCTAAAGAAGGATATACTTTTCATAGAGTAATTTCAATGGAAGTTCACCAGCTTAACCCCTGGGATGACAGGGTTATTTTATAAGGATAGGTTGCGGAAACGTGATCTAGGAGGTAATCTCATTGAAATTTATACCATTCTTACAGGGTGTGAAAGGCTAAATGCAGATTGAATGGTTCCCCTGGCTGGTGACTTCAGAACCATAGGACATAAGGAATAGGCCATTAAACTGGAGATGAGAAGGTATTTATTCACTCTAGGGATGGTAAATCTTTGGAATTTTTAGTTTATCTCAAAGGGCTGTGGAAGCTCAATCATTAAGCATATTTCAAGACTTAAATTAGGTTTCTGGAGGCTAAGAACATTAAGGACTATGGAGGGAGCAGGGGAAAAGTGGCATTGGGAATAAAAGCTTAGTCATGCTCTAATTAAATGATGGGACAGGATTGATGGGCTGAACTTCTTACTTCTTTTCCAATGGTTGACACTCCAGATTGCCAGAAAAAGGGCCAGTTGTGTCAGAATTATATCTGGAATTCTGAATGTAATAATCAGTATTGATTACTTATCAAATGGTACCTGCTAAAATCCACTAATTGCATCAAGTTTCATTAAATCTCCACTTTTGACACTGTTGTTAATCATATACATAGGCTGCAGTTTTTTGCTGCCACTTTGAATAAGCTGTGTAAGATCAATGTAGATTTGAATAGTACCATTAAACTTGGGTCTAGTTCAGGCATGATTACATAAAACCAACCGTGTAATGACTAGAAAAATGTTGCTCATTCTTGTCATTTCTGCAAGTTGCTTCGTGAAGGTATGCAGAACCTTACTGAATTTATAAAGACAGAAACATTTAACATCTTTCTACAGTGTCATGATGTATTGAGTGTTCAGCTTTTCTAACCTTTCAAATAATTTAGGGCATTCCTGCTGAAAAGAACTCATTAGCTACTGTTGTTTAAACTCTTCCACCTTTTGAGATCTTGCTCCTTTTTCGAGGGTCGGGAGGTGCTGGGGAGAGAGCGTGTGTGTGTGTCACCTCTGGTAAACTAATAAAACCTTTACTTATCTTGGGGCAGTGACTTAATCCTTTCGAACTGATTAAAGATTCAACAGCCATCTTAGACTTGTTCAATACATTCGCACTAGTTTTATAACCCTTTGATGTTTTGCCTATAAATTGTGTCTGATGCCACCTCTCTCACTGACACCTGAAGGAGGAGCGAGACTCCATAAGCTTGTGCCTTCAAATAAACCTGTTGGACTAAAACCTGGTATTGTGTGTTTTTTGACTTTGTCCACCCCAGTCCAACACCAGCACCCTCCCTCCACCTAACCTTTTGACTAAGGTTGAGGTTAAGATTTCTCTTCCTACTCGAGTGAAATTTTTTTGAAATGTGAAGCACGCATATGTTTGCTATTATTCAGTGTCCTCTATATTGGAGGTCTGTTAGTAGTGTACACCTAATCCTAAACACCGTGTCTCCTAAATAATCTAGTTGCACTGTTGTTTGCTGTCAGCAGTGTTTTCTTAACCATGGCTTTACTATCTGATAATGACGCTTACCCCAATGTCTAGCTTGAAGTTCATAAGATAACTACCGAATAAATACCAGCTTACCAAAATAAGCTGTTCCACTTCCACACATTTTCTGAATGTGTGACAGAAAGAAAACATTCACTTTTAATAGCTCAGCACTGTGTGCACCTGTGAGGTTTCTCTGTTTTATCGTACTAACAAGGACTTTCTGGTCAAAGCCTGTTTAAGCACTGTACAGGTTTCTCACATTTGCTGTTTGTGGTTTTGTAGCTTAAGAATTGAATGGGCTCAATTGATCTCCTGCGCCAAGGTTGATTGGTGTTGCTCTGGACTTTTGACACTTGTTAATCATATACATAGCTTATTCAAAGTGGCAGCAAAAAAAATGCAGCCTGTGTAAGATCAATGTAGATTTGAATAGTACCATTAAACTTGGGTCTAGTTCAGGCATGGTTACATGGTTGGTTTTATGACTAGAAAAATATTGCTCATTTTTGTCATTTCTGCAAGTTGCTTCATGAAGGTATGCAGAACCTTCCTGATTTTATAAAGACGGAATCAGTTGAATGGTTTCCCTCTAGAGTCAGGTCTTCTTTGAACTGTAATAAATCTGGCAAAGATTCATCAGCAATTCCTACAACACACTGTCTTTTATGAATTCTAGCTACAAGTCACATTGCTCCACTAGAGATTTCATTACATGCTGAACTTTTATTAAATTTTGCTGTTTCAAGAATTTTATTAGTTTAGAGTTTGAAGTAATTTTTAAAGGCTTTCCATACCTTTTAATGAATGTTGCTTATTTATTTGTTCTGCATCTTAAACTGTTTTCTGTTCTGTTTGGCTCATCTCAAATTAAGTTTCCTGGAAATATTATTTCTAGTGCCATGTCTTCTGGACGTGGATATGTATTTTGTTTACTCAATGTACTTTTGTAGTAATAATAGTTTTGTTGCTCTTTATTGCTATCTTGCAGGATTTTCCTGCCTTTTGTAATTAACCTGGATAATTCCCATCCTTCACAGGAATCCAAGCAGCATCATAGGAGCAGGAAAGCTTGACGTTTCGGGCCTAGACCCTCTTTCAGAAACGGGGGAGGGGAAGGGGGTTCAGAAATAAATAGGGAGAGAGGGGGAAGGCGGGGATGGAGCCGGTAGGGAGGAGATAGGTCAAGGGGGCGGGATGAGGTTAGTAGGTGGGAGAAAGGAGAGGTTGGGGAGACGGGGACAAGCTAGGCTGGTTTTGGGATGCAGTAGGGGGAGGGGAGATTTTGAAGCTTGTGAAGTCCACATTGGGCTGCAGGGTTCCCAAGCGGAATATATGAGTTGCTGTTGTGGCACTGCAGGAGGCTCAGGATGGACATAGTCTGTGGAATGGGAGGGGGAGTTGAAATGGTTCGCGACTGGGAGGTGCAGTTGTTTAGTGCGAACCGAGCGTAGGTGTTCTGCAAAGCGGTCCCTAAGCCTCCGCTTGGTTTCCCCGATGTAGAGGAGGCCACAACGGGAACAGCATACCACATCAAACAGATGTGCAGGTGAACATCTGCTTGATGTGGAAAGTCTTCTTGGGGCCTGGGATGGGGGAGGTATAGGGGCAGGTGTTGCACTTCCTGTGGTTGCAGGGAAAAGTGCCGGGTGTGGTGGGGCCGGAGGAGAGTGTGGAGCGTGGAGCATGGAGCGGACAAGGGAGTCACAGAGAGAGTGGTCCCTCTGGAAAGCAGATAAGGGTGGGGAGGGAAAAATGTCTTTGTGGTGGTGGGGTCGGATTGCAGATGGCGGAGGTTGGTGGGGTGGTACGTGAGGACGAGGGGGATTCTGTTTTGGTTTTTATTGCGGGAAATGCAGGAGACATGGTCGAGGGCATTCTTGACCACTGGGGGCGGAGTTGCGGTCCTTGAAAAACAAGGACATCTGAGATGTACGGGAGTGGAATGCCTCATCCTGGGCCACCTTCCTGCAAAAATGCCATTCCTGATTCCCTCACAATAAAAACCAAACAGAGTCCCCCTTGTCCTCACGCACCACCCCATCACCAAAGAAAGACATTTTTCCCTCCCCACCCCTATTTGCTTTCCGGAGGGAGCGCTTTCTCTACATTGGGGACCACTTTGCAGAACACCTGCACCTCCCAGTCGTGAACCATATTCTGCTTGGGAACCCTGCAGCCCAATGGTATCAATGTGGACTTCACAAGCTTAAAAATCTCCCCGCCACCCTAACTCTTCCTTCCCCCATTTCTGATGAAGGGTCTAGGCCCGAAACGTCAAGCTTTCCTGCTATCTCTTCACAGGAACTGTCTATTTTATCTATCCTTTACCCTTAATTCTGCTGTTCGTGCCTTTAATAAACAATTCCTGTTTCAAACATATAGTTTTATTGAATGATCCTCTGCCTTTTCCACAACCTGAATAAAGTCTCCCAAAGTTTCTGTACCATGCCATCACATTGGTGGCTGGTTTTACAATGTCTGTGACGTCAAATTTGTATTTATGTTCTATCTGAATGGTTACTAACTCTGACCAGCTTTTCCTACCTGGCTTACTTCACCATTTTCCCAGACTACTGTAGTATTACTCTTTCTTGAAGACTGCAACAGGGACTTCTCCTGTAAGATTCTTAAATGCTCAGCTCTCCTCTGGTGTTGACTGTTGTATGAGTAGGGGAGTTAAAGCAGAGTCTGAAGATCTCATACCTTTGCTCACTATGTGTTGTCAAATCAAATCCTTTTATAGTTGCCTATCCAAACTGTCTGCGCTTGGCAACTAACAATAGGGAACCTATTACATTTCATCAAGTTGTTTTACAAGCAAGTCATAAAATTCACATAGAACTGCTTTGAAAAAAATTAGTGACGTTGCTTTTAATTCAACAAGACAATATCAGTATTTTACAAAGTCAATGAATGGTATATACAAACTCAGCAAATTAAAACAAGGTTATGAGCAAAGTCATACTGTTGGAATGGTCAAAAATTTCTGCCTCACAACAAAATGGCACACCTGTTGTTTTACTTCAGCTGTGCATGACAATTCTTTTGGTCTCATTACATGAACTTTATCGAGCATTCAAAAAACTATTAAGTGGTTAAAATTAGGTTTATATATATCCAGCAATTCAGGGAAGACACATAAAACTATATATACAATAAACATGCTGTATGGACACCAGGGAAACATGTCACAAGCTACATAAAATTTATAAAAGTCTCAAATGTATAGCTGGAAATTGTTAAAACGTGGAATAAATCCTTCAGTTGGTCAATAACACAAACAGTCAAACTCATTTTCTAAAAAAAAAATCAACAGTAAAAAAAGTTACTAATTTTTAGTGTGCAAAACCTCTTTAAATATCAAGGTAAGCTGAAAAAACATTTGTCTGTTTATATACATATTCTACAAAACTGACACAATTGGTCTCAATCATGAATGTCATTGTACTCTAGTTTCTGTTTCAGATGAGTGCAAACATTCCAATGTATTTTGCAGACTTTAGTACTGCTCAGACAGATTTTGTTTTTGCTTTAGACACTATTATGCAGTAAAGTACAAAACAAATGTTATTTTACAAGTTATTAATTTTTGGACAGTTCTAAATTCATGCTATCTACAGTGGTTCTGAATGTCAATGATTGAAAACTGCAAGTAAGACCATCAAAGGATCCATGACTACTTACAGTACGTTTAGGTCTTTAGTGGCTGAAGTTTACATTTCACATTGTTAAAGCGCAATGGATGTGTTAAGATATCAGAAGTTTCTTTTGTTGAAGCTGCTTGCCAGATTCTTCTGCTGAACGTTGCATGGTTTTCACCTATTTGACTGATATAATCCTTTAACACCTTTATTATCTTGTTTATTTATTTCAATGGCGCTGAGTTTTAATCTCTTGTGACTGGAGGAATCCCACCTGGTCTTTTTAAAATACATCTTGTTAGGCATCTGAAATGCAGTTCTGGATCTTGTCCATCCACTGTTGAGCAATCTGCACATCTTGTGCACAGAAGTTATAAACACGTCTACTTGTCTTTAACTGCGTTAAAAGAGGAATAAAAACGTCATTCAAACGAAAATTGTTTTTATGTATAAAGACAATGTAAATTTTTTTGGGAAAGTGTTTTGTCTGTTTTTTTTGGAATTACATATGCTCCAAGACATCACTTCAACAAGTACAAATGTGATATGCATATAAACATACTAGAAAGAAATATATCCAATCCTTAAATGGAAATTTTTAAAACATGGAATAAATCCTTCAAGGTGGGAGTTTCGTGGTTAGGATCCACAAGAGTACAAATTACTAGGTCAGGACACTCAATTAGAACATGTTGCAATGAAATTCTGATTCTGTTTTTTCAGAGTAGATACAAATGCAAGAATAATTTGCTATTCTCTCTCAACCAAGTAATTAGGGGAGGTGGCTATTTCTGTAACTTGGTTGCTTTTTAGTTTGCAGAACTATTTTTAAAAACAGATGTGAATACTGAAGGACAATAGTAAACTGAATGTCTGTGCATGTTTACTCAACTAAAGATAGTTTCTGATTGACCAGTTTGACCTTTAGAATCATGCTCCAGGAACTAAACAAGATATGTAGATCCACTGGTATGCTTGAAACATAGCCTATGTACAAAAATGTTATAGGTGAATTCACGCTAAAATTAATGGCTTGCCTTCTACAGAAGTAATTCCAAAGAATAATCAATCAGTGCTTGGTGAATATGACAGAAGCTGGGGTTAGGCAGCCTTTGGCGGACAGAAAAAAAATTAGAAAGTTTTCAAATTAGGTAACTCCAAGGCAGTCTAAATCATTCCATTCCTTATTTGTTTTAGGCTGTGGTATTTTGACTTATTATCTTTTCACTGCTTATGGAAAATCTCATATATAATTAAAATAATATACTTTCTTAGCAAACAGCTCCCTACAAATACTTTTCTGAGGAAGTTATAAGTGAAGAACTTGAAACAATCTATGGCCTGTTAATTAAATCCAACTACTGAGAAAACATCAACCAAATCTTACTCCTGTCAATCAAAGGTAATATGAAACTCCTGAATTAGCTGCAGACGGGTTTACGGTAGGCTTTGCAACAAAACTTAACTTTGCATTTTTAGTATAGTGTTGTTATTGGTCTGGGGTTGGTTAGTTCAGTTGCTGGATGGCTGTCTGTAATGCGGAGAACGACAGTGCAAGTTTAATTTCTGTATTGGTTGAGGTTACCATGAAGGTCCCACCTTCCTGACTCCACTCATTGCCTGAAGCTTAGTGACCCTCAGGTTATATCATCACCTGTTATCTCTACCTAATGGAGAGAGCAGCCCTCTGGACTGGGGCAACCTTACTTTTTTTTTTAAAGACCACCCAAAACATTAATTCTGCTTTCTCTCCACTGATGCTGCCAGAACTGCTGAGTTTCCAGCAGCAATTTCTGTTCTTGTTTCTGATTTCCAGCATTTACTGTTTTTTTTTTAACTTTTCTTAATTTAATTCAACAATGATGGGACTCCACTCTCATTAATGCACATTCTGGGATCAAAATAAAATGAGAAGAAAAGTAATACGGCAAGGTTAAATATCCACTTCAGTATTCTTTGAACTTAATTTGACAACCTGAAGTGTAAATCACTGATGCCTCACTGTTTACAGATGCACAGTTTATTTTCACCCTGTTTATTTATCCAACTCGCAGCTGTGCATAGTGGATAAGTGATGTAACTTATTTTTGCAGCAGAAAAGTGTTATGTATTCTTGCGGGATTTCAACAATGCATGTTACACTGAAGAGATATTTAATAATAACTTTGTTGAATTGGAGCATTTAATGTCAGCTTTTAGCAACTTAAGATCCATGGGTGATAGTTTACTGCATTGGATACAGGCAGAAGCATGAGATACCTAGTGGCAAGTCAGAACTAAAAATTCAGCAATTAGCATCCATGGGCATAAAGAGGAATGCCAAGAACAGGATTACCAGAATGTTAACTACTTGATTCTGGAGGCAGGAGGAAATCCAACGATGCAGTGAAGCAAAACAGAAGGTTTGCAGTCTTAAGCAATATTTACGGCAGAAGTCAAAGGATGTGGTGTCGGCCAATGAAGGATTGAACAATGGCAACAATATGAAAGCCTGAGAGTAGGAATTATAGAGACATCTCTGTTGTTCACAGTAAAAGACTGGACTTAGACACTGAATAATGGTATCAATATTTGGAGATGACACCAAACTGGATTCTGACAAAACAGCAGAACAATCAAAATTTTGCAGATGCTGAACATTTCCAGAATAAAATTCTGGAAATGTTCAGCGGTTCAAACAGCATCTGTGGTCAGAAACAAAGTAAGTATTTCATGGTGAAAATCTTTTGTCAAAAACTAGATCAGAATGGATTTTAAATTAGGTCAATCCCAAAGAAAAGGGTCACATAGTAAAGCTGAAGGAAAATCCTGTGTTAGCATGTAATCCCTGACCGGAAATTATGGTGAAAATGTTTATTTACATTGATCCTTACATCTCTAATAAATGAAAAAACAATACTCAATAGAAATAGCACTTTCTGGTTCCAAGATGGTCAAATGTTGGCTTTAATGCTTTTGCAAGATTCCAGTGTTATAAGCAATGTGACGACGACGACGACAATCAAATGAAGTACGAGGACAAAGACTTACATCAAAGAATGCTCTCTCGTTTGAATGCTTAGGTGCACCTAATGTCGATGATGCTGGAATAACTGACTCAACCTCAGCCAGGTCTATGAATCCTCTGGGGTTTGTATCTTCACCAGTGTCATAGTACCGCAACTAGAAGATGAAATGAATGAATCAATTACAACAAGTTTCTGCTTTTAATTCTAAATTACATTGCCAATAGACTGAAATGGAGTTCAAGAATCATGATCCCAAAGGAAGCGCATACTCGAAGGAAAATATAGCATCTACATGCATATTTTTCAGTTATAGCTCAAATGATTAAGAGGTTCTTGTACATCAACTTGCCTAAATTGTATTCACATATGAACTGTACCTGATGTTTAGTAATATCAAGAACAAACCATCGAGGTTTCCACCCTTTCAATAAAGCACCTCTCTTGTACAGCACACCTTCAAATGATCTAACAAAAAGGGAAATAAACACAGTCAGAACAACAGACATTTGATTATTTTACATCAATAATAGATCACCATCTTTAAAGTCTCAGTATTTCCAGACTACATAAACATTTTCTAATTACAGTTCCCCATGGTTGACATTTTGCAATTTGTACGTATTAGAAACTGGCAAATGTTATACAGAATTTATACATTAGATTCACCATTAATTAAGTATTGCTGAGAGTGGAAATATTTTGTCAGTTTTTCAATCATGCATTCATCAGGACAATTTGCAAAAAATACCAATGTAGAGAGAAAACAATTTATTTTGCAAGGAGAGTGAGGTTTGTTTGGAAAGTAGAGTCTGATTGGAAGAGGCAAGACATAGAAAATGCATCCGTTAATTAAAAATAATTCGGATTTTGTTGTGATTGGTCAGGCATTGCTCTGAGAAATGAACCAGTGAATGGCTGTCACCTATTTTGTTGAGTTGATAAGAGTGCCCACTCTGTCTCAGATTAGATATCTTAAACGTGTGAGCAACAGGTGAAGCCAGCTGCTCATTATGCAGTAGCAACACGAGTGGTGTTTGCCACTAAGATGCTCTGCCGAGAACAGAAATGAGTAATGTGGTAAATAAATTTGAGTGGTAGAATGATGCCAGGTAAATAGTTCATACCACTCAAAGATTGGTAGGTTATTTGAAACAGCATATACTGGTGGTTGTTCATAACAAACAAAATATTGATTGATTGTACCCAACTAGTCTGTGCTCACTGACATCAATGTCCAGTGTTAGGTGCTTCTGTGTTCGGCCAACATTTGCTGAGTGTGTGAATAATTACATTGATAATTAATCTATGATTGACAGTAGGCCTTGCTATGGCATGCTTGCATGTACTAGAATCTCCATATATTAAAAATTGGGGCCCTGTACCTTATAGACAAAAAGAGCATGAACACACATTACTCTTGTTTCAACTCCACAAAATAGATAATGGCTATTCTCTGGTTCTTTACTACTCAGGTCATATGTCTGGTTTAAAATTTAAACAAAACTTGGCAGTTAGTTGTCACTCATCAATAACTTGTGCATTTTCCTTGGCAATGCCTCTAACAAGAGTCCACCTGCCAAACAATCAGAACACTCCTCCCATACAATATAAATGTTGCTATTAAATTTTTATTTATTGCAAATTAGTGCAAGATTAAACGATTTCACAATGGGTCTAGTTTTCAGCAAAACTGAATATCCATTATTAGAATGAAAGTCTGAATATAAAATAGTTGACTCAAACAGATTTTTCTGGGGCTTTGGGACAGGGAAAGAGAAAAACTAATAAAGTGAAGAAAGACAGGGTCAGCAGTTTAGAATATGATCAGACCTGTTCTCCACATCTTTTGAAGAAAACTGATTATATAGGGTGGCTGCTCTCCTCGTATTAACTCCATTAGAAGGTGATGTGGTGGTGCTCCGATCATTCTCCCCAATCCCATTGTCTGCCAAATGTAGCATAGACCGTCTTTGAAAGGACTGCAAATTAGATGCCATAAGTGATGAAGCGGCTCTCTGTTACAACAGAAGTGAAAAATAATTGTAGAAAAAACAAATTTGATAATGCACTGCTCCTGTAATACCCTCCACCCTATTAACAATTCGCTTTCAGGTGTCTCCACATAGCCATTTTGTTCTAAAAAAAATGAATAAGGATACCTTAATACTATTATGCAATTCACTATCAGATAAATATTTAACATTCTCCATTTATGTCTGTTCTAGCATCCAAACTGCTTCTTACCAGGAGTTTAAAAAGTTCTAGATGTTTGAAAATAAATCATGGATAACTTACTTGGGGAAAAACTACAAAGGTAAACAAATTATTGTTCAGTCTCACTACCCACAGAAGTTAAACACATAAAAAAAAAAAATCAGGATGCGTGGGTAATGATGTGTTCAGGACATAACAAATGGGACCAAAAGAGTATCTCCTTAAACAACAAGATCCAAAGATCAAAGAAGAAGAACAAGGGTAAATTAGATTCAAGTTAGGAACGGAATAAAAACTGGGGTAGGCAATTTACCCTCTTAAACCCATTGCTCCATTCAATCAGATTATGGATAATTTATGTCCTAACTCTATGTACTTAACTTTGCCCTTTATACCTTAGCAGAAATTAAACTAGCAATTGACCCACCACCAAATACCCTTCGTAAATGAGTTCTAAATTTCTTCTACCGTTTGCATGTAGAAATGCTTTCTGGCTTTGCTCTTGAAAATCTAGCTTTAACTTTTATACTATGTTCCCTAATCTGAGATCTCCTAATTAATGAAAATAATTTCTATCTATACTATCAATTCCCTGCAATTTCTTCAAAACTTAACAAATCGCCCATTTCATTTCCAAAGAATATATGCTTGTTCACGTAGTTTTTGCCTTGTTATTTCACCCGTGGAATCTAGGTATATTTCTAATAAGTCTATGCTGCAGTATCTTCAAGGCCAAGAGGCTCTTCCAGTGTGTTGTCTAGAACTGCTAGTATAGTTCACTTATGTAGCTAGGACTTTGGATAGTTGTATTATCCCTTGTATTCCATACTTTGAGGACAAAAGACCACCATCCCATTAGAGTTTCTGATATGTTCTGTATTTTAACTTCCCTTTTCCTTGCTCTTCCATTTCTTTCTGCAATCCATTTTCCCCTTTCATCTACTGTGTTACTCATCTGTGTTAGGAAATTACAGGAAATGGGGACTGTGCTGACTACTGAAGAAGTCCAGTGGAAAAGTTGGAAATTTCAGTGGAATACATGGAAAGCAAGACATGCTCAGAAGCTGTTCTTTATGACAGATGCAAAGCCGAAGTAGCTATAAATTCTTCTGCATGCTGGTGTCATGGCCGAGGCTGGAAGAGTGCACTGTTGTTTTAGTCCCACTACTACATGGGTCACAACAAAAAAAATAAAAATTATTTTTCCAGCCAAGTTCAAGATGACCATTTTGATATCCTAACTAATACCACATTTTAAACAAAAAGATCGTCAGGTTTCTTAATAAATACAATTATAGGTTTATTATCAAAACAAAATGTGTTCAATAAATTCGCAATATTTTCAGCACAATATAGAACTTGGGTACTGCTGAAAAAGTGCCAGACAGCTGAGAAATAAGTCAGCATATGGCTGTCGCCTATTTTGTTGGGTTGAAACAGGCACAGTATCATCTGTAAACGAAAAACTCACCAGGTCTGGCAGCTTCTGTGGAGACAAAGCAGGCTTGATGTTTCAGATCCAGTGACCCTTCTTCAGAACTCAGTGCTTGTAAATGTTATTTTGTTTGCAAAGAACCAGACCTATGTAGTTTCCAGTATACACAAGTGTGTCATACTGTGATCCAAACTGCTAATACTAATCTGGTTTTCATTACAATTCTCTGCACACACAGGATGATCTGGTGAATACTGTCCAATTGCAGAATCACATGTACAATTGGACACTGTGCATGAGTTTTGCAAGCATGGGATAGTTGGGTACAGTTAGTACATTATTTGTCAGGAACAGCTGAAGGGATTATGCTGTTTGATATGATCCACCAGTCTTTGGAAAGAATGGATTACACATTTGACATCAGACTAGCGCTGAAATTCATATAACCACATTACTCACTTGCGTGATAAGCAGAATGTCTTTTTGATAATGACAGTAGTATCTCTCTAATGGTAAACACCACTTTTGGTATAACCCCTTAGTAGAAGTGTGAAACAGCTTCACCCGTTATTTAAAGTTCTAGAGTAATCTGTGATAGACTAGACATTTTTCAGGACTCAGAGTGACCGTTATAGGAAATTTTCATGAACTTGCATGATATAGCGTGAGAAATGATCTAATCAGGATAGACATTATCATGCAGAATGGCTTTGATATGTCCTATTTCAGTATCAAGTTTGCTGTACTTCCCAAATACTGGTGGATCATACCAAACATCATAAACCTGTTCGCAACAAGCAAGATATTGACCAATCCTAATCCAGCTCATGATGAAAAACAGTGTCAACATTAGATGCTTGCAATTAGGCAACGTTTGGTAAATAATCCTGAATGTTCGAAGGATTATGCTGACAACTAATTTAGGATTGTCAGGCTTGCAGTGTGGCACACTGCATGGACTGGAAACTGCATATATCAATACACAATGACATGCAACTTGTAAACGAAATAACATGTAGATTTGTACTTCAGCTCAACAAAAACAGGTGATGGCCTTCACTGGTTCATTTCCGAGGGCAATGTCCTGACCAATCATAGCCAACTTGCATGCTTCAAAGTTTAAACAAAGCCAATTAATTGTCCATCATTATTAATTGTTGCATTCTCCTCTCATGCAGAATGAATGCTGTTTAAAATAGATATTCTTGCAGAATGGTCTGACGAGTGTGAGACAAAAAGCTTCAACAAAATGTATCTTTTCATATCACGAGCATACATACACACTTTAGGGAAAGAGAAAAAAAGGCTTCTCTGCGGAGATTGGCTTTCTATTTTGGCCAATGCGTTATTCTTGATAGCAAAAAGCAGTGAATGTTCTGGCATGTCTAGTCATTAATCGCACATGATTCTCTCTTAAGTTTTCCAGACAAAGTGGCTCAGGAAATACAACCCTGAGATCTTCTTTACAAAAATGGGAGAGATCAACTCTTCATTGCAAAGTTGCCTCCAACTGAAGCAGATAAAGTAAGAAACTCTACAAGCCTAATACTATTCAAAAAATAACCCCAGCTAGGCATACTACCAAGCAAGGAGTTATCACCAGTCATGTTACTTCCAGGAAACCTTTTTTAAAAAAGTCTCCAATGTCCACAGTGAATGTTCAATGACCACTTTTAAAGAAGCTACTCCAGGTATGATACAGAACCTGAAATAAATTATTTTTCTTTGCAATCTTTCAAAACTTAAGTCTGCCAGGCAATACTAAGTTGGAGGATTGATGAGGCTTTAAAAACCAGGAAACATGACCAAAAAAACGAGAAAGAAAATGAAATCCGAGGGAACTATTAAGTAATATCAAGATGTACAGCAACAACAAAAAGAGTAGGGTTGACATTGAGTGCATGGGTGAGTGGGTAGGTGAGTGTGTGGATTGTGAGCAAGTGCTTCGGTGAGTGAATGGCTTCTTCACCTTCAAAAATTGAACTGCCCAGCTCACTAGTGCACAAGATTTTGCTGAAGAATTTGCAACAATCTTCAATTAGAAGTTACAAGTAGATGATCCATCTTGGCCTTGTCCTCCATAGGTCCTTAGCATTTCCGATGCCAATCTTTCAGCCAACTCAATTTATTCCCCATTATATTGAGAAATGGCTAAAGACAATGGATACTACAGTGTCTCTGAGACCAGACCACATTTCGGCAACAGTGCGAAAGACTTGTGCTCCTGAACATTTGCATCCCTAGCTAAGTTGTTCTAGTTCAGCTGCAACACTGGTACTTCCCCAGCAATGTAGGAAGTGATGGAAAGGATCATCAACAGTGCCATCAAATAGGTCCTTCTCAGCAATATCTGCTTACTGACACCTAGTTTGTGTTCTATTAGGACCACTCAGCTCTTGAACACATTACAATCTTGGTTTAGACATGGGCACTAGAGCTGAACTCCATAGGTGAGGCACGAGTGACTGCACTTGACATCAAGACAAGCACTTAACCGAGTAAAGCATGAAGGAGCCTGAGAAAACTGGAATCAATGGGAATCAGATGGAAAACTCTCCATTGGTTGACAGGAAGATGGTTAAGGTTGTTGGAAGTCAATATCTCAGCCCCAGGGCTTCACAACAGTAAGTCCTCAGAGTAATATTCTGGGTCCAACCATCTTCAACAATCTCCCTTTCATCCTAAGGTTAGAAGTGGGTATGTTTGCCGATGATTGCACAATGTTCCATTACTGAAGCTGTCTTTGTGCAAATACTACAAGATCTGGACAATATCCAGACTTGGCTTTTCAAATGCCAAGTAGGATTGGGACCACACATTTTTCAGACAATAACCATCTCCAGCAAGACAGAAGCTAACTTTTGCCATTTGACATTTGATGGCATTAATACAGCTGAATTCCTCACCATCAATATCTTAGGTATTATCGTCGACCAGAAGGTAAACTGACTAATCATATAAATGCTCCAGGCTCACGTGGCAGTGTCTTTACCTCTGAGCCAGGAGTCCAGGTTTCAAGTACTGCAACACCATTCCAGAGGTCTGTACAATCTTTTCTGAACAGGTTGATTGGGAAATACCAATAAATATGGTGGCTGCGAGAGCAGGACACAGGCTTGAATCCTGCAGCAAGCAACTCACCTCCTAACTCCTGAAAGTCCATCCACCATCTGTAAGGCACAAGTCAGGAGTGTGATGGAATAGTCTTCACTAACCTGAATGATTGCAGCTCCAACAACACTCAAGAAGTTGGACACCATCCAGAACAAAACAGCCTGCGTGATTGGCACCATATTCACAAACATTCACTCCATCTACCACTAACACATGATCTTGACACAGTGTTTACTATCTACAAGATACACTCAGAAATTCACCAAGCCTGCACTTCCTAAATGCATGACCACTATCATTTAAAAGGACAAGGGCTGTAGATACACGGGAACAACAGCTAGCTTACCCTCCATGCCACTCATTATTCTGACTTGGAAATGTATCGTTGTTCCTTCATTGTCAGTGGATCAAAATCCTGTCACTGCTTGTTAACAATATTGTGTCTGTACCTACATCAAATGGATTGCAGTGGTTCAAGAAAGTGGGTCACCACCTTCTTCTCAAGGGTAATTAGGGATGGGCACTAAATGCTGGCCAGCTAGTGGCAACCACATCTGTCATTATAAATTTTAAAAATATTTTTTGTTTTTAAATCCATACATGGTCTCTCATTACATCCTCATCTAGCACGTCACCCTCACCCATGCTCTTAATTCCTCTAGTTTTGTGGTAAAACACGGATATCCTATACCACAATTACCATTTCTACTTGAAGACTTCTGCCTTCTATTAAAGCAACACATTGGGATAGTACCATTCTTCTAACGGTGATGTACTTACATTTCGGTCTGTTTTTACGTCTTCTTTGAGATTGACTTTTACTCGATCCCAAACTGGTTTCCACCATTCAGGACTTTGGTTCAATTCATTCTCTAGCCTCTCAATCTCCTGTAATTAAAATGTTCCAATAGAATTCCTGAGTACAGAAAGTATAATTTCAGGAGCCAGAGTTGATATCAAATCAATCATCCAAATATAGAAAACTCATTTGCAGTAATCCAAATGACACCGAAGACTTAGAGTTTGTCACGGAGATAGCAAGAACTGCAGATGCTGGAGTCAGCGTCAATACAGTGTGCAGCTGGAGGAAGACAACAGGCCAGGCAGCATCACAGGAGAAGGAAAGTCAATATTTTAGTTTACACCCTTCATCAGGGCTGGTGAGGGGGGAGCTTGGAAATAAATAGGGGGGAGGAGGATGGCTGGATGCAGGTAGGGGATACTGGAGACTGGTCAGTGGGAAGGCTGGGGAAGATAGGTAAGAAAGATGTTGGGTATGGTTGTGTCAGGTCAAGGAGGCAGGGATGAGGAGGTGGGGTTGGACATGGGATGAGGCCAGGACTGGGGAGACTTTGAAACTGGTGAATTCCACATTTAGGCCATCGGGCTGTAGGCTCCTGAGGCAGATATGAGGTGTTGTTCTTCCAGCTTGTGCATGGCGTCATTGCGACACTGGAGGAGGCGCAGGATGGACATGTCACCATGAGAGTAGGAGGAAGAGTTAAAATGGTTGGCAACCGTAAGGTATTGCTGATTATAGTGTACAGAGCACAGATGCTCTGTGAATCCGTCACTGGATCTGTGATGGGTTTCACCAATGTAGAGCAGATCACATTAGGAGCAACGGTTATGGTAGACCAAGTTGGAGGACGTACAGGTGAATCCCTGTTGGATTTGGAAAGGTTGTTTGGTGCCTTGGATAGAGATGACAGGGAAGGTGTAGGGGCAGGTGTAGCACCTCCAATGGTTGCAGGGAAAGGTGCCGGCTCTGCTGGGGTCGGTGGGGAGTGTGAAGCAGATGAGGAAGTCACAGAACGAGCGGTCCCTATGAAAGGCAGATAGGGAATGGGGAGGGAAATATCTCTGGTGGTGGGATCAGATTGCAGAGGATGATGCGCTGGATGCAGAGGTCGGTGGGGAGATCTGGGAGGACCAGGGGGATTCTGTCCTTATTTTTGTTGGGAGAAGGGGGCTGGAGGGCAGAAGTGCAGGAAATACGAGAGATGTGTTTGGGAGCAATACGAATCACCGGGGGGAGGGGAGGGGTTTGCGGTCCTTGAAGTAGGATGACATGGAACGCTCCATCTTGGGAACAGATGTGGCAGAGGCGGAGGAACTGGGAGTATGGGATTGCATTCTTGCAGGAGGGTGGGTGAGAGGAGGTGTAGTTAAGGTGGCTGTGAGAGTCAGTGTGTTTGAAATGGCTGTCGGTGCTAAGATGGTGACGGAGAAGTTGAGGGAGATTCTGCCCTTATTTTTGTCCTTGCCCCATGTCCAACCCTCCCTCTCATCTCCGCCTGCTGGGCCTGACACAACCTGTCCATCTTCTTTCTCACCTATCCACCCCACACTTCCCACAGACCGATCTCCGCTACACCTACCTGCATCCACCTTTCACCATTCCACCTACCTTCCTCCTCCCCAGTCTTGATGAAGGGTGTTAACCCAAATTGTCAACTTTCCTGCTCCTCTGATGCTGCCTGAACTGTTTTCCTCTAGCTCTACACTAGATTTTTGTCATGATTGTTTTTGAAAGTGAAATTTGACACAACAATCTAATTCACACACAGATTTATATTGTTAGAATAAAAAAGCAAATTTTCTGTCCTCTCAAATGCTATGTAACTCCTGAAAATCTAATAATATGGCAGATATATAGTCAAACCACAAATTTAAAATACCAGTATGCTCTTGAGAATATTCTGCCATTGAATTAGATCATAATCGATCTGTGCTCAATTTCACTAACCTGCCTTCAATCCAATATCTTGACACCCTTCTCTGAGGATGATCAATCAGTCTTAGAAATAGTCAAGACTATCGACTCCATATGCAGCAGCCTTGTGTGAGAGTGTATTTGATGTTCCCATTTCCTCTCTGGTGGAAAAGTGCTTTCTGAATTCACTCTGAATGGCTCAGTTCTAATTTCAAGTCTTTGCCCCCTTGTTCTAGATTCCCTCATCAAAGGAAGCAATTTCTTTGCATTGACTCTATTAAATCCTTCAGTCACTGTAGATACCTCCATTGGAGCAATTTATCTCCATACAGTGAAACCTTTATGGAATCTTTAAAAGACATTTTACAGTGAAATCCTTAGTCACAAGTATTACCTTAATCAGTTTTTCATACTGATGATTATGTCACCATGTAATGAAGAGTCTAACAAAAAAGGTCATCAAGCAAATGCATTCATCAAATAAAACTCTGCTACCCTTAAACCCATTAGTTGTTTGTTTTTTGCCTCATTTAGTGCCACTAGAAACAAAAAGTAATTCAAATTTTGGTTACCTCAAGCAGCTTGGTAATGGCATCTGGCTGTAGTTTACTGACGTTGTCATAACACGGCCACACTACTTTTCTGAAAGTTTGTGGAACTGAACCGTCAGTCTGCTCTTGCTCCTCAGTAGCACCTCCTTTTACAGTCCCCATGTCCCAATCATATGAAGGACCAGTGGAAAGTGTTTCTCCTGTGTAATAATCCCACTTCTTCAGAGCAGAAATATTTATGCAGGGCCTTAGTATATGTTTCTACAAATAATAATTTACTGTATTATTTAAGAAGAAATAAAACTAAAAAGACAAAAACAAATGCAGTCAGATTTTATACTGATGGAAGTGATGTTTTAAAAAGTGAGTTTAAAAAAAAATTAATAATGCAAAAGAGAATAGTTATATACCATACCTCCCCTTCTTCTGGGCTGTACAGATAGCTGAAGAAAACAGGTCCTTTTTTGTGAATTCTGTCAATGCATTCCCAAATACAGAGTCCTTTTTTTGCCTGTTTGTCCACCTTGTCCTCAAATAAAATTCCTAGTAAAAGGGATCAGTATCCACTTTTAATGCAAATAACATTTTGAAGAAAAAAGTAAAAACAATCCAGAAGACAATTTATGAATACAAATCTTCAACAGAGTTCAGAATACTCTTAATCCGATGCTTAAAGTCACAGTAATGCAGATCAGTGGTTTAAACTCTCACCTATTTTTGGGGAACAGTTTTATTTATAAAGGGGCCCAGAGTAATTTTAATTCAGGTTATGATAAAGCATAAGACAAAATTACATGAATTATTGTGTATAGGAATCAGAGATGCCAATTTGAACCTGGTGCCAAATCAAGCAGAGTTCCAGGCATTCATAAAAGCGACGTGAACAAGCATGGTAGGCAGCTAATCACATTAATTATTCTCACACATCGTAAGTCACAAAGTAAATTGCACTGTTTCATTTAGAATTTCATAGTGTATAAAATAAATCAATGGGGAACGCACATGGGAGAAAAGCAGAAGCTGAAAAATCAAATTTAAAACCATTAATCACATGAACTAATAATAGAGAAATTGCATTCCAACAAAGTTGCCAACTATGTATGCTTAATCAAGATGCAGCATCACAGGAAACTACGAGGATGTTTTCCTTACAATGGAATATTACAGGATATCAACAGCTGTTTTCATTTAAGAAGATACCAGGTTTGATCAGTAGTTAAACAAAACAGAAAATAGGAGAACACTACAGCACAAGAGGCTGTCACCTGGCCCCACTGAGCTTGCAGCGGCTCTTTTGAAGAGCAACTCAGTGAGTCCCAGAGTCCTCATTTCCCTGCAAATTTTCATCCATGAAGTATTTATCCAGTAATGTCAATTCCACTGTTTTTATCATCTTACTTAGTGAATTAAGAGAGGACAACAGTCATCATAATTACATTTCAACAGTCACAGAGCAGCTTCAGCTGATCTTCTTAATTGTAAGTACATTGATATAAATTTGCTTTCAGTTTAAGAAAAGATCAATGCATCATAAATATTATGACTAACCATGTAATACTGCAACTATAACTCAGAGCTGCCCAGTCTTAGATATTGAAAACATTTACTGCCTGTTACAGATGATTATGATTTCTGTGAAATCTATTTATGACTAAAAATCTACAAGAGTTCGCATCGTAGAAAGCTGTTGAGAAGATCCAGTGATCTGCAATGCATAGGTTATCCCTTTCCTGATGTCAATTTGAATCCAATGCCAAATCAAGGAAATTTCCAGGTGATGTGAACGGGTTGGATAACTTGAATTATTATCGCAAAAATAAATGGTAAATCAGGAAGTAAATTGCACAATTTCATTTAGAATTTCATAGAGTGTGAAATAAATCAATGGAGAATGCAATGTGTGAAGGGCAGAAGCTGAAAAATCAAATTTAAAAACATTAATCACGTGAACAAATAATACAGAAACTGCACTGCACAAATATAGGCTTTTTAGAAGTAGTGATGCTTTTAAACATTAATTATTAACTTCGTATTCCTTAAAAAAACTCAACATTATTCAAAAGGGGACAACTTGTTCCAGGAGTTTTTGGAGCAAAACATAAAAGGGCAAGTTTTCTAAGTTCAGTGATTTCCATTTAACTGAAGCACGGTAGCAGTGAACAAGAACTTCAATGGTACACTCTATAGTAAAGTATGGAATCACTGGCAAGTGATTTGGACTTTTGTGTTTAAAATTACATATATGGATTGCAGAAGCTGCTGTCAGTTTCACAGCAGTGACAACAGTGAGTGATGGCTGATTTTGCTATCATTATTATAACAAACTCCAGGTCAAAATTCATCAGAATTGATCTTACAGCTGAAATGTACCACATGTGAACTTTATTTAGAAGGGGGTTATGATCAGCTATGTAATATGATAACTATCCAGGCAGAGAACACAAGACTTCCATCCGTCACATTCTTAGGAGATCCCAAAGCACTTTATCACCAATGCTGAAACACAGACAAACTCATTACGTAAGCAAATACAACAGCCAATTTGAGTGGAATAAAATTCAACATGAATGAATGACCAGAGAATCAGATTTTAGCATTTTTGTATTGTAGGAATGTTGGCCAACACATCAGGAGAACCTGCTGGAATTCTTCAAATAATGCCATGGGATTCTTTTCACTTGCTTGAGCAGACAGATGACTTAATATCTCATCCAAAAGACAGATTTTCCAAAAAAATTCTCTCATTACTGCAGACTTAAATGCTAGATTGTGCACTCAAGTCTTCAATTGAGTTTGGACCCAGAGTCATCTGTCTCTGACAATAAAAGTGCTGCGAACTGAATCAAGCCAAGAATGACATTTACTAATATACTTAATCTGCTCATTAAATGTATGCAAGTGGTGGTCTATTTAAAAAGAAGTTGCTTTACATGTTTGAATTGAATTCTATTTTTCCATATCATAATTCCTTACGGAGTTACTTGAGGTGTTCATCAAATCCAACCACAGATACATTATCTGAAAATTAATAGGGATCAGCAAAAAAATCTCGTAGTTGAACTCATTGAAGACACAGTGAAATGTCAATAAGTCAGGAAAAAGAATAAGGGACAACTGTTGTGGGGGTGGCAGAATGTTAGTACATACTGCAAAATCAAGGATGTGGGAGGAGACTTGGTTAGGTACCTTGTCGCAGTGCTAGTAGTCTGAACCATCCTAAATGTGTGATAAAAATTTTAGTAATTGTAAGTTCACATTAAGTGAAGAATGTATGACTGCATCCGTTCATGCAAAAAAATGGAAGTTACAATATAGGAAGCAATAATCTGTTGCGTACACTTGATTACAACAGAATTCAGAATTCTTGGAAAAAAACTTCATGAAGCTGGCAGACAAACGTGTTAACTTGGTTATAACATACCATGTTCTAATCTTTCATAATCAGAGTCCAGCAGGAAGGTTTTGTAGCGATTGGATACATAATGATAGGCCAAAAATTTAAGATAATATTGGTTGAATTCAAACTCTATAGGATACTGGTGATGAATCTATGGGAAAAATATAACATAAGAAACATATCATGAACAAATGCAGAAACTAAAATCTTAACTATTAATAGAATGATCAACATTCAAAACAGGCATGACAGAATCTGACAAAATAGATGGCTAACTTTTCACATGGTTATCTTTTGTCCAGAATTAACAAGATTCTCTTCTTGAAACACTAACTTACATTAACATAGAAGATAGCACATAAGCTCAGTGGCGTTCACTTTGTGGTACAGCAGCATTTCAAGTCAAATTGCCAATTGTCCTGGGAAACCAGGTTTTCTGTGCAATGTTCACCAGGAACAACAACTCACCAAGATGGCATTAAAAAACCCAGGAAACTTTATCTGTACATAATTGGCAAAAAATTCAGGTCATTTTCAGAAGATGAATACTAGTTGGCAATGTCATTTGAACTCTATGTTGCGTTACCATACCTGTATAGTAACATGGCTTTAATTCAAAGTTTTTCAATGGCAATCACCCACATATTACTGAGTTTAGTTCTGATCTGGTTTTAATGAAAACAGATCCACAGATAGAACATAGAACATAGAACTGTACAGCACAGTACAGGCCCTTCGGCCCACGATGTTGTGCCAAACTTTTACCCTAAACCTAAGGTCTATCTAACCTCCATCCCTACCTTATTCTATCATCCATATGACTATCTAGTAGCAGCTTAAATGACCCTAACGAGGCCGACTCCATTACCCTCTCCGGCAATGCATTCCACGCCCCTACAACTCTCTGAGTAAAGAACCTACCTCTGAAGTCTCCCCGATATCGACCTCCACTCACTTTAAAACTACGCCCCCTCGTAATGGCTACCTCCACCCTAGGAAAAAGTCTTTGGCTGTCTACTCTATCTGTACCTCTGATCATTTTGTACACCTCTACCAAGTCACCTCTCATCCTTTGTCTCTCTCAACCTTTGCTTGTAAGACCTTCCCTCCATTCCAGGCAACATCCTGGTAAATCTCCTCTGCACCTTTTCCAACGTTTCCACATCTTTCCTGTAATGAGGCGACCAGGACTGGACACAATACTCCAGATGTGGCTGAACCAGGCTTTTGTATAGCTGGACCATAACTTCACGGCTCTTGAACTCAATCCCTCTATTAATGAAAGCTAACGCACCATATGCCTTTTTAACAACTCTGTCCACCTGGGTGGCAGCTTTCAGGAAACTGTGGACATGAACCCCAAGATCCCTCTGCTCCTCCACACTGCCAAGAATCTTTCCGTTAACCCTATATTCTGCTTTCAAGTTTGTCCTTCCAAAATGCATCACCTCACACTTTTCAGGGTTAAAACGCCATCTGCCACTTCTCAGCCCAGCTCTGCATCCTATCAATGTCCCTTTGTAACCTAGAACAGCCCTCCACAGTATCCACAAGTCGACCCACCTTCGTATCATCCGCGAACTTACTAATCCACCCTTCCGCTCCTTCATCCAAATCATTTACAAAAATCACAAATAGAAGAGGACCCAGAACAGATCGTTGTGGTACACCACTCGTAACTGAGCACCATATTGAATATTTTCCGTCCACTACCACCCTTTGTCTTAAGGGTCAGCTAATTCTGAATCCAATCTGCCACATTTCCCCCTATCCCATGCCTCTTTACCTTCTGCATGAGCCTACCATGGAGAACCTTATAAAACGCCTTACTTAAATCCATGTATACCACATCAACTGCTCTACCTTCATCCACGTGTTTGGTCACCTCTTCAAAGAATTCGATAAGGTTTGTGAGGCATGATCTACCCCTCACAAATCCGTGCTGACTCTCACGAATCAAACTGTGCCTATCCTAGTGATCATAAATCCTATCTCTCAGAGCCCTTTCCAATAATTTGCCAACCACTGACGTAAGACTAACTGGCCTGTAATTTCCGAGGTTATCCCTATTCCCCTTTTTGAACAAGGGAATGACGTTTGCCAGTCTCCAGTCTTCCGTTACTATACCCGTGGACAGTGAGGATGAAAAGATCAATGCCGAAGGCCCTGCAATCTCTTCCCTTGCTTCCCGTGGAATCCTTGGATAAATCCCATCAGGCCCAGGGGACTTATCTATCTTCAAGTTCCGCAAAATTCCGAGTACATCTTCTTTACTAACATCTACCTCCTTCAGCCTACCAGCCTGTTTCACACTGTCCTCCCCGACAACGAGGTCCCTCTCAGTTGTGAATACCAAAGAAAAGTATTCATTAAAGGACCTCTCCTATCTCTTTAGGCTCCGTACACAAATTCCCTTTACAATTCTTGATCGGCCCTACCCTTTCCATGGTCATTCTCTTATTCATCACATACGTGTAAAAAGCCATGGGGTTTTCCTTGATTTTACCTGCCAGGGTTTTCTCATGCCCCCTTATAGCTCTCATAAGCCCTTTCTTCAGTTCCTTCCTGAATAACTTGTATCCCTCTAGAGCCTTTTCCGATCCTTGTTTCCCAAACCTTATATAAGCATCCTTCTTCCTCTTAACTAGTTGTTCGACCTCTCTTGAGAACCAAGGCTCCCTCACTCGATCACATCTTCCCTGCCTGCTAGGGACAAACACATTGAGCACATGCAGTATGCATTCCTTAAACAACCTCCACATTTCTATAGTGCTCTTCTCTGACAGCATCTGTTCCCATTTTATGTTACCCAGTTCTTGCCTAACAGAATTATAATTACCCTTCCCCCAATTATAAACCTTACCCTGCTGTATGTACCTATCGTTTTCCATAACTATTGTAAAAGTAACAGAATTATGATCGCTACCATCAAAATGCTCTCCTACCAACAAGTCTAACACTTGGCCTGGTTCATTGCCAAGCACCACAACCATTCCTGTCCCTGAGTTACCCAAGTTTCTGTAACGGCCACAACATCGTAGTTCCAAGTACTGACTCATGCTCTAAGGTCATCCTCCTTATTTCTGACACTTCCAGCATTGAAGTATACACACTTCAAACCATCCGTGTCTCCACAATTTCGGTCCATCGACCACATTTCTTTACGAACAATCTCACTCCCTGTTGTGTCTGTTGGAAGGCTGAATACCTCATCCTCCAAATTACAAATCTGGTTCCCCACCCGCTGCCAATCTAGTTTAAACCATCCCGTATAGCTTGAGCAAACCTACCTCCCAGGATATGTGTGTCCGTCCGGTTCAGGTACAACTCGTCCTTACTGTACAGGTCCCACCTTCCCCAGAATGCGCTCCAATTATCCACATAATAGAAGCCCTCCCTCTTACACCAGCCCTGTAGCCACGTGTTTAGCTGCACTCTCTCCCTATTTCTTACTTCGTTATCACGTGGCACTGGTAGTAAGCCAGAGATAACTACCCTGTTTGTCCTGGACTTCAGCTTCCAACCTTCTTCCCTGAACTGAACTTTAATACGCTTTTACACCTTCAGAAACTGATCTGTAAAATTTGGTGGAAAGAAAGTTTTCTTTACCTGGTGCACACAGTCCAGAAATTGCAGGAAAACTGGTGCAAAGCCACTTCCCTGGCTGTTGGGAGTTAGATTACTACGTTGGCTGAACTTGTGACCAAAGGACAACCATTCCTTTTCAATCAGAATTTTAAAACCTTCGAGTGTTCTGTAGAATGGGTCACATAGCAACTGCACCAAGGAAACCACCTTAAGAAAGATATTTGGAAGGTCAGGTCAGGTAGTGCATTACATACTGACATATATGAGAAGATCGCATTATTTTAGACATTATGATACATTAAAACAATAGAGGGACATTTTCATCTATTGAATTAGGTAATGTGTGCTAATCCAATTATCCAAAAACATTAAATTTATCCTGAAATGTCAATGTTTAAAAACAAGTTATATAGTTACATAAGCTATTATAATTAAGACAGGTCCATTTTCAAACCATGGACTAATGATAAATTGCTGGAAAAACTTAAGATTTGGCAAGTTCTGCATAGACAGAAACAGAGTTAATGTTTTCAGTCGAAAATGACTCATTTTTCTTTCAAATTTCCAGTATTTTTATAATTTTGCTTTTAAACGATACTTTCTGGTAGGTTTCACTAACATCCAAAATCCATGTTTCATTTGAGTACTTTTAAAGGCAAACAAGTGGTCTTAATGCATGATGCAAATTGTTCCGATTATTTAATAAATCACTTAATCATGCAAAAATGTGAGTTTCCATAATTTTGCTCTTAATCACCTTTACCAATATTCTTTCCTTCCCACCACTGCTGAAGAAATCTCACCAAGTTTTCATTGTTTAGATGTGTGTGCTGGACAGTCACTTGACCAAACGAGGCTGATCCTGATATGCCGCCCTTACATGAATTTCAAGTTGGCAAAAGAAGTAAAGATTTACTCATCTTTCTCCCTAATCCCTATAGCACTGCTGGCAATTGGAATTATGAGACCTTGCATTCATTGAGTGCTACACAGGATTATTATTGTTGAACAAAATTTGACACAGTTGTTTATTAGGACAGATGATCAAAAAGCTTGTGCAAAACTCTGCTTAACTTGTTCCATTTCTCATTTATCTACCATCCCAGTGCTGTTAATGTCATTGACTTGATTTGAGAATGCTTTAATTTTAAAATCTCCATCCTTACCTCGCTTCTGCTTTTCTCTCCAGTGACCATCCTACTTCCTGTATACCCCCTATTTTGCCTGTTCACCCTTTGTAGCTATGCTGACAATTGTCAGCCCTAAGTTCTGGAACTTCTGTTAAACCTCTCTGCCTCTGTCCTCTTTTAAGCCAGTAATTAAAACCTGCTTCTTAGACCAAGCTTTTGGTCAGCTATCCTCGTATCATCCTCCTAGGCTTTCTGTTTCATTGATGTGATTCTTGTTAAACATGGGATATATAACTTCGTTAACTTTGCAAGGCACATGTAACTTGTTTATTCACATCACTGACTAACAGGGAACACTTGCTGTTCGAGGAGGGAGATTTTAAAGAGTGTTTAAAAGAAGAGAAAAGTAGAGAGGCGGACAAGGCTCGGGAGGAAATTCCAGAACTCGAGGCTTAGGCAGCTGAAGGCATATCTAGTAATGGTGCAGCAACTGGAACGGAGAATATCAACAAGGCTTCAAGGAATGCATATATCCTGGAAGGCTGTAGGACACTCAGGGGTGGTGGATGAACAGGATTTGGTGCAAGTGTTGTATCTTTAGAAAATTTAGAAAAGTGTCATTTTCAGGAAATTTCATGCAAGTTTTTTTTTCAATGAGCTCCACCAAGTTTGCTTGTGCAAGTTTACACTGCTCACCTTATTGAGTATGGACCATGCCACACAGTGCTGTTTCATACTATCCTGCATTCACATGACAAGGTGATGGATGACGGATCTTCTGGGTTTGCTGCCACCAGCAGCATTTTAAAGTCCAGCTGTTAGCCCAGAATTGGACTTCACAGCTGCAGCAGTAGCCCTGATAATCCCCCTTGACTTTCAGTGAACAGAATCCCAGGACTAACGATGACCCAAACTCTGTACCAACACGGAACAACAGCCGCTGACTGATAATGACTAGACCCCAACTGATCTCTAAATAAAAGGTGAAAGAACTGTGGATGCTATAAATCAGGAAAAAAAAGCAAATTTGCTGGAAAAGCTCAGCAGCTGACAGTTCTGAGGAAGCATCACCAGACCTGAAACATTAACTCTGTTTTTTCCCTTCACAGATGCTGCCAGACCTGCTGAGCTTTTCCAGCAACTTTGTATTTGTTCCCAACTGATCTCTGTCCAGCTCCCTGACTTATCACCAGTCTTTGGACTGACTGCAGTGGACCTGCAGGACTGGCTGTGGCCGACTCTGTGGACTGTAAAGATACAAAACCCCGGCTGCAAATGTCCCAAGTGGCTGACTGATTGTGTCCAAGGCCCTAGAGTGCGATCAGATGATGCACTTGACTGCCTGGGGTGGTACTCGGAGAACAATCTCCTTTGATTATTGAGTACTCCCCTTACATTTGTTGGATATTTGAGCTTTTACAATTATATCTGCATGCATTTGTCTTCAGCATGTTAACCAGTGCATAACTAACTATATGGACCAAGGTTATCTCATGTTCAGATTTTGTTCCGTGTTGAATTAACTAATGCCTAATTAAGCGACTCTGGAAATATGTTAAATCTCTTACATCTGCACTATCAATTCCCAAAATCTAGCCTTTGGCTATCCAATCAAAATAACATTTCTACAACTGTACATGTGCTCAATCATAACTTAAACTCCATCTTTCATTCCCTTGTCTCCATTGAAGATTTAGATGTGCAAGTGCCTGCATCTGGAAGGTCAGAGAATCAGCAGGTCCCCACTAGCCTGAACACTAGCCCGATGCCACCACGTGCCAATCTTACTTGGCTTCAACACCACACCACACCCATTGACAGCCTACATGAAATCCAAAAGTATGATATACATATAACACATCCTTCTTCTCTAGTTAGTGCAAAGTTGTTAAATATTAACTATATCCATAAAAAGGAGTTTTAATTGTGAAGACTTTCTGCAGTTTAAAGTAAGAAAAATAACCTTCAATGAATACAACAATAATACATAGAACATTTGATGTAATTACCAACTGAACTGATAACAGAAGGGATGTAAATAGCTCCTGTTCCACTTTACAAATGCTGACATTAAGTTAAGAAATGTTTTGAGATGCTTATCAGGAAACTACATTTAAAACAAAACAACTATAAGGATCGACTGTTGATCACAATGCAGAATCCAAATACTGTAATTAACTGGCACAAGATCACTACGTTTTGTACACATCAGCTGTCGCTCAAAGTAAGTTCAGAAAACGTGAGCTCACAACCTTTGACAAGGTTATTATGACAACAATCACAAGACAAATGAATTAGTTACACATCATAACCTCTCCAGTTCATAAATCTGATGTCCACAATCACCCGTTGCCCAGAATTAATTTGAGCAGACTCATGCCTCAACTGTCTGATGCTACAACAAATCAAAAAGACATTGGCTCACCTGATGTAGTGACATCGTAGCAAAGAGAAACCCAGTGTAAAGTTACAAGCTAAATTAAGTTCTCTCTATGCTGTCTCTGTCCCATTCACCATGTCTCTGTCAGTTTATTTCTCCATAGCTTGTTCTCTGTCCCTTGATTTATCTCTCTGGCTCTCTCTTGATGTCTTTCTGTGTGTGCCTCTTTCTTTTTGTAGCGACGTTTTGAGCAGACCCTGGCTTTGCCAGGGTATATTGTGATGGCCAGTGTACTCTTGAAAAAAAAAAGTACTTTATATTGGGCGACAGTCCCATTAAGAACTAGCTTTAGGAGAGGAGTTCTGGCAAAGCAGCTTGCTTTCAGTAAACAATCACGTGAAGACATTGCCTGGGAGAAAAATAAAAAAAAAGGGTCAACAAGAAAATAACTATAAGGGAATAGATTCCTGGCTATCGTTCTATGTTCTATCAGTTTTAGTGTTTGCTTTTTAGTTGTAGGAAAAATTGGCTGTTGTGCATGAAAATTTCTTTCAAGCTGGGTTCATTTAAAATATTGTGTCCTTGGTATGAGAGATCAAATGTGCGATTAACTGAAGGACTCCTAACAATTGGTTGAACTCCTGCATCAGCCAAGTTGAGGAAATGAAATGTTTTGATTCGAGAATATGAAAGAACATTAGAACCAGGAGATCTGACCTGAGGTCGCTACATTTAGGATGCTATTACAGTCTGTAGGAGACCACAACTGTAGGGATGGTTGAGGAGATGTGAAGGGACTAACTTGCTTGAAATAAGTGGAAGGTCCGAGAAATCTAATTCTTACATGAAAATGTTCTCAGACTAAATGGCCAATCTTCTTAAATCTGCTAAGTATATGAGTTGAGTTATTCAGAATCCAAATCAAATCAGCGTTAATGGAAAGCAGAGCTAAGTTGTATAAAGGCAGAAGTAACCGTGGGTGAATTTTCCTGTTTTCAAGAAAAGTGATTTTTGAGTAAGATTCATGGCGTCCAGTCTGCCACAGCTTATGGGACATTTTGTCATGCAATATTCTGCTCTTCACCTCATTAATTATGAATCGAGGCTCTACTTCCATCTCATGCAATCAGTTGGCAAGAGATACAGAAGTGCTCACTGCAGTCAGCATCTACCAGTGATATGCTGTTGGTGCTATATTTAAAGCCCAGCTGCATACCATTTAGGATGTTGCAAGACAGGAACAGGTCATTTACTGTTATCCTGAGGAAATGGCCCAGAAACAGTTGTTTCGGTCAACAGGGATCTGGAAGTGCTAGTGAAGACCATAAGACAGAGGAGTGGAAGTAAGGCCATTCGGCCCATCGAGTCCACTCTGCCATTTAATCATGGCTGATGGGCATTTCAACTCCACTTACCCGCACTCTCCCCGTAGCCCTTGATTCCTTGCGAGATCAAGAACTTATCAATCTCTGCCTTGAAGACATTCAACGTCCCAGCCTCCACTGCGCTCCGTGGCAATGAATTCCACAGGCCCACCACTCTCTGGCTGAAGAAATGTCTCCTCATTTCCGTTCTAAATTGACCCCCTCTAATTCTAAGGCTGTGCCCACGGGTCCTAGTATCCCCACCTAACGGAAACAACTTCCCAGCGTCCACCCTTTCTAAGCCATGCATTATCTTGTAAGTTTCTATTAGATCTCCCCTCAACCTTCTAAACTCTAATGAATACAATCCCAGGATCCTCAGCCGTTCATCGTATGTTAGGCCTACCATTCCAGGGATCATCCGTGTGAATCTCCGCTGCACACGCTCCAGTGCCAATATGTCCTTCCTGAGGTGTGGGGCCCAAAATTGGACACAGTATTCTAAATGGGGCCTAACTAGAGCTTTATAAAGTCTCAGAAGCACATCGCTGCTTTTATATTCCAACCCTCTTGAGATAAGTGACTACATTCCATTCGCTTTCTTAATCACAGACTCAACCTGCAAGTTAACCTTTAGAGAATCCTGGACTAGCACTCCCAGATCCCTTTGTACTTCGGCTTTATGAATTTTCTCACTGTTCAGAAAATAGTCCATGCCTGTATTCTTTTTTCCAATGTGCAAGACCTCGCATTTGCTCACGTTGAATTTCAGCAGCCATTTCCTGGACCACTCTCCTAAACTGTGTAAATCATTCTGCAGCCTCCCCACCTCCTCCGTACTACCTGCCTGTCCACCCAATTTCGTATCATCGGCAAACTTCGCCAGAATGCCCCCAGTCCCTTCATCCAGATCATTAATATATAAGGTGAACAGCTGCGGCCCCAACACTGAACCCTGCGGGACACCACTTGTCACCGGTTGCCATTCCGAAAAAGAGCCTTTTATCCCAACTCTCTGCCTTCTGTCAGACAGCCAATCCTCAATCCATGCCAGTAACTCACCTTGAACACCATGGGCCCTCACCTTACTCAGCAGCCTCCCGTGAGGCACCTTATCAAAGGCCTTTTGGAAGTCTAGATAGATAACATCCACTGGGTTTCCCTGGTCTAACTTACTTGCTACCTCCTCAAAGAATTCTAACAGGTTTGTCAGACACGACCTCCCCTTACTAAATCCATGCTGACTTGTTCTAATCCGACCCTGCACTTCCAAGAATTTAGAAATCTCATCCTTAACGATGGATTCTCGAATTTTATCAACAACCGAGGTTAGGCTAATCGGCCTATAATTTTTCATCTTTTGTCTTGATCCTTTCTTAAACAAGGGGGTTACAACAGCGATTTTCCAATCTTTTGGGACTTCCCCTGACTCTAGTGACTTTTGAAAGATCACAACCAACGCCTCTGCTATTTCCTCAGCCACCTCCCCCAGAACTCTAGGATGCAGCCCATCGGGGCCAGGAGATTTATCAGTTTTTAGACCTTTTAGCTTTTCTAGCACTTTCTCTTTTGTAATGCCTACCATACTCAACTCTGCCCCCTGACTCTCCTTAATTGTTGGGATATTACTCATGTCTTCCACTGTGAAGACTGACGCAAAATACTTATTAAGTTCTTCAGCTATTTCCTTATCTCCCTTCACTAGCCTTCCAGCATCAGTTTGGAGCGGCCCAATGTCTACTTTTGCCTCTTGTTTGTTTCTTATGTATTGAAAGAAACTTTTACTATCATTTCTAATTTTACTGGCTAGCCTACCTTCGTATTTGATCCTCTCCTTCCTCATTTCTCTCTTTGTTATCCTCTGTTTGTTCTTGTACCCTTCCCAATCTTCTGATTTCCCAGTGCTCTTGGCCACTATATAGGCTGTCTCTTTTTCTTTGATACATTTCTTGACTTCCTTTGTCAGCCATGGCTGTCTAATCCTCACCCGGATAATCTTTCTTTTCTTTGGGATGAACCTCTGTATTGTGTCCTCAATTACACCCAGAAACTCCTGCCATTGTTACTCTACTGTCTTCCGCGCTAGGCTCTGCTTCCAGTCGATTTTCGTCAGTTCCTCTCTCATGCCCCTGTAATTACCTTTGTTTAACTGTAACACCATTACATCCGATTTTGCCTTCTCTCTTTCAAACCGCAGACTGATCTCTACCATATTATGATCGCTGCCTCCTAAGTGTTCCCTTACTTTAAGGTCTTTTATAAAGTCTGGCTCATTACATAGCACTAAGTCCAGAATAGCCTGCTCCCTTGTGGGCTCCATCACAAGCTGTTCCAAAAAGCCATCCTGTAGGCATTCCATGAATTTCCTTTCTTTGGATCCACCGGCAATATTATTCACCCAGTCCACCTGCATATTGAAGTCCCCCACGATCACCGTGACCTTGCCTTTCTGACATGCACTATCTATTTCCCGGTGCATCTTGTACCCCTGGTCCTGACCACTGTTAGGAGGTCTGTACATAACTCCCATTATGGTTTTTTGGCCTTTGTGGTTCCTCAACTCCACCCACACAGACTCCACATCATCTGACCCTATGTCATTCAGTGCTATTGATTTGATTTCATTCTTAACAAGGCAACCCCACCCCCTCTGCCCACCTCCCTGTCTTTTCGATAAGTTGTAAATCCTTGGATGTTTAACTGCCAGTCCTGAACCCCCTGCAACCAGGTCTCTGTGATGCCTACCACATCATAATCGTTCAAGATGATTTGTGCCATTAATTCATCTACTTTGTTACGAATACTACGAGCATTTAGGTAAAGTGCCTTAATGCTAACTTTCTTATCATTATTGGAAATCATAAAATGTCCTAAGTTATCCTTCCTTTTTGCTGCATTCCTAGTCTGCCTCGAGCTTAAACCCACCTGCTCACATGCTATCCTGCTGCTTATCTTTCCATTTAACTCCATACACCCTGTCACTTTCCCTCCCCTCGCCGACTCAGAATTTTAAAGTCCTACTGACCACCCTATTTATTCTTTTCGCTCGAACACTGGTTCCAGAGCGGTTCAGGTGGAGACCGTCCCAACGGTACAGATCCCCCCGGTTCCAAAACTGATGCCAATGCCCCATGAAATGGAATCCCTCTTTCCCACACCAATCCCTTAGCCACTTGTTTACTTCCCTAACTTTCTTATCCTTATGCCAATTGGCATGTGGCTCGGGCAGTAATCCGGAGATTATGACCCTTGAGGACCTGTACTTCAGTTTCCTTCCTCGTGCTTGATAATCCCTGAACAGGTCCTCTACCCTAGCTTTGCCTATGTCGTTAGTCCCAACGCGGACCACAACAACTGGATCCTCCCCCTCCCGCTCCAATATCTTTTCAAGCCGGTCGGAGATGTCCTGCACCCTGGCACCGGGCAGGCAACACACCATGCGGGACTCCCGATCCGGCCTGCATAACGATACTATCTGTCCCCCTAATTATAGAATCCCCTATAACAACTACTTGTCTTTTTGCTCCCCCCTCTTGAATGGCGTTCTGCACCATGGTGCCGTGGTCAGCTGGCTCGTCCTGTCCACAGCCCTTTCCCTCATCCGTACAGGGAGCAAGAATCTCATACCTGTTGGACAAGGTCAAGGGCTGCGGCTCCTGCACTCCTGAACTCCAAATTCCCCCACCTGCCTCATTTACAGGCACACCCTGTTGTCCCTGAACACTTATTGACTTTGAATTACTTAATCTACCGGGTGTGACAGCCTCCTGAAACAAAGTGTCCAGGTAACTCTCCCCCTCCCGGATGTGCCGCAGAGTTTGAAGCTCAGATTCCAGATCATTAATTCTGATCCGGAGTTCTTCCAGCAACCAACACTTGCTGCAGATGTGGTCGCTGCCACTCACAATGGGATCAGCCAGCTCCCACATCATACAGCTAAAGAGATGGAGGAGAGGGAGGCAGTGCCGGACCCTGCTAATTGAAAAAGGAGGCGATGCCGCCAGAAGTAGCTAGCCTGGTCCTAGACAGCGGTCCAGTTCAGTGCTGTATCTCAAGTAAAATGTAGTGCACAACAGTAAAGGAAAGAGTTTAATGATCTTCTATATTCTACTTCACATTCATTGGGCCACCCATCACTCTAACACTGGATGCGTCTCTGAGCATGGCTTATGGATAACTTCTCTCATGTCGTATACATGATGTCCAGTCAATGGTTCTCATCTACATTATTCTTCCTGATCTGTGCTTCCTACTCACTCACTGGAGAGACCTCACCACCTCTCCTACAGCACCACTAACTGCGCTAATATCCTAGTCTATAATAGTCCATCCTTTTGTCTCATTGTAGCAGTGGGCAAAAATATGGATAATGAGTATAATGTGGAAAAACGAGAAGCTGTACACTTTCCCAGGAAATACGAAAAGCAGAATATTATCGAGATGGAGAACAATTGTGGATTTCTAAGGGATCGAGGTGTTCCACTAGATGAGTCACAAAACGTTTGTATGCATTTACAGCACATAATCAAGAAGGATAATAGAATGCTATTTTTTATTACTTGACATATTGAACATAAATGCAGCCAGTCTGGAAACATCTGGACACCGAAAGCAGAGTTAATCTTTTGAGTCCAGTGATCCTTTGTCAGAACAAAAGTAAATATAAAAATACGGATGTCATGCTTCAGTCATACAGGTCACTGGTGAGATGACGTCTTGAATACTGTGAGAGGTTTTAGTCTCTTTATTCAAGGAAGGATGTAAGTGCATTGGAGGAGGTTTACTTTAACTGGAATGAGTTGATTGTTGTATAAAGTTGGTTTTGTTTCCACTGGAGTTTAGAAGAATGGGGGGTGGGGGGAGAATCTGTTTGAAGAGGATAAAGATCCTGGTCCTGAGAAGGTGGACGTGAAAATGAAATTTCTTTTTTTGGTCAGTAAAATCTAAGGTGCACTGTTTTAAAACTTGATTTGTCCTTTTAGGACAGGGATGAGGAGAATATTTTTCTCAGAGATATGGTATACAATTTTGGAACTCTGCCTTACAAGGTGGTAGAGGCAAAGTCATTAAGTATGTTTAAAACAGTGGTGGATAGATTCTTATTAGGCAAGGAAATCAAGGATTACCAGGGTTAGGTGCGAACTGGAATTTGAACACAACCAGACCAGCCATCATCTTTTTGAACGGTCGGTCGAGAGGTCGAATGATCAATCTCCGGTCCTATTTTGTACATTCGTAATCATCTTGCACTTCTGTAAATATACACACACTTGCACTCTCAAATTGTCTGCTTCGGGGCCTTTTTTTGCTGTTGCACCTGGTCAAGTTGCACCTATGTAAGAAATGATAAGTCTCTACAGATATCTCAAGGCTGAAAGAAGTCGTAATGGCCAGGCATTTCTCATCTCTGACAACAAACTGACTCCTTGACTGCAGATAGCAACTGACATCACAGATCCATGAACAATGTCATTGATGATTGCAATCATGGTGTTGCAATTTAACGAGGACAACTCTTGAGGCCAAAAATAATGTGTCTTCCACACATATCACCTCACGGAATCAGTGATAATTGCATTTCTGGAGGGCTTTTCTAATAAATGCACTGCCATTCAAGGCTGGGACATGGAGAATGAGCAGTTCACATGATGAATCTGCATCGCAGCACTGTGGTGTGCCAAAAAGAAAAGCTGCAAAAAGCACTGCTTATGCTTGAAAACTGTCCGATCAAATGCTTAAAGATTTCAAGGCAATTTAGCAGTCTGTGCACAGTCTGAAACACTGAGGGTTAACCAATTTTGGCAAAGTTAAAAGGAGGTGCCTTATGATTCTGCTCAATCTACTGCCTATCATGAACACTGATATCATATGTCAACTGAAGCCTTAACAATAACCTAACCACAGTGCTCGGTAATGTTAGTGCCATTTCACTGTTGGCTGCTTTTACTCTAATGGTCAGTTGTACCTGTAATGTGCGGACACTTGAAAGTGGATCACCTGAAGATATCAAGTGTATAATCAGATGTGTAACAAACCATTTATTCAACAATAGTAAAGTTCAAAGACTGCAAAAATAACCAAGTTATGATATAATTTGCACCAGGCAGGGGCTGCTCGCCTAACAAAGTATTCAATTAAAAGAAGCCCCACCCAGCTCAGTCATCCTGTGTTTTAATTAGGTTTTCTCTAGTTTCTCATAATCAACAATGCCCTACTCTATTATGCACTCTAGGATGTCCCTCCTGGTCAACATCCTGACCCTTAGCCTTAACTTTATCCTCTGAGCATTATGTTGATCCCCCATTTTCTCCTTATCTAAGGCATCTCCCTCTCTGGTAGTTTTGAAGGACACAGCATGCCACAATAGCATATTCTCTGTTGATAAACTGTACAGTTGATGGGGTGCTCTCAAAGAAATGTGGGTGCAGTCCAAAGCATCTTGCACCTGGGTACCCAGGTGATGGTGGGGAATCCCAGTGCTGGTGCTGCTAGATTCCCCTCATTGCAGGGATGATCTGGAGGAAATGGCATCAGTCACTTTCTGATGCATTTGTGGATCAAGAATTGGGAGATGCCACACTAGATGGGATGGCCACCCAATCCTTCTAGCACAAGTCCTGCTCCAGCAGCTGAGAGTTCGGTGACAATGGTCTAGGAAATCTTTAATCTGCGCCTGCATTGTTATTCCAAGAGCTATAGGAAATGACACTGATATCTGTAGATGTGGGCCTCAAGATTCTCTTCTGTCCTCTTGGAGGATCTTCACCTGCAACTTCTCCCTCTGGAGGCTGTGGCAGCTGCTGGAGGTTGCGGTTTTTGCTGACAACAGTGAAACTGCCCTCTGCTTTAACGCTGTCTTTGCATTTGAAGCAATATCACAAGAACTCCAGCCATGCTGATGTCCATGACAGACTTCTGAGCAGATAATCAGAAAGAGAACAACGCTGCACTAATGATATTCCTGAGTACTCACATAAATCACAGTGAAGTGTCATGTTGTGTCTTGACTGTCTGACCTTCTTCTGAATCCTTAATGGCAATGTCATGCCTCAATAAGGTATGCACCCTTATCCAAATATACGTTGCACAACCGAAGTGTTCATTGGGGGACGTGGAATTCTGGCAGTAAACCGTTGTGATAGCTCCACTCTCCCAAAAACAAACGGCATACTTGCATATCACAGACAATGTTCTTTCATACTTACAGTTCAGTGTGTGAACGCAACAGCTCCAAAGTGTTGCTTTCTACTGTTAGCTATGGAAGAAATTTCAGGTTTCTCTTTTAAGTCAGCACTTGATTACATTTGCTTAGCTGACACAAGGAGGCAATTTGTGTGAACAATGTAATAATCATGATTGCTTCAGGCCATAATTTATCATCTTCATCTTGGACAATGACCAACCTGCCAATGAACTGTTGTTTGATGCCAGGTGGGTGGCATTGCTTAATCAGTGGATGCATGATTAATATCAATGCCCCTAGCAGGACCTCAAATTCAAATAATTGTACATTGCTCCAAGAGAAAAATTAAAAATTACTTCACCCACTCTGCATGTGGTGGTAGCCATTTGCTATTGTTAATGCACAGTTGACTTTGGATCAAAGATAGCAAGGATTTGCCTTTGCGTCTTTGAGTAACTTGTAGGCTCCACCTGAGATGCAGGATCATGTCCTGCATCCTTCATGCTCCATTGTGTGTTGCAGCTCCTGTGGCGCCAATGACCTTTCAGACCTTGCGCATTTCCATTGAGCTCCTTTGTTCAATTCTTAATGGCCCCAAGATAGTCCCGAAGGGTACAGATTTGAGAGTTGTCATTCCCTTCTTGGCCATATACTCTCCTGGTTTAGAGGCCAAAGTGATCGCGACTTCTGAAATCTCACCCTTGGATCTCCCCATCCTCTCTTGTGCTCGATCAGATCCCAACTTCCTATCTTGAACTGGCCTCTTTGACTATAAACATTCCCTTCCATGACCCAAACTAATGAACCACAGCGCTAGAGTTTCAAACTTGCGACAAGACCCCATGATTGTCCCCTAATGAACCATTATGAAGCTGAAAAATCTGAAGGTGAATAAATCACCCAGGCCAGGTGGTCTCCACCCCAGAGTTCTGAAGGAGACAACAGAGGAGATTGTGGAGGCATTGGTGGTGATTTTTCAGGAACCACTAGAGTCGGGGGGACCCTAGAAAATTGGAAAATGGTTACTATAACACCCTTGTTCAAGAAGGGAGGGAGGCAGAAGATCATCAATAACCAAAACCCAGGACTGACCAGGGTCTATCCTCAGACTGACATGTGAAGACAGTCCTGAATGAGAACAGCCCATCCCCGGACTGATATCTGCAGTGCATCCTGCCTTGTTTATCTGCAACCGCCAAACTGGTTGGACTAGGCCTGATCCCCAGACTGCAAGGGAACAAATCCCTGAACTCCGTCAGAGTCTGACTGATTATGGCCAACCCTCTAGACTGAAACTGGATAAGCCCTTGACTGACTGAGGTTGCACTCCTGACCGACAGTATAGCCCATGACCCCGCTAAAAGACTGGTTTTCTTTGACTTCCAGAAACTGCCATTTGCTTGAAGCACAAGCAGTGTGGTTACTGCATAAACTTCTGGTACATGCTCTAGGTATAGCTTGGATGCAGCACACGTTCACCCTCTTGACTGTTCAGTGCTCCAAACCATGACAAACTGCCTGCCTTTCTCTTTGTGCTGTGAAATAATGCAAGCCTCTGAGGTCGGCAGTAAGTGCTAAGTAAATGAGTATGAAGAAATGAACTGAAAGCCATAAAATGCATCCTTTGCATACGTATGAGATGCGTGTGGCCTTGCATAAGGATATGAGATTTAGTCTGACAGCAGGCATGTTGATGTGGTGAGACTTGTGGATTGAAAATGATGATTTGCATGGGCAAAGGGTGGAGAAGCCCTAAGCATGACGTGAAGCAGTGAAGAAGACAGAACTAAATGAAGGCCTGGACATACAAATGGTGAGATGCTACTCACATAATAAGCTTAAGGTTGACCTAAGTGTAAAACTGTTTACGTTAGTTTAGACATTTTAAAATTCATTCACAGGATGAGGGCATCAGTGGATAGGTCAGCATTTACTGCCCATCCCTAATTGTCCAGAGGGCAGTTAAGAGTCAACCACATTGCTGCAGGCCAGATCGGTCGGGACGACAGTTTCCTTTCCTAAAGGATATTAGTGAATCAGATGGGTTTTTCCGACAATTGACCATTGTTTCGTTGTCATCATTAGACTTCTAATTCCAGATTTTTACTGAATTCAAACTCCGCCATCTACGGTGGGATTTGAACCTGGGGCCAAAGAACATAACCTGGGTTTCTGGATTAACAGTCCAGCGATAATAGCTCTAGGTCATTGAAAGTAAACACAAAGGGCTCAACCTCAGGTTATTGTGGGAAAGTTTTACTTACATCAGTTTTTCTGGAGGGACTCCCACCACAAGGTTTAGTCAGGTTTCTCATATCTTGCCAAACCCACCTCCTTAACTATCTATCCCACAACTATGGCGTCTGTCATGTCCGATTCCAAGCTTATACAATACACAAATTTCCAGAGTAACTTCCAGGATTCACCAGCATCCTTAGTGCCCAAGCCATTATAAAGGTTGTGTGCACCCAGTCAAGCACCGTCAGTTCATAGCTGACTTTCATGGATCCTGACATTTCCCCCAGATATGATAGAGGGGGGGAAATCAACACTCTGCTTTGAGTAGAGAACTGGGGTTCCTGCTGGGTGGGATAGTGCAGAGGCGGGACTTCCCCTTCCCTCGGGATCAGCAATGGAGGCTACAGCACCAGTCTCTACCAGTTGCCACTCTATTAAAGCCGTCTCAGCCATCTGAAAGATTGCCCAGCAATGTAGGAAGAGGTCAATGAGCTTCACTACTCTACCAGTGTAAATACCATCACCTTCTCTCTGACACATCACACTGTCTACTCATGCATTCTGCAAACCTTCCAATCTGCACCAAATAGCTGTACCACCCACTTTCATCTCCTTTAATACCCGTCTCTTTCTCATTCCAGTAGAAAAGTAGCCACCAGTTGGGCAGAAAGGCTCAAGACAGGTGGTGTGCTTCCCAACAGTCAGCTCCTCACCCCTTACATTGACAGAGTCCTAACTCTGAGCACCCGGAGTGGCTGACTGGCCACTTCCAAGGTCCTGGACAATTATCGTAAGTTGTCCTGACTTAATGTTCCGTGACTCCCTGAGTGAAGGCCATCCCCTTTGTCCTGACTGAGGCCTGCTGACAACAATAAGACCATAAGATATTGCAGCAGAATAAGGCTATTCAGCCCTTCAAGTCTGCCCAGCCATTCGATCGTGGCTGACACGTTTTTCAACTCCATTCCCCTGTCTTCTCCCCATAACCCTTGATCACCTTATTAATCAAGAACCTATTTCTGTCTTAAATGCACCTAATGACTTGGACTCCACAGCCTTCTGTAGCAAAGAGTTCCATATTTCCACTTCACACTGGTTGAAAAAATTCTTCCTCATCTCAGTTCGAAAGGGTCATCCTCCATTTTAAGGCTGTCCCCTTGGGTCCTGGTCTCTCCTACTTGTGGAAGCATCTCCTCCACTTCGACTCTAACCAGGTGTTTCAGTTTTCTGTAAGGTTTGATGAGATCCACCCTCATCCTTCTAAACTCCATCAAGTACTAACCCAGAGTCCTCAACTGCTCCTCATATGATAAACCCTTGTTGCGCAGCATCATTCTTATAATCCTCCTCTGGACCCTCTCCAAAGTCAGCACATCCTTCCTTAGATAGGGGGCCCTATCTGCTCACAGTATTCCAAGTGCAGTCCGACCAGAGCCTTATACAGCCTCAACAGTACACTCTACTCTTGTATCGTAGTCCTCTCAAAATTAATACTAACTTTGCACTTGCCTTCCTAACTGCCAACTGAACGTGCATGACACATAGGGTGAGGGACAGGTAGTGTTGAGGAAGCAGGTAAGCTGCAGAAGCGCTTCGATAGGCTAGGAGAAAGGGCCAAACAGTGGCAGGTGGAATACAATGCGGGAAAGCGAGAGGTTATGCACTTTGGTGGAAGAATAGAAGCACAGATTACTTTCTTAACAGGGAAAGGCTTCAGAAATCTGAAGCACAAAGGGATTTAGGAGTCCTAGTTCACAAATTGCTTAAGGTTAACATGTGGCACCTTGTCAAAGGCCTTTGGAAATCCAAATTGGTCACGTCCCTGGCTGTCCTTTCTCTAACTTGATTGTTACCTCCTCAAAGAATTGTAACAAGTTTGTCAGGCATGACTTCCCCTTCACTCAGTCCTATTTTACCATGTACTTCCAAGTACTTTGCAATCTCATCCTTAATAATTGACTCTTAAAATCTTACCAACGACCAGGCTACCCAGCCAATAGTTTCCCGTCTTCTGCTTCCCTCCCTTCTTAAACAGGGGTGTTACATGAGCCATTTTCCGGTCCTCTGGGATGCTCTCTGACTCCAGAGATTCCTGACAGATTGCCAACGATACTTCCACAATCTCCCCAGCTTTCTCCTTCAGAACTCTGGGGTGTAGTCTACTTCTTCCTTGGGATGTATTTTTACTCTGCCTCTGAATTACACCCAGAAGTGCCTGCCATTGCTGTTCCACCTTCTTTCCTGTTAGACTCTCTTTCCAATCAATTCTGCCCAGCTCCTCCTGTCTTTGTAGTAACCTTTACTCAATTCTAATACCGTTACATGTGATTCCAACTTTTTCCTCTCAAACTGCAGGGCAAATTCTTTCATCTTCTAGTTACTGCTCCTAAGGACTTTTTTCACCTTAAGCTTCCTAATCAATACCTCATAAGGGATCAGTTAGCTTAGTTGGCTGGATGGCTAGTTTGCAATGTAGAACGATGCGAACAGCATGGGTTCAATTCCGACACCAGTTGAGGCGAGGCTAAGGCACTCTCTTAACTTCTCCCCTCACCTGAGGGTGGCGACCTTGGGTTAAACTGCTACCAGTTGTTTCGCTAATGAGAGAGTAGGACTATAGTGACTTTGGGTGGCATGGTGGTTAGTACTGCTGTCTCACAGCAACAGGGACCCAGTCACGTTTCCAGCCTTAGGCAACTGTTTGGAAGTTGCACGTTCTCACAGTGTTTGTGTGGGTTTATGCCAGGTGCTCCGATTACCTCCTACAGTCTGAAGATGTGCAGGTTAGGTGGATTAGCCATGGTAAATATGGAGTTGCAGGGCCCTTCCGAGTGTTGGTGCAGACTTGATGGGCTGAATGGCCTCTTTCCCCACTGTAGGGATGCTATAGTTTTATTTTATGATTACACATCACCAAATTCAGAATTTCCTATTCCCCAGCAGGCGCTACCACAAGCTGCTCCAAAAAACTCTCACAGACATTCCACAAATTGCTTTTCTTGGGATCCACTACCAATCTGTTTTGCCAAGTCTATCTGCATATTTAAGTCCCCCATGATTATTGTAGTAGTGCGTTCCTGACACGCCTTTTCTATCACCTGATTTATTTTCTGCCCCAATCTTGACTACTGCTAGGCAGCCTGTACAAAACTTCCATCAAGGTCTTTTACCTTTTACAGTTCCTCAACTCTACCCGTTCAGATTACATGCCTTCCAACTTTCTATCGCTTCCTATCAATTTAATTTCATCGTTTATTAAAAAGACAACCCCCTACTAAACCGCTGCACCCCTCACCGTCCATCCACCTGTCCTTTCAATGGGATGTATATACTTGAATATTTAATTCCTAGCCCTATTCCCCTTGCAGCCGTGTCTCTGTGATGGCTATAACATTGTACCTGCCAATTTCAATCTGTGATAAGAGCCCACTTATCTTTATACTTTGTGCGCATTTAAGTATAACATTGTTAGTTCTGCATTGATCGCTCCCCACTTCTAGTCGTCCCTCTTTCAGCTGTGGCTGAAGTTAGATTCCTGACCCTTTCCATCCTCTGTCCTATTACTTGCTCTGGAAACTTCAATAGCCTCTCCTGAGCTATTTCCCCATTTAATAGCACATTTCTTTCCTTTGTGTCTGCATTAAGCAGCACAGCAAGGCAGAAGTAATACAAGCTTCGTAACTTTGGCTGAGGGGGCAAACACGTGGCAAGAATGCTGTGAACATGCAGGTAGGGTCAAAATGTAAAACGCTGTAGGAGCCTGGAGATGCAGCCTGGTCCAGTCCATGAGCTGGAAGCATCACAGTGGTATTTGCTGGTGCAGCACTGAATATACAGGAGTGACAACGTACCATTAGGGTTTTTAGAAGTTGGCATGTATCGGATGCTAATATAGTGCATGTGTGGTGGTGTCCTAAGAAGTTGACGCCTGGTATTCAATGTGCAGTTCCTTTGGAGCAAGTAAACTGAATCTATAAGTTCCTACTCTAATTTCCACGCCAAGTTTTCTTAGGATCTAACTCATTTGGTAAGATAGGAAGCTGGTCTGTCAACAAGGTGCTTAACAAGTAAAAATGCCCTTAATTGACAACTTGCCACGACACAGTGGAGAAATTCTGCATGCTGCTTGTGAAAAGCATAAAAATGCAGCATGATGCTCCTGACTTTGAGACTGGTCTCACCTTCTCAAACAATCCACAATACATCTTGCCATAGCCCACATTCCTCAGACCCTTAAGATTCCACCAAAGGAGTGAAACAAATGCATTCCAGAATTGTTAAAAAGACAGCAAATTTTACTTTTCCAAGCTCCAACATAAAGCAGAAATGTTAAGTTAGAAGAGAATAACTATCCAAAGAGTGTTGGCAGCATTATAATGAAAACTAGGTTTTGAAAATACCAAAATGACATCATTGGGCTGCTCTCTCATCAGACAGACTGACTGACTGTCATCTAACCTGAGGGTCACCATGTGTCAGGCAAGGGGAGAGGCTGAGAAGGAGAGTCCTTCATGGAAACCTCAACCAGTGCAGGATTTTAACCCATGCTGTTGCATTACTCTGCTTTGCAAACCAATCATTCAGCTGACAGAGCTAGCTGACCCTCATTCCTTCAAAGTACCATTACGTGAATAATTAAAACCTTCCACTTCTGTTACTTTTTATAGTTTTCGAAGAGAAAATATTGACAATATCAGGTCTTAAAACTCACAAATTGAAACAAAACAAAGCAGCACTACTATAAATGTAATAATGTCCAACAAATAAGAAACCACTATTATTCACTTCTATTAGTCATAGATAGTGGCAGCTCCAGTTGTAATAGCTCCTATGTTAATGCTTTGGTTAATAGAAAACAGAGTGCCAAGATAAATGGATCAATTTCTTGTTGGCAAAATGTAACCAGTGGGGTGCCACCAAGATCATACTGGGGTCTCAAGTACTTATAAACCACATCAATGAATTAGATGAAAGAACCAAGTGTATTGCAGCTATGTTTGCTGACTAAATGTAAATGCAGGAAAGTAAGATTGAAAGAGAACATAAAGAACAACATACTTTGCCAGGAATAACAGAGAAGCAGATTATTATTTAAATAGAGAGAGACTGCAGAAAATTGTGGTAGAGTTATCCTGATGTCCTCACATGTGAGTTAAGTTAGCATGCAGATTCAGTAAATAATTAGGAGGGCAAATGGAACTTTAGTAATTATTGTATGGCGAAAGATAAAAAATAGAAATTTTGTGATAACTGAATAGGCAATCGTCGAGACTAAACAGATTACTGCATACAACTTTCATTTTCTTACTTAAAGAAAGATATACTTCCATTGGAAGCAATTCAGAGTACGCTAACATGGTTGATGCTGAGATTGGTAAGGAATTGCCTTATAAGACAAGGTTGAGCAAGCTGGGTTAATATGCATTGAAATTTTAAAAAATGAGTGGGACTTTTAGGTTGCTGTAGAAAGGATGCCTCCCCTCATATGAGGAATCCAGAATGAGGGATGGCTCTCCCAGAAATGGGGAAGATTTTTATTTCTCAGATAATTTAAAGTCTTGGAATTCTCTATTCCAGAGAACAATAGAGGCTGGATCATGGTAGTATCAAGGCTGTGTTAGAGTGTTTTATAATCTTTAAGTTCAACAGTTGGAGGGATCAGACAGGACAGTGGAGTTAAGGCCACAATCAGATCAACCATGACTGTATTAAATGGGAGAGCATGCTTGAGGGCATATTCCTGCTCCTTCTCCTTGTATTCTTGCTAGAAAACCTGGTAATGTGGTATTAGACACAAAATTCTTTTGCAGTGTTTTCCAGACTTTAACCACAAAACCAGAGCAGCTTCAAATTGTACCAAGTTGAAAATCTCAAAGTGTAAACAATAAAACACATTTAGAGGATCTTTTATAAAGTTACCTGTGTTGTAATGTCCATGCCATCCTCTAAGCTTACCATCACCGAGGAACCACTCTCAAGGAGTTCTGCTATCACCACAGCCAGTTGCAATATTCTGTGTATCTAAGAAGTCAAACGTAAATATGAAGTAGTAGTTCTGTTTTAGTGACACAATCAGACCATATGCATCTCTATGACATAGAACTTATTAAACAATTGCATGCTATCAATGTTGCAACTACAGTCTGCCTGATTCTCCTACTTTGTTAGCTCAATTAGTTCCATCATCTACAGCAAAGCTGGTTTTATACAGATTCCCTCTTGGGGCAAAAGGGAAAACATACAAGTATCGATGGGCGTTCACATTTCATCTATTTAAAAAAACTATTGCAATGTATACAATTTGTTGTGAATGTTTATTATTCATCAGGTATGATTATACATCAACTATTACATTCACTGTTTTCAACGAAGAATACCACCCAAATTTTAGGCAAAGGTGACCACCTCAATTTGAAGGCTAAACACACTAGGGTTGAATCTTCTGGAGTTTAGAAGAGTTAGGGGTAAACTTTATTGAAATTCTGAGGAGACATGACCTGGTGGTTGTGGAAAGGATGTTTCCTTTTGTGAAAGAATCTAGAACTAGGGGTCATAGTTGAAAAGTAAGTGGATGCCCGTTTAGGACAGAGATGAGGAAAATAAATTCTCAGAGGGTTGAGCATGTTTGGAATTCCTATCCTCAAAAAGCAGTGGATGCAGAATATTTATATATTTTTAAGGCAGAGGTATATGGATTCTTGAATACTAAAGGGATGAAAGATTATCTGCGTATGTAGAAATGTTGAATTGAGGCTATAAACGGATCAGCAATTATCTTATTGAATGGTGGAGCAGGCTTGAAGGGCTGCGTGGCCCACTTTCTCATACATTCGTAATTTTGGCAAACAAAATTGCATTCAGATTTTTGGTCATGTTTAAAAGCTACATTTTTGGTGGTGGCTTAAAATAGCTTCTGCAATAGTCTGACATGAAGTTCCTTGCTGAATGATGTTCCAAATGCACCCTGTCCTAATCTCGAGGAAGGGAAGCCAAAAAAAAAACCAAGACATAGTTTCGAAGTTAATACTTTGCTGAGTAGTGTAATATTTCAGCATAAACGGTGCCACTGTGTTTGGTGATTAGCAGTTGAGATAAAATACTTTTGCAGACAACTCCATTTCATTAGCTTTAAGATGTATAAATGAATTACCTGCAAAAGCCATTCAGATTCTCCTAGTAACCTGTACAATGTATTATCCACATCACTAGGAATCGTGCTGGGTACACATGCTCTCATGAGCTTCTTGAAACTGGCTTTCACCTGACGAATATCACAGTAATCCACAGGTATCAGCTCACAGTTAATTGCAAGGTCAGGTTTAAAGCCCTGAAAACAAAAACAATGTTAATGTCGCCAAAGGTAGTGAAACAAAAGTATTCTGACTTTATGTGCTTCCATAGATTCAATTTTAATCTTCCTTGCTCGAGATGATGCAGCCTACTCAGCAACTGCAGAAGGATGACGAGAATAAAATAGCAGAAGGGAAAGAAAGATCAACAAACCTTGGGAGACCTTTTCTTAGCTTTAGAACAGTGCCACACTGTAGCCAGTTCACAGGTGTGAGGGAGTAGTCCAAGGTGACCACTAATCAATTTTACTAACTCTTCCTCAAACTCCTCGTTGAGAATCAGATGGGTACTGAACTGCAGGTATCACTCCTAATGCTGCCCCTTCCTGCCATATTTACCACGTTGATTCCGAAGATACAAATCATAATTTTAAAAAAATACCAAGTCGACCACCTTGAATAGTTTGTTTTATTTTCCCTCATTTTTATTAAAAATATTCACATTTTCCTTTCCCACCACAATAAGAATGTATCATATTGTTCATAGCGTAACATAATAACCACCCTTGATGTATTTGTGCAATGAATACATAACTCAGTTATGCTTAAATGAATTCCCATGTTTGCATATTTAAGTTGACAGTTAATTCAGCAAAAAAACAGAGCAACAAGTACTACAAAATTGTGACGTCTGTGTTTTAGTAAAATTAGTTTGAAAATTATTAATAGAAATTATATATTGAATTCATCTTTCATCTTACTCTCAGTTGAGATCTTTCCCCAAAGAGGTACAATGCTGCTTGGTGTTTTAGAAGTGGATTCTGCAGAGAATTTTCACTGCCAACAGTCACAGGGGATTCTTTTCCTGCTAATCTTGCTCCTACATCAGTGGTTGAAAATTGAGTATTGAAACGACTACTGGAACGCAAGCTGGCCCACATACCTTCAGAGAAAAAAATGTTCACATTAAGATATGCTAACATCATATACAAACAAAAACTACATACCTTTTCCTTCTGGAAATAAGTATGTTTGAGATCTTGGAGTTGTAATTACTACAATATCAATGATTTTTGATGCACAAAGGCTTGATATGACATTCTCCATGTCTGTTATTTTGATGTGGAGATGCTGGTATAACAAAGTGTAGAGCTGGATGAACACAGCAGGCCAAGCACATCAGAGGAGCAAGAGGAGCAGGAGCAGTGGAGATGCTGGTGTTGGACTGGAATGGCCAAAGTCAGAAGTCACACGACACCAGGTTATAGTTCAACAGGCTATTTGAAATCACAAGCTTTCACCTCTAGTCACCTGATGAAGGAGCAGCGCTGAGAGCTTGTGATTTCAAAGAAACCTGTTGGACTACAACCTGTTGTCATGTGACTGCTGACTGATATTTTGATGGAGGCACTAAGTGCTTTACTTAAATAGCTTAATGACCATCAAAATAGGGGGCAGTAGAACATCATATCAATATGTTCAGCATTCATCTGCCAGCAGTGGTTTCTGGTTTGTTTTTGGAGTCAGTTCCCAGCAAGTACAACAATGAAATATTGCAGAATGGGATGGAAAAACTATTTCCAAAGTTGCAATGGATTGTTCAGATGTGAACATGATAAACCAGTGTGCCGCACTAGAAGAACAATTTGGGGGAAAAAATACTGGCAAAAGTAAGTAATTTTGGTTGGCTCTCAGCAATAAATAAATTGCTCTTCTTCTCCACTTCAGGTAGTGAAATAAACACCAGAGCTACTTAAATAAATGTTATGTGAACGACATCTGCTTTTGATTTATGAATATAAACCATCAGTGATATGATCAAACCCTATCTCTACTGATGTCAGAAATAAACTCTTCAAATTGTTTTGATGTAAATCTTACCTCAAGAAAGAATCTAAAGATCATGCACCATAATGTTTAAAAAATAATTTGGAAAAATACATTTGTTTCCTTATCCACTGATAGATGCATAATAAATCTTTGTGTTAATAAAAACATTCTTTTCAAATTCCCTTTGAAACACTGGAACAACTTTCCTGTTAAAACCTGTGGGGCATTTGATCATGTCTCTTATAATAACATCACTATAAGTCTGTGGATATTTAGTTCATGGTTCTTGTTGATATTTTAGAGGCTATGTTTAGCTCTGGAAAAATAATTGTTGTAAACGTAAGACAATTCAAATGCTGGGCTTTCATTGTCAGAATGCCAAAAAACAAGTGGCAGTTCAGAAGGTAACCCATATTTGTTTAATAGAGTCTGAATAGAAGAGATAAAGTTATAAAACAGCAGACAGGCGAACTTAGTTGGAGAATTTGAAAATAAAAGGTAGTTAGCTTAAAGGTTGGTTTCAGAATCGGCCAAAGCAGACTATGTATCCATGAATCATCCCATAATCATAAGGTCTCTTCTACATTAGGGAAATGAAGCATAGACTGGGTGCTGCTTCGCAGAACACCTATGTTCTGTTCCCAAAAAAGACCCTGAGCTTCTATTAGCCTGCCACTTCAACACACCACCTTGTTCCCTGGCCAATATCTCTGTCTCAGACTTGCTGTAGCGCTCCAGCGAAACTCAGTACAAGCTGAAAAACAGCACCTCATTTTCCACTCGGGAACTCGACAGCCTTGTAGACTCAATATCAAGTCCAATAAATTTAGGGCCTGAGGCACCTTCTCCCATGTCCTTACCCCAAACCCCACATACCAAGCCTTGTTATCACATGGTCTGCTATCTGTTGTTTGCCACAAATAGTCCCCATTATTAGCTATTCGTTCTCCTTGACTAATCATTATCCATTCCTTTGTCTGTCCAACTTTTCTCTCTTAGGGCTGTATCTCCACCTATCATTTACTCCTTACCCCTCTTCCCATCCTATCATCTGGATAAAAAAACAAATTTTTCTTAGATATCATCAGTTCGGAGGGTCATCGGACCTGAAATGTTAACCGTGATTCCTCTCCACAGAGGTTGCTGAGCTTTCCAGCAATTTTTATTTTTGTAGGTAATTGTGAAGGATGGGTGAAGCTTCGGAAGATTCCCTGGATCCAAGTTATTGTGGTGCTTTCAGGGAGCAGATCTTAATTGCATTTTGGACCTAGTGAGATTGTAGCTCACTGACAGAAATTACCCAAAACAAATAACATTTCGCAGATCTACGTTGTAAGCAGAGTAATGCACTAACTACATCACTGACTGTGTGAAAGCCTTAATCTTAGATTGAATCTTTTCAGGAATAGAAGCTGAGAGATTACCCAGTTTGACGCAAGTGGAAATAGAAGATAGTGTCTTACTGGAAAAGAAAACAACCAACTGATTAGTTTGGAAAAATAATCTGAACAAGAGATTAAGGCCTACACAATCAAGTGAAGGTTAGTGAAAATTTTATGTCCAAGAATAGCTTGAGGTAAGGAAAATTCTCCAGAGGATTATGATAAACTTCTGAGTTGCTCTTTTAAAACTAAGTAACTTTTGAAGATTTGGCCATCATCCTTAAATGTTTGGCATTGCCATCTGTTTCCCCAAGATACAGAGAATATATACATTGAGTCTCATTTGTAAAAGGTCACTTTGAAAACATTATGTTAAGGAGGCCTTTTTTCACACCCATTGTGTTCAATTTGGAAAGCTTGATAAATTATTGACTAATAGCGTAGTTTATTCGAGCCTTTTCTCTACTGCCTACTGATTATATACAAGCATGTGGTACACTAAGCTAACAACAGTATAATGACACATTGTTGTCTCTGCAATTTCTGTGCCATTACCTAGATATTTGATAATTAAGGAAACAATTTAGGATGTTAGAGATGCAGATTCTCTTAAAAGGAGTGATCTAAGATGCTGCCTCTGAGGAAAGTAAACAGCATAAGAATGCCAAAGTTACCAACTTATCATAAAAAAGCCAACAAATTTACGGTTCAGATAATTCGGAAATCACTTAAGTCGTAAGTTACTGTTGTAAACTTCAGAAAGGACACTTCAAATTATTCAACTGAATCATACCATGGATGCTGGAATTTCTCCAGTGCGCATACTTTAATGCAAATCCAAAAAAAGGAAGGGGTAATTTTAAAGAATCTGTTTAGCTGACAATGATGAAATGGGGAAGAACAAGGTGGCCCACCCTTTGTCTTTCCACAGAAGCAAAAGCTTCCTAATACCATTAATACTTCCCAAAAATTGATAATTAAAGATATTCAAAGGACACAAAAGCTTATTCATATTTTTCCATTTAAAAAAATTCATGGAGAATGGGTAATATACACAATTATTGCACATCCCTAGTTGTCCTGAAAAGGCAATGGTGATACTTCTTCTTGCATTGCTGTAGCAGCAGTTTGATACAACCGAGCGGTTTTCTGTTTGTTTAGGATGGAAAATAAATGTCAACCATATTGGTGTGGGATGGGACCACTGCGTAGGCACGACCAGATAATGATATTAGGGTATTTCTCTAAAGGACACTAAAGCCAACTGAATTTTTGTGACAAACCAACAGCTTCATGATAATTTTTATTGAAACCGGACTTCTGTTTTCAGATTTAAATTTAAAAAAAGTGAATTTAAAATAAAAACTATGGTATTTGAAATCACATTGCTGGGTTATTAGATCAGGCCTCTAGATTACTAAGTCAGAAGTATAACCATTAACATGATAGATTCCATACTCGGAACACAGTTACCCAAACGTATTGATTACATCATAGTTTAATGCAGCAGGCAGAAATTATTTGCTTTCTATTGCTTAAGAAGCTGGTTCAGGCAAACAACTACTGAAAAATATGAAATGCTCCATTAATGCTTTAACTTGCTGTTTCTTTTACTGATTAACAAAGTTTTGGGCAGTTAAAAATCTAAGTCAAAATTTTTTGAAGTACTATCACACTAAAGGCTAGGAGGATTAGCGGCTGAAATAAACTGAAGGGCACATCCCTCCATCTGCCAGCAATCTACTTGATTTGTTAGTAAAAACTCCTCAAACTGGGTGGACGTAAACATCCACCATGATATAAGATGTTAAAGTTACCCATGAAAGTAGTTTGATACACAGATGCCAAAAACATTGGGAAACAAATTGTGGTCCCCTGATCTCCTAATATCGGGGTGGTGTTGAACTGGGGTCAGAGGTAATGATAGGGACTGTGTAAAAGTGTCTAAAGTCCGGTGAGACTAAGGATAAAGGTTTAAGGCCTATTAGTACAGGGTAAGAAGTAATGATGTTTCAATTATTGGTAGGGAGGGTTTCCAGGCTACATCTGCTCTATTGCAGTGGTGTCCATGTTATAGCTGTATTTGGGACGTTTGATGTTAGTTGGGTCTCGATATATTTGAAGTTGTGCAATAATGAGATAAAAACATTATTGTGTGAATCACGTCAAGCAATTATGGACATACTTAACTAGGTAACGTTCTTGCAGTGCTTGGGCTTATATCAAATTATAGTTTCAGGAAAAGGAAAGGAAAACCGGTCATTGAGATTACAGACAATATATTAATACAGGAATCAGAACTTTAGCTATGACCTTAAATAACATTAGGAATTATGCTTAAAAATTTATGTCTTCAGAAACAGTATGTCATTTGATCAAATGTGGACAACATAGTTGCCAAAAAATATGCATTAGCCACATTTACAATATAGCATTGGACAGTTTATATAAAGGAACATTTTTGTTGTTTCTACATTTTATCAGCACGTGAACAGAGCATCAGGAAGATGTGTTTTAGAAGTCTAAATTTTCAAGACACTGCAGTGAAAGAATCTGAACTTATTTAATGCATGCAGTATAGGTCAGATGTGGTTTAGTAATATTTATTTGTTTAAAAAAGTCTGGCTTGGAAACCACTTCTTATATTAATGTGGTTTAACCATAATCTAAGACACATGACTTGTACCATGACAAACGACATGTTTTCCATTCTCATAATGAGATGATGTTGTCAGTTGTGGAAAATTACAATATGAATTCATAAGGGACACTATTTAATTAACCTTTCGGTTGCTGAAAATGCATTTGCGTGCATAATAAAGATGAATTATTGGCAACTCAAAAATTAACTCAATTCTTTTGTACAAAAAACAAAGAACAACATGAGTGGTAACAGGACATAAGAATACAATGCAGCATGGTACCTTGATTGAAGACTTTTCCCTTAACAGTATTCTTCTGCTGAGAATGAGTGAACAGCTTGTCCTTATACCCGAGAACTGGTGGGTCAATGACAGAGAAAGAATTTTCAGAAATTTTGCTCATTAAAATCAAATTGATCTGAAAATTACAAGCAATTATTAGATAAAAATTAGGACTGTGCCAATAGATGGAAGCTGTGAAGTTCATTAGGCTGTGATCCTGATGGTTAAACTGTCATGACCAATAATACTCCCCTTACAGGTCACCTGCTGTGTTTTTTTTTGGGGTATGGGGGAGGAAGGTGGTAGTAATCGATCAGAAAAGCATAAGCATCATTGCAGAAGCATTTCCCATGCCTGTCAGAAACTATGGTTCCCTTCTGCCAGAGCCCATGATCTTTCCAATCCTGCTAGTAGTGTTATTAGATGATCATCTTATGCTTTTTAAAATAAAAAAAATACAGAACACTTTGGAGACCCAGTTGCCTAGCTTGGCCTCGACTTCACTGGTGTAATCCACATATGACCCTGTATATGACAATATATCCCCATTCATTTGATTACTGGTGAAAGTTATGATGATGTTAGGTCACACTGGAGTGTAGGAATTCTTAATTTATAGGTTCCTCAAACCTGGCAGTGCCTGGTCTATAACTTGCTTTGTAAGTGGTGGACAGAGGATTTGCTTGCAAAAGACAGTTACGAAACATTAATTAGTTCTGGAATCTGCTACAATCAGTCTTTGCTTTTTTTGTCCTGGAGTTGTGGTGGGATACCGGTTCAAACTCAGAGGAATCAATGAAGAATCAATGAACTGATTACATTTCTATGTAAAAACCTCAACCAGTAAAATGACATTTGTGATAAGAGCAATTTACCACATTAGAAATTAATAATGATTCATAATTTAACTGATTGGCACAACTGTAAATATTTTATGTATGTGATACAGAAAGAAAAAAAAAATCAAATGCATTTACACAAAGAAGGAAACCTGCTGCTCCAAGTTTACAAAATCAGCCACTCAATTACACATATACAATCATCAAATTTATTGGTTGAGGGACTGCAAATATCAAAATAAAATGAACAAAATAGGGTGCTATTGGATTAAAAAGATTGTACCAAAATTAACAGGAAATCTCGTGGGCTGTTTTATTTGATTAAGTCCGAGTTGTGTCAGGTATTCTGGACTGTTTACACTGCAAGGCCTAGTGTGCTCTCCTGCTGTACTGGACTAAACTTGGTGCATTAAATACCTACACCACCCTTGTGGCATCTCCTGCATCCGATTCAGGCCCCATTATACCAAACGGCATTCCCAGAACAACTTGTAAATCAGATGATTTCCTGGAATTCACCAGCAACCTTTGCACCTGTGCAATTTTTCAAAGCCTGTACTGCACCTGGACAAGTGATGTTAGACTAGAACTGGCCTGTACTGCTTCTGACATTTGCTACAGACACGGCAAACAGGGGCAACTGATGCTCTGCTTTGCAGGCAGGGATGTGGAGGTTTTACTGGAGTGGGTTTTGCAGAAGGGGAACATGCTCTTACTCCAGGACCAGGACCAGCACCAGCACCAGCACCAGCACCAGCAGGGAAGGTCACAACCCCAAACTATGCCAGCCTGGTCTGACATTGCCACCCAGGTTAAAGTAGTTTCAGCCATCTGGAGGTCTACACAGCACTGTAGGAAGAGTGCCAATGTCCTTCCCCACTCTGCCAGGGTAAGAGACACTGTTTTGTCTCTGACAACTTACACTCCCTTTGTTACTGTACCCACCTCCCACCAAGACTCATGCTCTACCACTCTCACTACTATCTGCAATATCCCCTTGACTGTAGCCTGCTGATACCAATGACAAGCTTCCTTCCTTTCTTTCCTGCATTAAATGGCAAGGCAACACAGAAATAATAGTAACCTTGTATCTCTGTTTGAGGGGGCAAAATGCTAAAAGGCAAGTCATTGCAAGGCAGGGATGCTGTGTGCATCCAGGTAGGTTCAGGGAGTGTGTGTTATGAGTGAGCAAACAGCCCAGACATAAAACCTGGACTAGTCCATCAACTGGATACATGTCCCTGACTGCACAATGTTCTTGCTGCAGCATTATAATGATAGTTGCTGGTACATCACTGAAGTGCAGAAGCACCTAACATTAATGGGTTGAAGATGTGCCATGAGTGTTGTTAGAGGTTAGTACATATCAGATGCCAATCTCCATGGACATGGGGTATGAGATTAGTGCTCATGGAGAAGTTGGTGCCCAGTGTCAACATACAAGAAGCCACTTGGAGCAAGCAGTGAGCTGAATCCACTAGGTGCCTGACCTGACCTGGTTTCCATGCCCATTTTTCTCAACATCCAGCTTGGTTACCACTTTTGACAAGAAAGAAAGCTGAATATTAATGAGGTGAGTTGAGTCATCAACAATAATCCTCCCTAATTTGCAACTCGTAGTTGCCACTTGTGGCAAGAAACTTGCCACACCACTTGTGAAAAGCGGACAAGAGGGCATAGGTTTCTCCCGAAATCGATATGGACTTCAAAACATTTCTTGTCTGATTATGCCACAAATCTTTCAGTATCTATATCATTCAGACCCCTACAAGATTTTGTCCAATAAGATTACATTAATGATATTGTGCAAATTTGTGATATTTAATTGTAGCTGAAAAATTCTGACATAATTATTATTTGTAATAGGTAACAAGCTCCTTTGCTAATCATCAGACTGCAGGAAATTCTACAATCCCTGGGTGACAATTTTTAGAGGACAGAGCCCATGTTAAAAGATCTTTGACAGTGTTAATGCTTTAAAGGTGTTAAAATAGCGGAACTAAGAGTAAGCATGTTCAGAAAAGATTTTAGATTAAAAATAATTTGGAAAATATTGGGCCCACAATTTCAGGAAATTGTTGGTGAAGCAGTTCTGAGTAGGGAATTATTATTTAATGCAAGAGGTATTTAACTCTTAGATGTCAGAGTTAACACTCATTCCAAAATATATGCTAAATTCTGGGGAAATAGCCTCCTTGTAGAAATGTTTCAATATGCAAAATCCAGGATAATGAGAAGAAAAGTTTATGGTCTAAAAAATCTATTTACCCCAGAATTTTCACATTGGTTGAACAGAGTGCATTGAGAAATTGCAACTCCCAAGCAACAAATAACTGAAGTGAATAGTACGGATAGATCTCAGGAAAAGTTAGGTAAGCACATTTAAGTGGAAAGGAATAGCAGGATCTCTCATTGGGACTAGGTGAAGAGGAGTGGAAGGAGGCTAATCTGGAGCATAAACATGGGCACGTGGAGTCAAATGGCCCTGTTCTATCTGCAAATACTTTGTGGTTGATCAACATTTCCTGACTGATCAATTAAAAAAAATCAGTTGTGCAGACAGGGTGACTCGGAGTACTTCCATCAGTTTAAGGCTGTATATCTATCCATTCTGTCACAGAGGCCTTTCTCTAAGATACACATCTTGTAAAAATGGATTTTAAAATTGATTTGGAATAAGGGCAGAAAGAAAAGCAAGAGTAAGTGAGAGAGGTAAGAAGGATAAAACCTCATGAAAAGAAACACTAAATATAACCTCCAACCAGTTCATACCATTGTCTCTATGTTTCAGAAGTCGTTTGCTTATAAGGAGGAGAAATAGCTCATTAATGAGCAGTAAAAGGAACTCTGTCTCCAAAATGCAGAATGTTCCTAAGATCCTTTAAGTATAAAAAGGAAAGAACATACTTGTAACAGTCAACTAGGTTTATATTATCAAGTGTATCCATCATGCAAATGTGCTACGCAAAAGTCAAGTTTCTAAGGCTACAATTTTAGTCAAAAAGTTAGGAGGCGAACTTTACACAAGTAACATTTTTGGAGACGTTAACATCTACCTTATTGTATGATCTTGCTGTTGTACCTGTCAAATTGGAGACTGTTGCCAGCTCCAACCACAAAATTGTAAAACAGGTAGCAAAAGTATTTTTGTTTTTAAAATCTTAGAAATAGACATTAATCTCTATATAGCAAATTATTACATTTATCAGATTCATCAAAAAACCACATATAAACATTCAAACAATTCTACTCACTTTTTCACAGTACAGAAAGGAAAATTATGTAACAACCGAACATGCAGCGAAATGAAAGCCAAACACTATGGATGCTGGCGATCTGAAAAAATTGCGAAGTGCCGAAGAAACTCAGGAAGTCTGGCAGCATCAATGAAGAATCAGAGTTAACATTCCAAATTCCATACAACTCTTCTTTGGCCCATACAGTAAATGTGTATTAAAATCACCCTCCTCCTTCAGAACCAAATATCTCATTCTAATATGTTTTTTGAATAACATTACCATATGGACCTCAATATTATCTTCATATGCATTTATTTTGTTATCAGCCATATCCACAAATGGTCATCTGCAGTGCTATCATGGGTTTTGGATCTCTGAATTAGTTGGTGGCAATTTCCATTATGTTTTCATCCTGGGTCTCTAAATTATTGACAGTGGATTGCTAACATCCAAGCCTATACATTGCGCCCTCAGTGAATGTCTTCTCTCCTTTGATCGTCCAGTCATTCCAAATTTTTTCATGCTATCCTTGAAGGGCTTGTTTAGGGAGCCATTCAATGTTGAACAACTATGGTTAAATCATCAAGAATTACTGTAATATCACTATTTTGTAATCTGACTTCAGCTACAATATTAACAAAGTATGGTCTGACCATGTTGCAGATCAGAAGGCTTTTGTCTTTACATAATCCTCCTGGTTGGAAACTCCAAAAACTGCCTCAGCCATATTTTCATGTTATCTTCATCCATCCATCCTTTATTGTGAAGGTGGATAATGTCATGTCTCACAGGGTAGTGCGCTGGAAATCAAGCCTCCACTACCCTGGAGTCATCAAAGATTTTATTGAAGCAGGCCAGCTAAATGGCACCCACTTTCCATGATAAGTGTAATATTTATTAAAAATTTCTTTCTATCCCAGAGACTGTCTTTTTGAAATACTAAAATCCATTTGACTTAGGTGCATCCACAGTGCTGTCAAGCCAAGTGCTTTAACATTTTGATTTTATGGCAAGAAAGGAACAATGATGTATTTCCAATTTAGGATGATCCATGAATTCAAGGGAACTTGTAGGTAGTGGTGTCCCTATATCCTTGCTTCCCTTGACAGTAAAGGTCATGGGTTTGGAAGGTATTGATGTGGAAGAAATCTTGGGGAGATACTTATTACACCTTGCATACAGAAACACTTCTCTCTGGTGTTGTTGGTGGAGGGAATGATTGTTTAAACTAAAGGATGGGTTACCAATAGAGTGGGCTGCTTTCCTGCATTGTGTTGAACCTTGAATGCTAATGGGTTTCACTCATCGAGGTGAGTGAAGAGTGACGAGCCCTCTGACACATTCTTGATTTATGCCTTGTATATCCTGGAAGGGCTTTGAGGAGTCAGTGAGTTATTTGCAAAAGAACATCCAGCATCTAATATGCTTTTGTAGCCATATTATTTATGTGACTGATCCAGTTAAACTACTGGCTAATGCTAGTCACCACAATGCTGCTGATGGAGAATTCAGCACTGCTAATCCAGTTGAATATCAAAGGAGATGCTTAGGCTGTTTCTTGTTGGAGACTGTCATTGCCTGAAACTGTGTAGCATGAACGTTATTTGCCACTTTACAGTACAAGCCTAAATATTGTCTAGACTTGGCCATATGAAGACAAGAACTATTTTGATAACTAAATAGTTTGCACATGGTTCAATCACCAACAAACATTCCTATTCTGACCTTGAGTAAAGAACTGATAAAACAGTTGAAGATGGTAGAGTTTAGGATTCTGTCCTGGAGAATTCCTGTAGCAGGACACAGTCGACAATTTTCAATTGTTTTCAGGCAGATGCCAATATTGTAGCTGCACTGAACAACTTAGCTAGGGGCATGGCCAGTTCTAAAGCACTCAGCACTAAAGCCAGGGACTATTGCTACATCTGAGGTAACAAGGTGTAGAGTTGGATGAACACAGCAGGCCAAGCAGCATCAGAGGAGCAGGAAAGCTGACGTTTTGGGCCTAGACACTTCATCTATTGTGCACAGCTAATTTTTAACATCATGTGAAATTAATCAAATTGGCTGAAAAGTAACATCTGCATGGGATCCTCAGTAAGAGACCAAGACATATCATCAACCACATGTATGTCTGTTGTTGATGGTTAGGAGTGCTTCAGCCTCATCTTTTGCACTGAAACGTTGGGTTCCATGATCATTGAGGAGAAATGTTTTCATAGACTCTCCTCTTTTTGTTACTTAATTGTCCACCATCATTCACAAATGAATGTTGCATGAGTGCAGATTCTTAATTTGACCCACTGGGTGTGTAATTTGTTTAGATTTGCCTGTATCATGGAAGGTAGTTAATCACATTGTCGTAGGTCTGGTGTCATTTGTAGGCAGATTTTCTTCCCTTCATGACATTACGTATTAGGGCAGCTATTTTAGGATCTAGTTATTTCATTGGTGGCATTAACTTTTTATTCTAGAGTAATGTAATTAATTGAATTTAAACCTTGATGTCCTGATGAAGGGTCCCAACTTGAAACATTGACTCTCCTGCTCCTACAACATTGCCTGACCTGCTGTGTTCCTCCCGCTCCGTGCTGTATTGACTCTGACTCCAGCACCTGCAGTTCTTTCCATCCCCTAGCTGCTGTGGTGGGATTTGAACTTGCATCTCTGGATCATTAACCCGGTAATTTACCCGTGATGCGACTGCTCCCAAAATTAATTATTCCATTGTTTCTTTCATTTTAAATTTGACTGCATCATTGGGTCTCTTTATCTCCTCTCAGCATTTCTCAGTAAATTTATGGTGGTCTTAGTGCCATTACTTGAAATTGGAAGTCCAAACCTGTCTCAATTCTGTCAGAATTGTCAGAATTTTGGACTAATTATTGTTTTTTTAAATCTTAATTCCTATTCTGCACTTCATTTTCTACCTTAATATTTCAGCTGGAAATTAAGTTAATGCACTTTACTTTTTCTGGCTATTCTTCTAAAACTTGGCAAAATCCTAGTGTTAGACATACTGAGAAGTGTTGGCTTAACGGGAGCAACCCAAAAGTTAAAACAGAATGTTCAAAAGTTCAAAACACTGACCTTTATATCTTTAAATGTAACCAGCAAAATTATATTGCTCCTCCCATTTCTCAAAGTGTTCTACTGGGATGTACAGACAGCAGTTAACCTGATGGTAACATGCAGGAAGGTAAAACTAATGCTATATCAAATTCCGCCCCAATTTCACTTATAAGTTTGCTGATGGTGAACAACAAGACAGAATACAGGAAAGAGATTGAGTGCTTAGAGGTATGGTGTAAAGACAACAATCTCTCCATCAATGTCAACAAAACGAAGGAGCTAGTCATTGACTTCAGGAAGTGGAGTGGAGTGGAGGGCACACCCTTGTCTGCATCAATGGTGCTGAGGTGGAGATAAGAGTGGCAAGATCATGGGAGTGGTGATCTCCAACAACCTGTCCTGGTACACGTGTGTCGATGCAATGGTCACGGAAGCACAACAACGTCTCTACTTCCTCAGGAGGCGAAGGAAATTCGGCATGTCCACAAAGATTCATACCAATTTTAATAGATGCACCACAGAAAACATTCTATCTGGATGAATCACAGCATAGTTTGGCAACTGCTCTTCCCAAAACCACAAGAACGTACAGGGAGTCGTGAACACAGCCCTGTCTATCATATAAACCATTCTTCCATCTAGTGACTCCATCTATACTTCCTGCTACCTTTGGAAAGCAACCAACGCATCAAAGACCTCTTCTAGCCTAGTTATGCTCTCTTCCACCCTCTTTAGCGGGGCAGATGTAAACATTTGTGTACATGTATGAACAGCTTATTCCTCGCCGTTTAGACTTCTGATTGGCCCCCTCAAATTTTAAACTTCATGTTGATCCTGCTCTCTGTGCATTTTCTCTGCAGCCGTAACATTGTATTTTTCACTCTGTTCTACTACTCTCTGCACATTTGATGGTATGATCTGCCTGTACTACATGCAAAACAAAACTTTTCACAGCACCTAGGTACATGTGACAATACTAAATCAAATCAAATATATCTATGTTTGATACTGCACCTGTGAAGCTCTGAGACATTTTAGTACGTAGAAGTTGTTGTAAACTAATCCCATCTGCCTGCATATGGTCCGTATGCCTCTATTATCTGCCTGTTTGTGTGTCTGTCTAAACACTTCTTAAATGTGGTTATCATGACAGCCTCTACCACTTCCCCTTGTAGCACGTTCCAGGCAATTGCCAACTTTTGTACTTGATGTCTCAACTGATGAAGGCAAGCATGCTGTATGCCTTCTTTATCTGCTTATCCGGTTGTGTTGCCACTTTCAGGGAGCTATGGAATTGTACCCCAAGATCCCTCCATATGTTAACGCTGTTATGGGTCCTGTCAATTACTCTACTTTCTTTTTGCATTTGACCTCCCAAAATGCATCATCTCACACTGGATTAAACTGCATCTACCATTTCTCCACACAACTTTTCAACTAATCCAAATCTGCTGTATCATTTGACAACCTTCCTCATGGTCCATAGGACCTTGTCAAATACTTTAGTGAAGTCAATGTAGACAACATCCACTGCCCTACGCTCAATCACCTTCATTTCTTCCTCAAAGAACTCAATTAAATTTATGAATCAAGACCTCCCCTCTCAAAGCCATGCTGACGATCCCCAATAAAGTTTGTTCTTTTCCAAATGTAAGTAAATCCTGTCTGTAAGAATCTTCTCCAATAATTTCCCTTCCACTGATATAAGGATTTGGGGCCTTATAAATTTCCTGGATTATCCCTGTTGCCCTTAAACAAAGGAGCAACACCGACTATTCTCCAATCTCTGGGAACTCACCTCATTCTCTGATTGATTGATTATATTTTGGTACACGTGACAACAATCAGTGAAAAGCTTTGTTTACAAGCAGTACAGGCAGATCACAGCAAGCAAAGGATGTACAGATCAAAACGACTTGGAGGCATACCAGTAACATTGCAGGTTACATTATTTGACGCTAGAGTCCATTCAACAGTCTGATAATGCCATCAACAAACACATAGAGCTCTACCCCACATACACTCCACTGCGAAGGGAAACCGGAAGTGAGGTAATCCAGTTCAAGAGACTCCAGAGTTCAAACAACAGGCGGGAAAACACAATGGCGCTTTATTGGAGGCTGCACTGATGATGTTACCCAACATGGTAACGGAAAGTCTACAAAACAATGAATCAGCTTGGCGAGCCAACCAACTGCAGTCTGATAACACTGGAAGGAAGCTGTTCCTGAACCTGTTTGTGTGTGTGTTCAGGCTTCTAAGTCTTCTGCCTGATAGAAGAGGTCATAGGAGGTCATTACCAGGGTACAATGGGTCTTTGATGATGTTGGCCATTTTTCTGTGGCAGTGAGCTGTGTAAATACAGTCCATGGATGGAAGCTTGGCTTCCGTGCTGGTCTAGGCTGTACACATCACCTTCTGTAGTGTCTTATGGTCCTGGGCAGAACAGTTGCCATACTAAACTGTTATGCACCCAGACAGTATGCTTTCAATGGTGCATGTGTAGACGTTGGTGAGGGACCTAATGGACATGCCAAATTTCCTGAGCCACCCGAGGAAGAAGAGGTGTTGTTGTGCCTTCTTGACTGTCGCATTTATGTGGGAAGTCCAGGACAGGTTGTTGGTCATTGTCAGTCCAAGAAACTTGATGCTCTTCACTCCCTCAACCTTAGTTCTGTTGATATAGATGGGAGCGTGTTCCCCTTTTGTGGCATAAAAGGATACAAAGCTCTCTGTCAAGGCCCCAGGAATCTCCTACCCTGCCTCCCTCAGTATCCAGGGGCTGATCCAATGTGCCCTAGAATATCAACATAGCCCTCCCTAATCTTAGCACCATCCATGTCCTTCTCCTTGATGAATACTGACATGAAGTACTCATTAAGAACGTCACTGATTTCCTCTGGCTCTATGCTTTGTCCTTAAGTGGACCCACTCTTTCCCAAACTATCCTCCTGCTCCTAGCAGATGTATAGAATACCTTGGGATTCTCATTAATCCTGCTTGCTCAGGGCATTTCATGACCCATTTTAACCCTTCTAATTCCTTATTTAAGTTCTTTCCTGCTTCCTCAAGGTCATTGTCTAATTTCATTTCCTGACCCTTACATGAGCTTCCTTTTGCTTTTTGACTAAATTTTCAACATCTCTCATCATCCAGGGTTCCTGAATCAGGCTATCCTTATTTTTCATCCTCTCAGGAACATGCTGGTCCTGAACTCTGAATGCTGTAATTTTTTCCACTTATCCACACAGGTTTATATGCCCCTTCATGTTCTCTCCCTCCCATCTGTATTACTGAAAAATAATTGACTTCCTAATTCCAAACAGCTTACCCAAAGGATGGCAAGAGTAGTGTCCTAAACACAGGTACCACTAGCCATTGTATGTAGCAGAGAGACATGTGACTGAGATCGTCTATGCAGTATTTTTTTCCTCATTGCCTGTGCACATAGATATGTCATAAGTCTGAAAACCAAGCTCAGGAAAAACACTTATTCTTGCATTAACTGTGATAAACATGTGGTGAAAACTTGTGGCTAAAAGTGAATCTGTTGCCATGAGATGGCACTTTCAAGTTCAAGACAAAGGTATAAAGATAAATAACATCTAGAAAATAATAAATAATTCTTGGACTTAAACTTTGTTTTTGCTAAGTTCTTCTGGTAAGCACCAAAACTTCCTTTTGTTTTGAAAAGCTGTAGTCTTTTTGAGCCACATTCCTCCTGTGGGTGACCCCTATTTTAATGTTCTCAGGTACAAAGACAAATGTATTAGTTAGCGATGATTTTCTCTCCCTACCTGCACCATGCTTCCCTTAGCAAAGGGTCTGAGATTGGGAACTTGCTTCTGTTGTGCTGATACATTTGAGAGATCTACCTATATGTTCAGAACCACATTTCAGAGTTTCCAATTTAATAGTAATGATACACATAAAGGAAGATCTTTTAATGATTCCTGACTTCTTGAATCTGAACTTTGAAATAAGGGTAGAATATAACACAACTAACCTCCACGTGTAAAACTGTTTGGAAGATGCACATCCAGATGTCCTGGGACCACCTGCTTTACAACACTTGTTGCTCGAGAGTATCGTTTGTCAATTGCTGTATCTATATTAAAAAAAAATGAATTTAATTTGTCCATAAATAAGGATTGATAAAGGGAAAAGCAAAAGGCTTTAATTATACGTATTACTCAGGTTTACACTTTTCAGTAACTAAGACACACAGTCCAGGAATGTCCAAAGTTTCATACTCCGTCCATGCAGATAACGCGAGACAAGAGAAAGTCTTTGATTCCTCAACTGACACTTACTATCTAATATCTTTTGAGTAAAATACGAATGGATGCTTGGCACCATGGAACTGTATCCTCAACAAGGAATCAACGCTTTCAGAAAAGGAGTAAAAGTAAGAAAAGTAGCAGAGAGAATGCAAAAGGAAAAACCAAGCTCTTAAAATTTCTCTTTATCCTTAATGAACCTTTTGTTACTTAAAATGTCAAGACTAGGAATAAGTAGATTTTCAAGATTAAAAATGTTCAGGTAAAGTTTATGACATGAAAGTATCAAAATGAACCAAAGCAAGAAATGCACTGTTTCCTCAGGGTGAATTATGGGCTGGGTGCCTGTTTGATTAGCCCAACATATGCTTTCTAGCAGTCTAAATTTTATGGTCCGATGCCTCTAAGTGAATGCCAAGGGCATTTCATGGCCCATTTTAACCCTCCTAATTCTTGGTTTAAGTTCTTTCCTGTTTCCTCAAGGTCATTGTCTAATTTCATTTCCTAACCCGTACATTAGCTTCCTTTTGCTTTTTGACTAAATCTTCAACATCTCTCATCATCCAGGGTTCCTGAGTCCATTCTGAATCCATTATTGGTTGCTTCTACTGGATACATTATCAAAGTATTACCTCTCTCTGCTTTACTAGATTGTGTATTAACAATTCTGGGTTTACTTAAATATTCAAAAATAGATATAAAACAGTACATTTGTTTCAAAGGAAGGTTTCACAACTGTCCCAATTAGTAGTGTGATTACTATCAGTTTTACAGTAGGAGAAGTAGAATTACTACAACTGAAACCATTTTATCAACTACTGCAAATGTGGATTAGAACGCCTTTTGGAAACTGGGCTTTTAAATATTCCTACACATCAGAAAATATTTAGATAGGGAATAAGAATGGAAAGATTCCTCAGTTTATCAGAAAAAATGTTTGGTTAATGCTGCATGATCTCCAGTGTGTCATCAAGTAATTCCAAACTAGTGCAACCGATGCATCCTGATCTCAGCTACATTAGCATTGTGTGAATGGTGAAGGGAATACTACAATGCCATTCAACACATCTCCAAGGAGTAAGCTGTGGTACTGAGCAATATTACAAAAGCCTTGGAGCAGGCAACTTTCCAACATTCCTTGAAAAAATTTGATTATTGTACAAAGTGAGGGTCCATAATCAATGAAACACACATGCTGAAGTTAAATAGTCCCTAGCATCAACAGTCACAACAATTTTTTTTTTATAAAATTGCACCTGGAGACAGGATGACATTAGGATGGCCAGTAAGTGTGCTGCTGCCATTCATTCTGGAGAAGCTAGGTACTGCATTCAGCAAAGCTTGTAGGTACTTCTCTTGTTCAAGGCTACTTGATGATTCTGAGGACACAGGAGCTTACAGGAAAAATAAAACCAAAATCTTGTTAGACAGAAAATACCAACAAAATTAATTATCAAATGATAAATAATAGTGGTGTTTAGAGTGCTGGGTAATGATAATGGGGGTATTCAATTATTCTAATACAGACAAGGATAGTGACAGCATAAAAGGGCAAAGAACAGGAATTCCTGAAATGTGTACTAGAGTTTTCCTGATCAGCATGCTTCCAGTCCAACAAGAAATGAGTCCAACAAGAAATGCTGCACTTACTTCTGGAGAATGAAGTGGGAAAAATTGTGGATTACATTTGGGTAACTGTGTTCATATCATCAGGTTCAGTATAGTTCTGGGAAAGGGTGAGGAGAGATCAAATGCGAAATACTTAACTGGAGTTCAGCTAATATCCACCAATTAAGAAATAATCTATGACAAATGGATTAGAATTATAAAATTGGGAAGCAAAACAGTAGCTGCCCCTTTAGCCACTTGCAAGGAGGAGACTGTTTGTGTTTATAATAAAGATCCACAAAGAGAAAAGGAGGGCATAAAGAACTACAGCTTCCTTAATAACTCAAGACTGAAATGAGACTGATGACATACATGATTTATAATCCAGTAGAGAACCATTCAGATAGCACACAGATGTAAGAGAACAAAAGGCAAACAGAAATATCAGCACTGGTTAGATCAAAATACATAGAAGAGAACTCTAAAAAATCTCCTACACACACACAAGTTGTAAAATGGCAGTCAAGTAAGGATGGAGTTGATTAATGATCAAAAAGATCACCACAAGGAGACATTCAGCATGGCTGAGGTACTAAATGAGTATTTTGAATCTAAAGAAAATGCTGTCAATTTAACAGTAAAAGACAAGGAAGAAATGATGGGGATAAAATAAAAATAAAGAAGTGGCACTTAAAAGGTTAGCAGCGCTCAATACTGGAAAAGTCGCCTGGTCCACATGGGATGCATCTGATTTTACTGAGGGAAGCAAGGATTTAAATTGTAGATGCTCTAGCCATGATCCTTCAATTCTCCTTAAGTGTGAGAGTGTTGCCAGAGGACAGCAAATGTTACAATCCTATTGCAAAAAGGAGATAGTGAATACTTAATGAAAATGCTATTGAATTTCGGCAAAAAAAAATCCATTGTAATGGACAATGCAATTGGGATCAAAGGGAAAATTTAAATTAATGAGTCAAATGATATTAATTATAAAGGCTAAATTTATGATAATTTATATTTACAGGTAATGCTAAATATTTTGATTGATAGAGTTCTAAAGCATGTAATCTTAGCAGCCTTGCACATTAGCAAAGTCATTGCTTCATATAGTGTTATTCACTAGATTCAGTCCTGCAAACACCATTACTTCAATCCATTGTTTGCATACGTATTTTGGCATTAGTCAACCTGTTATACAAAATGGGTGTTCCACTATGGCAGAAAGAACATACCACCCTGGAGTACAAACATATCTGCCCATGATGGCTGATTGATGAAGTCATACTGTGAGCAATTGTGCTTAATCATGCTTGACCACTTCAATTCAGATAAATGGTACAGAAATTGATATCAAATAAGAAACCATCCTCATGTCTTCATATTAAAAAAAAGTAAGCACATTAAAATGTTGTAGGTTATAGTTTTGAAGAGTTAGGAGACAAAGTTTGAATGATTAACTTTTTTTGTAAAATCAACACTTCAACAATGTTCCTTAAAGATTAAAATACATAATGCACATATTGAGCACAAATCTCACCAGCTGAGTGTGGATTTTGGGATTTAAAGAGACCCACAACTCCTTTTCCATGGAATCCACCAGAGCGTAGCAGAACGGCCTTTGTTTTCGAGTGTTTCCAACAAACAACTGGAAGCCTGTTGTGTCGATAACAACGTGCAACCTTCTGTAAGCTGCTGTCCAATACTGACTGAGGTACTACCACAAGTCCAGGGTAACTACATTAAAGAAAGGATAAGTTGTGTTATGTTATGGATAACTTGCTAGCAAAAAGTCATAAATGGTCAAAAAATACTCATTACTCAACATAATTTCACTAAAGAACAAATATCAGCTTTGGAGACTGTTTCATGTGAAAAGTTCCTCCCTGTTATTCTGTTTTTGTCGGATTTTCTTATCTGCATGTTTAATATTTTCAGCGTATGGCACATCATGTTGAATGTAAATAATTCAAAAGAAGATTTATTATTTATTCAAATGCATTTTTATAGAGAAGATGAAGTACTAATGAATAAGAAGCATCTATTCTACTATGACTACCTCTTACTCAATGTTCTACAGTCCAGCATTTATTGCAGTGGAGTTTTGGTGCAAGGAGCCATTACGTTTGGGAACTTCCAGGAAGTCTCAGACCCTCTGAACACTGGAATTTGAAAGCATATTTTTCTTCTTTTTGAAAGAAAGACAGGTTGTCAGGTTGGAACACCTGGCAATCACAACAGGAATGGGTTGGGGAAAAAAGTAGGGCCAAAGAATCATTACTAGTATTGAGAGAAAATAAATTAATATATATCTTGCATGTATGTGTGTACATATAATATCTATATCACACACGCGCACATCTATTTTATTAACTCTGGTATATCCTATGTCAGTGTAGTAATTTTGAAGCAGAATTTTTGGTGTATTGTAGAAAAATGCAGCAGTCAACTTGTACACAGTGATGACCCAATACTGGAAAAATTATAAAACCATTTTTGGAAATGAAAGTTGACTATCATAATCATTAGGAGACGATCAAATTGACAGTGTAGTCAAATGGCAGAAGTGGAACCCAAATTTGCCAATGATCAGCCCAAAACTGAATGCTAGCATCTAAGGAATTCTGGATGGAACTGAACACTATGCAGTCATCAGCAAACAGCTTCAATTCTGACCTACGATGGAGGAAACTCCAGCTGCTTCACGAATGAGTTTTTGAAAAATAGTTTGAGGCTACACTCCCAAGAAATTCCTGGCAGAATGCAAATGTGTAACATTGGTTATTGGTGAGTAAGTACCATTTGACAGCATAGTTGAAAACTTGTTTATCATTGCTGATTGCAAATAAGTCATTAGAGTGGTGATTGGTTGGATTGTATTTATCTTGCCCTTTGTGAAAGAAAAATATGTGATCAATCTTCCTCAGAGTTCCTTACATGCTAGCATTTTAGCCGTACTGGAATATCTTGATCTTCTTGATTCTTGAGCACTGGGTTTCATAGCTGGGATTTTAATATGCTATGTAGATTTTTCCTATTTTATTCAGACGAGAGACATGGGCTTCGCTGGCTGACCAGCATTTAGCGCCTATCCCTAGGTGCCCTTGAGAAGGTGGGGCTGAGTGGCCTTCTTGAACTGCTGCAGCCCAAGTGCTTTAGGTTGACCCACAAGGCCTTTATGATGGCAATTCCAGGATTTTGACCCAGCAATGGTTAAGGAACAGTGATTTATTTCCACGTCAGAATAGTGAGTGGTTTATAGGGGAATTTGCAGGTGATGGTGTTCCCGTGTATCTGTCACCCTTGTCCTTCTAAATGGAAATGTTCGTGGGTTTGAAAGGTGCTGTCTAAGGATCTTTGGTGAATTTCTTCAATGCATCTTGCAGATAGTACTACTGCTACTGAACGTCAATGGTGGAGGGAGTGCGTGCTTGTGGATGTGTACTGAACTGGAGTGAATTAAATTGCTCAAAGACTGGCAGCTATGATTGAGATTGCCCAAATAACACTTTGGCCGAAAGTGGTTGTGAATGCAATCTTTGACATCATGGAGGTTCAGGGAACCACCACCTCCTGTTGGTTTGGTGTGAAGGGGCTGCAGAACATTGAGCTGATCCATTATGTACGTGACTACTTAGCTTTGTGCATGGTATGTGGTGCTGCAATCTAACGTTATCAGGTTGATAATTGCTTAAATGTACCATTTGCTGTTCTCAGCATGCTGTGAAGCATTCTGAATTGGGGAATTCCCATGTAATCCAAACAATCATTATAGGTCTCGCATAACTTCACTACTTTTCAATTCTTTCATTCTAGAATAAAACCTCCTTTTTCTGGCCTTGCTAATATATGGTGAACATTCCATGACTAATGCATTTGTGATCCTACCTAGCCTTTCACCTTCTAAGTAATAAATGATATATTCTTGCTACCAAATGTATTATCTACATTTATACGTTTAACTCCATCCAACAAATATTTGTCAATTCTGCAAGTTTATTAAAATTGTTAGATCTTGTCAATATTGAAAATCCCCCACAACTTGGCATCTTCTGCAAATTCAGAAATTGTATTTTGACAACATTGTTCAAACTGTTAACATAAACTGTGAACAGCAGTGGCCCCAACACTAATCCTTGTGAATTATCATGACTTGCCTTCTGCCGCTGTGCAAAAATTTAGAAAAAACACATCTATTGCATTACTATTTTTTACCTACTTAAAAAAAATCAATAAAGTTTGTCAATCAAGATTTTCCACTTTGAAATCCATTCTTACTATTCATTGCGATAGTTCTCATTTCTGGATGTTATACTGTTTCCTTGAGAAAGGATCTATTATTTTTCCTCCCACTGACATTAAGCTAGCTGATCTTTAATTCCTCACATATCTTCTGTTTCGCTCTTTAAACAAAGCAATTATATTAGCTATCCGCCAATCTTCTAGCAATGTGCATGTTTAAAATGAATGAATTAGTAATACCTCTGATACCTCTTCCCTAGGTTGTCTTAAATTGCAAATTCATCCCGATCAGATCTCCATCTTCTGTTTGATAATATCAAGATGGTTGAAACACTTCATCATTATAGTTATTCTAATTTTACTTACTCAATTTCTAATTTATCTGCATAAATCCTCCTATGTCTCTCTTCCACTATTAAGCGGTCTGTAGGCTAGACCTATTAATGTGATGGATCCTTTCTTACATTTATCCACATCAATTCTATTTCATCTCTTGCTGAATGCTATGTCTCTTTATCCTACTGACCATGTTATCCTGAATAAATACAGCTACTTTACCTCCTCGTTTGCCTTACCATATCTGAATGTGCTACATCATTCAATGTTTAATTCCCAGTCTTTATTTCCCTGTCCCAACTATCCCTACTACAACTGGCTCCTCACAACATGATTGTGTCCAGTTTCTTTTTTAACTATAGGCACTGTGTGCATTCATGCACAGACATTTTAATTCTCTTTTAATAGGATTTTCTTTGACTATACGTTTAACCATTTATTTGGACTCTACTTATAGCTCCATTACTTATTCCCGAGTGATAATTCCCTCCCTTACTTTTTTCCTATTTATCCTGCTCTGTTCTGTTTAAATCAAGGCTGCTCACATATCTAGTAGATTCCTTGCTACCTCTGATTAAACAGAAAAAGAGAAAACAGGAACATGAGTAGGCCATTCAGCCCTTCAAACTTGATCTTCCATTCACTATGATCACTTCTGAGCATCCAATTCAGTACCCTGTCCCTGCTTTCTCCCCATATCTTTTGATCCCTTTCGCCCTAACAACTATTCCTAACTCCTTCTTGAAAACATGCAGTGTTTTGGTTTCAACTGCTTTCTGTGGCAATGAAATCCACAGACTCAGCAACTATCTGGGTGAAGAAATTTCTCCTCATCACAGTCCTAAATAGCCTACCCCGGTATCCCTAAATTGTGACCCATTCCTGGACTTCCTGGTCATCAGGAATATCCTTCTGTGCCTACCCTGTTAGGTATTATAGGAATCAAAGATACACCCTTCATTCTTCTAAACTCCAGTAAATATTGCCCTAACCAATTCAGTTTCACTTCATACAGCAGTCCTGCCATCCCAGGCATCAGGCTGAGAAACCATCATTGCACTCCCCATAGTAACAGGTAATGGAGAGGTTAGAGAAGGGAAGGAACTTGTTATCACAAGGGAAAAAGTACTGAGCAACTTATTGTAATCGAAGGCAAACAAGTCCCTCGGGACTGATGGTCTGCATCCCATGGTCTTAAAGGAAGTGGCAGCAGAGATAGTGGACCATCTGGTAATAATATTCCAAAAATCCCTGGATGCAGGAAAGGTTGCAGTGGATTAGAAAAATGCTGATGTAACACCCTTATTCAAAAACAGAGGGAAACAGAAAGTAGGAAATGACAGACCAGCTAGTTAACTTCATTAAGAAATTGTTAGAACCTGTTATTAAGAAAGTAAGAACAGGACATTTGGAACGTCAAAGTACAATTCATCAGAATCAATATGGTTTATGAAGTGTAAATCATGTCTGACTAATTTGCTGGAGTTCTTTGAAGATATAACAAGCAAAGTGGATAACGAGGAGCCTGTAGATGTAGCATATCTGGACTTATAGAAGGCATTTGATAAGACACTACACTTAAGGTTAATACATAAGGTAAGCTCACATGGAATTGGCTAACCAACAGAAAGCAGACAGTTGGGATAAATGGGTCTTTCTCTGGTTAGCAAGACATAACTAATGGAATGTTACAGGGTTCAGTCCTTGGACCCCCAACTATTTACAATCTACATTAGTGACTTGGATGTGGGGATAGGGAATACTATACCCAAATTTGCAGATGGCAGAATAGGTGAGAAATAAGTTGCAATGAAGAATTAAGAAATCGGCAAGTGGATTATGGTTACGTTCGGTGAATGGCCCAAAATTTGGCAGATGAAGTTCAAGGTGGATAAGTGTGAGATTATCCATTTTGGTTGTAGGAATACAAAGGGAGTTTATCTAAATGGACAGAAACTTGAGACTGCTTTCGTACAGAGGGATCTGGGTGTGCTTGTGCATGAATCACAGAAAGCTAGTTTTTAGGTACAACACGTAATAAGAAGGCAATTGGAATTTTGGGACTTAATGCTTGCTGCAACTGTACAAGGCATTAGTGAGACAGCATCAATTTTGGTCCTCTTACTTGAAGGGGTTGTAATTGCTTTGGAGGCAGTTCAAAGGAGGTTCACTAAGTTGATTCCAGAGACGAAGGGTTTATCTTATGAAGAGAGATTGAGCGGTTTAGGCCTATACTATGGAAGAATGAGGAAAACTAACTGAGATATAGAAGATGCTGAAGGGGATTGACAGAGTCGACGTAGAAAGGGTGCTTCCTCACATGGAGCAATCTAGAACGAGAGGTCACTGTTTTAAGGTAAGGAGTAGCGGATTTAAAACAGAGGTGCAGAGAAATTAGTTCTCTCAAAGAGTTGTTAATCTGTGGAATGCACTACCCCAAAGTGTGGTGGATGCTGGGATTTGAATAAATTTGATGACTGCAGATCAAATAAGTACACATTTTGTTTTTTTCTTCACAAATTGGGACAAAAGTGACACCTCTGAACTTCATATTCAGCTGGTTCTCATTTCTGGTATCAACTGATGGTGCAAACGATAGACAATCTCTTTCGCCATACACGGTGTTCGGGATTAGTGTGTCCTATGTTTCTGCCTCATGAGAATATACCTTCTCAGGACCTGAACCATCTCTTCTTTAAATGTAAACCATTATTCAGTTACAGTTTTGTGTGCCAGTCTTTGATTTTAAATTTATTTGAGTCAGATCTGTTTCTGTTGAAATTGGGGCCCCCATATTGTCCTTTTCCATAGCTAAACTAACATTTATGATATTCTGATCACTGTCCTTCAAATATTCTATTGATACTTGATTCATTTGACAGATCTCTCTTCCCAGAATCAGATTCAGCAATGCTTCCTTCCTTCTTGGGTTGGAAACATAATACTTCTGAAAATACTCCTGAACGCTTTTCAGAAACACTTCCCTTTAAACTACAACTATTCAAAACTGTACAAAGTTTCTCATTATAACAATTCTAGAGATTTCGCACATTCATGTAATTCTCTTCCAAATTTGTTCCTCTAGATCTTTTACACTGGTTAGTGGTCTATAGAATAAACCAAGAATGCAATATTAGCTCTAACGAAATATATTGTGTGCGTACCCTTCTAGGGAACTCTCCAGCATTGTAATATTCTCCCTAAGCAATATGGTTACCTTTCCTCCTTATTCTGTTTTTCCTGGCCACCTTGTATTGAGGAATACTTATTACCCAATCTTGCCCTTTATTCGAGCCAGGTTTTTTGCTTTTGTTACAGCATCACGTTCCTACAATATTGCACAAAAGATATGTATCTGGGTAACCAGTTCTGCCACAAAGCCCCTAAACTAGGATCTTGGGCAAAACAAAAGTCAAGTTTGCATTCTTGATCACTTTCTACTGACCGCTGCTGCAAAGAGAGCACGTGTGCATAACATTTTAAAAAGCATCTAAAATATATTTCTTTCACTCCATTAAAGACTTTGGTACAGAAATATCAATATAGTAATCAAATAACTTCAAAATGCAGCAGTAAATTTAGCTGGTCACAAGGTCTAAAAGGTGTTTTGCTTAATTGACCTGTGCTTGTCCAAAATTCCTTTTTGTCACTTGAAGCTGATGAACTATGCTTGAAGTAGTTTGTTATTGCCAATGTTTCATTGATGTCAACATTGTGATTCCATTTAATTAATTTTGAAGTATTTTACTAATATTGAGGACCTGCACATTAATTTACCACAATGCATTTGTGTTTTGAACAAGCACTGACCCAGGCTACAAAGGAGACGTAAAACATACTAACCTTCTGCACAGTAAATACATCCTATTGGCAGCAGTTATCCTGAAGTGCTCTGCCTTAGAACGTGATGAGTTTGCACTGATAGTTCCCAGACCTAGCCGCTGGTAGTCTCGAAAACACGCCCGCTCTACTAACTGCTCCATAGTTGACTTTTCGGAAGCTTTCAAAGTGCTACTTGTGGGAAGTTCACCATCATCTGAAGCTACAATTTGCAATAATGGAGATTATTAATTATTGGCTAGTCAGAAAAACACTATGTATACTGGAAGTAAAAACAGGAAATATTGAAAATACTCAGTAAATCTGGCAGAATCTGTGGAAACAGAAACCATTAACATTTAAGATAAATGACACAAGATTAAGAAGGAACAATACTGAATGAACGTGTACTTGTCTCGAAACTCCTTTTGTCACTTGAAGCTACATCAATTTTTCATGCAACTTCCTTTGCTATTGCCAACTGTGCATTATTTTGAAAATTGTAAGCCCATTTAATTATCTTGAAAACATTTGCACAGTAAGATTCCAAGAGAATGCAGGGTGGTGTTGGTTGATTGTCAATATGCTGCTCCGTGACCCAGAGGGAATGGCCCCTATGGAACGCTGCAAGGGAAGGGAAGGGAATAGATATGTTTGGTCTTGACATTATATGAAGGCAGTGGAAATGGTGGAGGCTGATGACACAGAGGCGAGGTAAGGGCAATCCTATTATAGTTCTGGAAGGAAGGGGAATGGGTAAGTTTATGGTTGAAAGCCTTGTGAAATTGAGGAAAAAGAAAAAATGTGATGAAGGGTTTAGGCCCGAAACGTCAAGTTTTCCTGCTCCTATGATGCTGCTTGACCTGCTGTGTTCATCCAGCCCCATGCTTGTTATCTCGGATTCTCCAGCATCTGCAGTACCTTTTATCTTTGAAAGCTGCTCTTTTTAGTACAAATCTGAAGGAGAATGGAATAAGGGAGCAAGGTGGAGGAAATGTAATCAATGTGACTGGATACTGTGTCTTTAATCCATTCCTTTCTCCATTGAAACAACTGCGCATACCTTGAGAGCATCTACTCTTGTGTGAGGCTTTACTGTTTATTAAAATGTTGCTGGGAAAATGTATAATACCTTACTCACTGGAAAATTGGAAGTTATTTGAAACCAATTAATAACAGTTAGAATATTATTCAAAAATATCTAAAATTCAAAATACAGACTTATACTGTTTTCATTAAATCCACATTGTTAAGAATTTAATGTTATTTTCCAATATGTTTCCTTTGTTCTTGGGTGAACCAGTACGTACAAGGCATGAAAGTAAATGTCATTCAAATATTAGCTGTAAAATGATTTATGTTACAGAATTTTAACCAATGAATTACAAAATCTACAAACTATGGTCACTTAAGACAATCCCTTCTGACATCATTCAGGTGTCTCAACTGATGTTGGAGTGGGCAGGGAGGAGATATTTAAATGAACAAACCTTAAACATAATCAAAACTGAAAGAACTGCAGATGCTGTAAATCAGCAACAAAAACAGAAGTTGCTGGAAAAGCTCAGCAGGTCTGGCAGCGTATGGGAAGAGAAATCAGAGTTATCAGTAATCAGAAAGGTCGGAGGAAGGGTAACCAGACCCGAAGCATTAACTCTGATTTCTCTTCACAGGTGCTGCCAAACCTTAAACATACGTGTTCACAATTCTTTAGTTTTTGGTGCAAGCCATTTGAGAAGATATCAAATGTGCTTTAAAATACTTCTTTCAACATTTCTTTGCACAGACGTAACAATTTTGCAAAGCTATCATGTTGAAAATACATTTGAGATTTCTTCAGATTTAGAGACAGGAATGGTTGATTTTCTATGTGATTTTTAAATCTGTTTTGGCTGAAATATCAACCCATTTATTTTAATAGAAACAGCAATTTCACACGACCTGGGATTAAGGGAACATTTTCAAATCAGAGAGATATTGACAGGTGGAACAATTTTCATCTGTGCTAAAATACTGTTCTTTTCAATGACCAAAGCAAAAGATTGCACAAATTTCCTGTCCAAGGTTATTTGTACAGCTTAGAAATACTTTGATTGTTGGTCTAGACCATGATTAGGCTTAATGCCAGAACAAGCAGAAAACAAGAGCACGGAAATCGGGGTTGGGGAGGGGGTGGTGGTGGTGAGGTCTTACAAAAGATGTGTACAGATAGGGACTTTTCTTTGTCTGTGAAGTCAACCACATCTGATTCGATAGTCATACTTACAGGTGTGTAAACACAAAATATTCATATCATATCGACCTGATTCTTCCCTGTTGTTATCAGGCTTATAAACAGACCTTTCATATATTAGAGCTGATCTTTCTCTGCACTTTCTCTGTAGCAGTAACATTATATTCTGCATTCTGTTCTTTTTCCCTGATGCACTTATGCAAGGCATCATTTGTCTAGTTAATATACAATACTTTTCACTGTAACTCGGTACATGCGACAAGAAAAAATCATATGTTCCAGAATATATTGATCTCGTTACATTATCAATCAAACATACTGCTGCAACCCTCACAGGATTCATTTGCAAGAATGTAGCCACACTAAGACATAGCCTGAGACATTTGCAATTGTGTTAATGATTGCTGTCATTGAGCCCTTCTGGTTGCTGCAGAAGATCAGTTGAGGTAAACATTATTTGAAAGGTATTTGTTAATAGCTGCTCATTGATTTTATGATCCTATTAACCCACTGAGTCCAAGTCCATTTTTTTCCCCCAGTGCTAAAGTTGCTGGAGTATTTCACAAAACTGAATGGATACAATGGACCTTCATTTACTCCAGACACTCCAGGGGCTTTCAGGATTATGTGGTTAGCTTAAATCAACATGTTGCAGGTACAACGAAGAGGAAATCTATTGTGGTATATACTAATCCAGCTTTAAAAGAACCTGATTAAGTTTTTTTTTTTAAGTAACCAAGAAGATTGATGAGGGCCAGAGCAGTAGACATTGTTTACATAGAATTTTGTAAAGCCTTTGACAAGGTTCCATATGGTAGATTAATCACTAAAGTTTGTTCGCATGAGATTCAGGGTGAGCTTGCCAATTAGATACAAAATTGGCTTAACAGCAGGAGACAGAGAGTGGTGGTGCCGGTTTGTTTCTCGGACTAAAGGGCTGTTACCAATGGTGGTCCACAGGGATTGGTGCTGGGTCCACTTTCGTTTGTTATTTATGTAAATGCTTTAAATGAGAATATAGAAGGCATAGTCAGTAAGTTTGTGGATGACACCAAAATTTGAGGTATAGTGGACAGTGAAGAAGGTTACCTAATGTTACAAAGAGATCTTGATCAATTGGGTCAATGGGCTGAGGACTGGCAGATAGAATTTAACTTAAATGCGAGGTAATGCATTTCGTAAAACAAACAAGGGAAGGACTTATACAATTAAAAGTAGGGCCTTGGATTGTGTCGTACAAGATAGACATCTTGGGGTTCAAGCTCATAATTCTTTGAATTTTGCATTACATGTAGACAAGATGGTTAAGAAGGCATTTAGCACTCTTGCCTTCATTGCTCAGATCTTTGAGGATAGGAGTTGGGACACTATTTTGAGTTTGTATAGGACATTGGTAAGGCCTCTTCTTGAGTATTGTGTCCAGTCCTGGTCACCCTGACAGAGGAAGGATATTATTAAGCTGGAGAGGGTTTAGAAAAGATTGACAAGGAGATTGCTGGGAACAGTGGGTTTCAGTTATAAGGAGTGGCTGGATAGACTGGGACTTTTTTCACTGGCGCATAGGAGGTTGGGGGTGTGACCTTAGAGGTTTATAAAATCATGAGAGTTATAGATAAAGTGAATGGCTGATATCCTTTCACTTGGGCAGGGGCTTTCAAGACTAGGGGGTATATTTTTAAGGTAAGAGGAGAAAGATTTAAAAAAGACAGGAAAGGCAACATTTTTTTGCACAGTGTGTGGTCAGTATGTGGAATGAAGTGCCAGAAGCAATGATAGATGTGGGTACAGTTACAATGTTTAAAAGACATTTACGTAAGTACATGAATAAATGTTTGGAAGGATATGGGCCAAGCACAGGCAGGTGGGACTAGTCTAGTTTGGGATTATGTTGGACTGAAGGGTCTGTTGCCACACTGTATGACTCTATAACTTTACAACAAGATTAATTTCCAATATCCTTATATAAATCATATGAAGACGTCTTTCACATTTCTTTGTATAGCATAAAACAAAGTCTGTATTAAAACGTGTCATGTTAAAATAGTCTCTCTACATGTTCAATTTTTAAAAAATATAACTGGTAAACAATGCAAGTTAATTTGCAAACTCTACGATATTGTGACAGCCAATTAATTCAAAGGGAAATATTATTTACATACATGCACATTCACAGTTTCTGGCAATTAAAAATAATCTCCCGGTCTCAAAAATGGCTGATCAGTGATAAGTCCTGTGTGAACTATCTGAGAAAAATATGAAGCAAGTATTTTACCCTATCTGACATTTTGCTCACTTTGATATTTCTTTTGTTGTCTACCTGTTCCATCATACGGTTACATCACCATATTATCATAGAATGGCAACAGCACAGAAGGACTCATGCCTGTCAGCTCCTTGCAGGAGTAATGCGGCTAGCTCTTGCCCTTTCTTGTCAGCCCTACAAATTTCTTCTCTTCAGCACTTAACAAGTTTGTTTTTGAAAAATACAAATCAAACCCATCTCCACCGCCCTTTGGTCATACATTCTAAATATTTACCACTCGTCACAAAAATGACTGTTCATCATGTTACCACTGGTTGTCCAATAACCTTATATTGGTATGCCATCTCTTCCATCAATAAGAACAATTCATGATTTTGAGCATGTCTCAAAAAAAAAAAACAAATCTCCTCTGAACCTTGTCTTCTCAAGAGAGAACACTCCCAGCTTCTCCACTGCATTCACTTAACTGAAGTCTCTCATCCCTGGGACCATTTTGCGAATCTTTTCTGCATTTTCTCTAAAACCTTCACATTCTTCTTAATGTGCAGATATAATGCTTCAGCTGAGGTTGAACCAGTTTTTTTTAAAATCAAGATTCACCACAGCTTTCTTCCTTTGATACTCCATGATTATACTTTTAAAGCCCAAGATCCTGCATGCCTTCTTATAACCTTTTTTAACTCTGCCCTGCCACCTTCAACTACCAGGTGACTTCGTTCCTGTAACTCTTTCAGAACTATAACCTTCATATTCTATTGCCTCATTTAACCTCCTACCAAAACTAGTTGAGTAAATTGAATTGAATTTCATTTCCTACATATTTACCCAATCTACCACTCTATGTTCTGTTGAACTTTAGCACTACCCGTCTCACAGTTCACTAAACTTTCAAGTTTTGTCTCATCTGAAAAATGTCAAAATGTAGTCATGGAATTTTACAGCACCAGAAGGGACCATTCTCCTCACTGGTCATCGAGAACCTACCTGCTCTCATCCCAATTGCCAGCACTTGGCTCATAGCGTTGCGTTCTTTGACACGTGAAATGATCATCCAAGTACTTCTTAAATGTTGTATGCTTCCTACCTCTACCAGCCTTTCAGGCAGTGCCAGATACTCACCAATGACTGGGTGAAAAAGTCTTTCTTACATTCCTCTAAAGTTCTTGCCTTTTAGATTAAATCTACACTCCATGTTTATTGATACTTGTATTAAGAAGGAAAAGTTCTTCCTATCTACCCTAGATGTGCCCCTTATAATTTTGTCCACCTCAATCAGGCACTCGCTCAGCCTTCTGTGGTCTAAGGAAAACAGCCCACGCTACCTTCATAGCTGAAATGCTGATGCCCAGGCAAAATTCTAGTGAATCTCCTCTGCACCCTCCCTAGCATAATCACATTCTTCCTAAATGTGGCAACCAGAACTGTTCTCAGTACTCCATCTGTGGCTTATACAGCTCCATCAAGACCTCCTTGCTCCTGTATTCAATCCCTCAACTAATAAAGGTAATGATCCCATATGCCTTTAAGCACCTTATCAACCTGTGCTGTTGCCTTCAAGGATGCATGATCATGCAAACCAAGGACCCTCTGATATTCTGTATGCCCTAGGATCCTACTATCCATTGTGTACTGTCTTGCCTTGTTAATCCTTTTCAGGATTAACTTCAATTTGCCATTGTTTTCCACATTTGACTAGCCTATATCAACTTGTAGATTACTTCCTCACTAATTACCACATCATCAATTTGTGTCATTTCTAATCAAATTTCCTGGATAATGACCAGATAATTAGTGCATACCATAAATAACAAGGGGCTCAGCACCAGGTTCTGCAGTGTGCCACTGTATACAGGCTTCCAGGCACAAAAGCAATCTTGGACTATTAACACCTGCCTCCTGCCACAAAGCTATTTCTGGGTCTGATCTGCCAAATTTCCCTGGATCCCATGGGCTCTTACTTTACTGACCAGCCGCCCATGTGAGATCCTGTCAAATGCCTTAGTGAAGTCTACATAGCCCACATCTATTGCAATATCTTTAGCCATGGATCTAGTCATCGATCTAGTCATCACCTTGAAAGCAATGATCTCTCCTTGACAAAGCCGCGCTGATTATCCCAATTAATCCTTGCCTCTTTAAAATGGGCTGCCAGAATTTTTTCCCAATAATTTCCCTACCACTAATGCTGGATTGTGCCCGTGTCTATTAAGATATACCAAGAAAAGCAGCGGTCTCAGTACCATCTTGGGGATTCACAATGTGAAACCTACTCCAGTCTGAAAAACAACTCCACTTCATTTCCTGTTACTTAGCTAACTTTATATCCATACTGCCACTTTCCCAATCATTTCAGGAGCTTCAATATTGCTGGCACTGATATGGTATATAAGCCCAAGAATTTTATGGTGGAAGTGAGGAAAACATTTCTGTACTGAAGCTATATTTTACTGTATCAGGAAGTTGCTTTTGGCTTGCTAAACAATGAATGTTTCCAAAACAGAGTGAAATACTATCTTCTAATATCTGTGGTTAGTTATTAAACCTTGTAGATTTGTTGTTTGGTGTAGTTGAAAATGTTCTTTTTAACTCTTTAATGCTGAAAATATACGCCAAAAGCTGGCATTTAGTTAGATTAAAAATGGGCCTGCTATCATGTAGTTTCTCAGCGACTCACAGCTCTGTAACTTGAACTCGATTTTGCACTTGTTGCTGTACACAAAGAAAAGAAAGAGGGCAAGAAAGTATGGATTGAGAGGGTTAAAGAAGTTCAGAAGGTAAATATGAAAAATGTTTAAATTCTTTCATTTTTAAAATCTCCAAAAGTGGCATAAAGAATAAGATCCCCCAGTTGCAGAAGTTGATTTTCAGTGCACGAAAAGTCGTTTGTCAGTGGTTAAGACTAATCACACTGTTACAAATGTTATATTTGACAGACAAACCTTAATATCATACATTTACAGTTTCGTGCTATTTCACGTTTCAATGCCCAACATTTCAGTTGGGTACCAGTATAGAGCACAGAGTAGAGGGGAGAGCAACATCCTGACTTTGATGTTTGTGCATACATGTAGACCTCTGGAAATGGTTGTTCAATTTACATTTTAATATTGTTGAGTATTTATAGCCCCATTGATATTTTTACTCCAAAAACCAGACCATCATGTACTTCATATACAAACAACATTATCGGGCTCAAAAAAATTCGGAATTTTATTGCTATTACAAGGTTTCTTTTGCTCTACTATAGCAATTTTGATGGAAGAACAATGAAATAAAGATTCTCCGGGAGGTCAACAAAGAGAATTATAGAATGATTGATGCACAGGAAACAGTCATTTGGCCCACACTGTCACGTCCTCGCTAGCTCTCTGCAACTGCAACTGAGACAATCCTGAAACCCTACATATTTTTCCCATTTCGGATAACTTTCTAATACTATTTCCAACCATGTCAAATGAACTGAAGCAGAACATAAGAAACAGGGGCAGGAGTAGGCCATTTGGCCCCATGAGCCTGCTCCACCATTCAATAAGATCATGACTGATCTTTTTGTGGTCTCAGCTCCATTTAGCCGCCAACTCACCATAACCCTTAATTCCTTTACTGTTCAAAAATCGATCTGTGCCTTAAAAACATTAAACAAGGTACCCTCCCTGCTTCACTGGGCAGGAATTCCACAGATTCACAATCCTTTGGGTAAAAAAGTTGCTCCTTAATGCAATCCTAAATCTGTGCCCCCTTATTTTGAGGCTATGCCCCCTAGTTCCAGATTCACCTGCCAGTGGAAAACAACGTTCCTGCTTCTATCCTATCTGTTCCCTTCATAATTTTATATGTTGCTGTAAGATTCCCTCTCATTCTTCTAAATTCCAGTGAAAATAGTCCTAGTCCACTCAATCTCTCCTCCTAAAGCAACTTCCTCAATTCTGGAATCAACTCTGTTTGCATTCTGATCCAGCCACCTTGAGATTAAAAAAAAAACACTACAACTCCAATGTCAAATTTTATTGCTTCTTCTACCTGCCTTTGTGTCTGTACATTTGGACTCCAAAATTTCTTTCCTTTTCCACAGTTCTGAGATTTTCATCATCTAGAATGAGCTCTAATTTCGCTTTAGAGATAAAAGGTACTGCAGATGCTGGAGAATCCGAGATAACAAGCGTGGGGCTGGATGAACACAGCAGGTCAAGCAGCATCA
>JAHRHZ010000062.1:32950080-33067713 GCA_024137785.1 Ginglymostoma cirratum
CTTGACCTGCTGTGTTCATCCAGCCCCACGCTTGTTATCTCTGATTTCGCTTTGTTGGGACCAAAGTGAATGACCTCCCATTTCCCCACAATTTGCTGTATATCACTCATGAAATTTTGTATTTCCCATCTTACCTGAAACATCATCCTCTTCATTCCAGCCTGATCGGTTTCCTCTTTCATCTATTGTCAAAACAATTGGCTTCTTTTTGACTGTGTACTGACGACCTATGGTCATTTTTCCAGCCTTCTTTGCACTTTTTACAATATTCTTGGAAAGAGTGCTAGAAATGATTTTGAAAAGCATGAGTAAATATTTTATGAAACAATCTTTTTTTTTTACTCTGAGTTCTGGGACAAACATTATGTTGAATATTGAAATATTTGAAAAATTTACAACCAGACCTCAATAACTTAAAAAATATTCAGTAAGAAGTGGTTCTTTTCAACACAATTTTATGTGTATTGCTATTTAATTTTGTATGTAGTTCATTCCAATAAAAACTACATAAGTATGCACTTTTTACACAAAACAGAAACAGAAATTTCTTTGGAGTCAATATGTCAAATAGCTTTAATTATTTTCTACCGTAAAAACATGCAACAGTTGTTTGTTGCTACATCTGGGATTTTACTTCAAGCAGTACCACTTCTACTTACATCAAAGGAAAAGTGTCTGAGCTATTTTGCAGAATTTAGCACAGCCCACGACAGTGTGGATTATGGTGCAGGGAGAAGGCAGTGGGGATCAGGACTGATGAGGGAATCCACATTGGAATCTTGGTTTTCGGAAAAGTGTTCCTAATTAAACCGGGGGTGGCGAAGGCCTGAGGTGGAATCCCACCTACCAGTAGTGTGATATCAATCAGACTCATTAATGAGTCACTTGAAAGCAACTATATTTGAGCTCACCAGAGTTTAATGGCAGTTCAGGAATTTAATGGACATCACAGAGCTTCCCAGTGCCTCCCAAAGGCCATCCAACAATTTCTGTTCACTGTGCTCATTTTTTTTTGGGGGGCGGTGGTGGTGATGGTGTTTTGGAGAGCTGCTTGCTATTTACTGTATGGCACACAGTTCACATCAAAAGGACCCAGCATCAAGAAATCAAGAAAGTGGGAGGGCGTTGCTGACATCTAGCCTTCTGCCCTTGCCTCCTACACATTTTGTGACCTCTCTCACGCAGGCACTGGTGACCTAGCCCCCACAAATCCATCCCTCCCCAGCCATCTGTGTGCATTGATCTAGTGGTGATCCTCGGACTGGGCCCTGGAGCATCAGTGGCAGCAACACCACACCTGATTTCACTAATAGCAACAGAGAGTCGGCATCTAATTGTAACAGTTCTTGGGGGTTCCATTTCTAACAATGGGATTTTGATTGTGTGGAAGATGCTGCTCAATGCCACTTAAAGCACTCTGGGCCTCTCCCACACAAGTTATCTGTGGCTCAAACTGGTTTTCTAATCAGTGAGATGGAAACCCAGTCAGTAGCACTAAATCTGGGCCATTAACTTTTTTTACGATAAATTTCTCTTGGCTATGTAGAAACGAATTTGAAGCAAAGGTGGTTTAAGTTAGTTTAAACATTTTATGCAATGACAAAATACATAAGTCTGCCAAGCTGCAATCAAACAAAAGAAGTTAACGTAACAGACATAAAGGTGGTTGAAAATACAAACTAGATGGAAGGTTTTGTTTGAAGTCAGAATATTCACCACTCTAAATAGGAGTAGATGCCAAGAAAGAAATATTTTCTGCATTAAAAAATAGTTTCCGAAAGGTTTAAAGAAATTAACATAAATAATAACCAGCATTCAATGGGAAAATCCTCACCATCTCAGGTGACAAGCTGTCCCTAGGGTACTATCTGTCCTGCTTGCTACATGGCGACAAACCCACCTGCAGCTGGGATAATCCTAGCAAATGCAGTCCGAGGCCAATAGTGATGATCAATTGACCATTGAAGACCTCAATTACCAGTGGTATGCGAATATTTATCCTGGATGTTACCACCCACAATATTAATTCTGACACAGGCAGGAATTCAGTGAGCTGCAGGTAAGACACCACCCTGCCTTACTAAGTACCCTTCCCAACTCCAAACTCACCACCACCAGTAGCAGAAGATTCCACTACATGTATTGTTGCCAAAGTTATATTTTATATATGAATTTTCAGTTTGTTTTGCTGATGTGCATTTGTTGAAAACACTGATAATTTCTCATGTTACTCTGCATCTTTATTTATGAAACAACTCTTGTAACTCTAAGGTTTTTGCAAACTTGCTTTTATTCTAGCCACTAGAAGGCTATTTCAAGTGGAACACTGAAAAGCCTGGTTTATTTTTCTCCTTGTTTGGGCAAGCACTTGTCTCCAATCGAAACCTCACAGTAGTACAGCCAAGCTTACAAAGTCAGTAGAGTTACTGATCTAACCTGCAACCTAGAGCTTGATTGTGCTGTTGCTTGCTGAAACATTATTTTCAAAGCGTTACTAAAATTGAACCAATTGCTTACTACCTTATATTAGAGGCCATTTTGTTAAAAAGGTCCATGTTAAGGAGATTATGGTCTATCCAGGCCACAATTTAAATTTAAGAAAACTGCTATACTGAGTATCAATGAGATAACAATGTATTGATTTTCAGTTTATGGTGAAAATAGTTTTCTAATTTCTCAATTCAATTTGTTTTAAAAAGCCACACCTTCCAAGCTGAATGCAGAAATGCAACACAATAGCTCTTGTGGAAGGACAAAGCAACTGTTTCCTTACTACCATTTCTATTCTAACAAATCACAACCTTGATCACAAAATTATGACTAGTATTAAAGTTATGTTAATATTAACAGTAACATATTTGAGGCTTTAATTATTACAATGATTTCATAAATCATCTACTTCCTCAAACTTACCGAAAAGAAGTATTTTTTTCTTTCTGTTTTGGCAAAATTATTTGGGGAGCATTTTGACCTGCAGCAAAGGCAAAAGTGCTGAAGACTGACTGTGGATACCGAAACTTCATAATGTGCTTTTTGAAGATCTCCACCATCTCAGAGGTCACTTCTTCATCAAATGCTACTTTAATGATCTGTAATAATAAAAAGAATAGGTACTGGATTATTTCTAACCAGAATAAACCTGTGTACCACTTTTCAAAGTATTAACATCAAAGCATCAATATCAAAGAACTAATCTAGAATAAAAACACTTTGTTGGAGGAGGACTAATTTCAGGGGTTGAGAATAGATCTGCTCTGGGTTGGAAACCAACATTGACAAGCAAAGCTATATCAAACAAGAGGCTGCCTTTAAAGACGTGATAGTTACAGTCAAGGCATATCTCCAAAAACAAGAAAGGGAGGACAACCAAATACAGAGCTCCCTGGAAAAAAAAAAGAGAACACAAAGTAGAAAAAGTAGCAGGATAAGTGCCAGGTTGTTAATACAAGTGAGAAATAGGTTCCATTTAGAAAGTTCAGAGGGAAAATGAGAAAGAAAAGTAATGGGGAAAAGAAAAAATGTGAGAAGAAAGTGTCAACAAACATAAAAGCGATTCCATATATAATCAAAAAAGCTAGAGTAGTATAGATCAAAAAGGAGACTGTGCAAAGCATGACTGATGTACTGAATGAGTAGCCTGCATTTTTTTCCCCAAGGAAGATGCTAACAAGACAATAGTGAAAGAGAAGATAGTTGAGATAATGGATATTATAAAAATTAATAAAGTGGAGGCACTGAGAAAAACTGGCTGTACTTTAAGTTAGGTCATCTGGATAGGTAGGATGCATTTCAGGATGTAAACAGAAATAAAATGGTAATTGCAGAGGTACTGATCCTTATCTTCCTTCGATTTGGACCCGGTTCTAAGGACTGGGTATTGCAAATGTTACACCCTTACCAAAAAAATACAATTATCCTATAAACTAAAGGCCAGTCAGTTTAATACAGGTGGTGAGAAAGCTTTTAAGGGGGAGAAAAAGAGACAAAATTAAGTCTTCTGAACATGTGATGATTCAGCAAAGGCTATGGGCCCAGACTAATTGTGCTAAACACTTGTGCACCTGAGCTAGCTGCATCCTTAGTCAAGCTATTCCAGTACAGCTGTACTTATACAATAGGGAAAACCACTTGACTACATTCTGTCTCCAAAAAGCAGAAACAATCAAACCCATTGGCCTACACTCAATCATTATTACGTATATGAAAGACATCATTCAGAATGTCATAAGCAATAGTCTCCTCACAAATTTTAATTTTGGATTCCACCAGGGCAACCTGGTTCCTTACATCCTTGAAAATTTGGTGCAAACAGATACAAGGGCTGAATTCCTGAGGTACTAGTTGAAGCAACAAGAAACCCTAGGAAATTGGGGGATAACTCTGCAATAGTCTGAGCTATACCTGGCACAACGGAAGATGAATCATCTCAGCTCCAGATAACCTTTGTAGAGGTTCCTCAGGACAGCATCCTAGGCATAGTCATCTTCAGCTGCTTCATCAATGACCATCCTTCCTTCCATCATAAGGTCAGAAGTGAAGATGTTCATTGATGATTACACGATGTTCAGCATAATTCATGACTCTCAGACACTGAAGCAGTTCATGTTCATAGGCAGCAAGTCCTGATAACAATCAGGGTGGGCTGATAGCTGCAAGTAGTGCCACTCAAATACTGGGGAATGACAATCTCAAACAGAGAGAAACTGACCATCCACATAAGACATTCAATAGCATTTTCTTTGCATATCAACATCCTGAGTATTGTCACTGACCCAAAACTAAACACAACTAGACGTATAAATTCTGTGGCTACAAGGGGAGGTCAGAGGATTGGAATTCTGCAGTGAGTAATTAACTTCCAGACTCCTAAAGGCTGTCCACCTTCTACAAAGAATGAGTGAAATTCTCTTCATTTGCCTGGCTGTGTTCAGGTCCGACAACACTCAAGAAGCTCAATGCCATCTAGGATGAACTCGTCAACTTGGACTGGCACCCTAACCAATATCTCAAATATTTACTCCCTCCATTACAGACTCATAATGACTGCAGTGTGCACAATCGACAACATTCATTGTAGCAACTCACCAATGCTTCTTTACCGGCATGCATTCCCTACCATTTAAAGATCAAAGGTAGCAGACAATGGGCACTCTACCATTTTGAAGACTCCCTCCCAACTTAAAACTATATTAATGTTCCTCCTTTGTTGCTGGGTCAGAAATCTGGGACTCCCTTCCAAAAAGGGTAGGCAAGGTGGGCAAGAAGATGGCTCACCAACATTGTCTCTAGGACAGCGAGGGACAGGCAACAAATGCTGACCTTACCAGTGATGCTCACAACTCAATAGAAGAATTTTTTTTTAAATTAGGAAAGTTAGTGTGGAAAAGACAAACTGCATAACTAATTTGATCAAATTTTTTGCTAAGATTATGGAGATCGTTCAAGAGGATAAGGAGGTTCATGTGGTCATATTAACTTCTAAAAGGTCTTTAATGAAGTATCACATTACAAATTTGTCAGCAAAGCCAAAGCATATGGAATAAAAGGGAAAATAGCAGCGTGGATATAAAGTTGGCTGATTGACAGGAAATGGAGAGGGTGAATGTTCACTTTTCAGACAACCTGTGATTGTTGAGTTAGGAAGTGCTTCCTTGTAATATGCAATTCAGAAAATAAACATCTATAAAAGGGTGTTAAAATTGATTCCAGTTCCATCCTTCATTGGCTGCACTTGAGTAGTGGGACCCTGTTTATCTTCATCTCGGTTAATTACTTTGACTTGGGCATACAGGGTAAAATTTCATCATTTGTTGATCGCATAAAACTTGGATCTGTGGGAAGGGTGATGATTGGCTTCAGCATAATATAGACAAGTTGGTGGAATGGGCATATATATGGCAGATACAATTTAATGCAGAGAAGTACGAAGTAGTAATTCTAATAAGAGAATAAGTAAGGACAATGTCAACTAAAGGGCATAATTTTGAAGGGTGTGCAAGAGCAGAGAGATCTGGAACTTCACATGCACAAATCATTGCAAGTAGGAGGACAGACTGTGAGAGATTGGAGTTGATTTAAGAGAAGAGTAAAAAGAAGAAAGAACAAAGAAAATTACAGTGCAGGAACAGGCCCTTCAGCCCTCCAAGCTGCACCGACATGCTGCCTGTCACAACTAAAATCCCCGCCCCTTCCGGGGACCGTATCCCTCTATTCCCATCCTATTCATGCATTTGTCAAGATGCCCTTTAAAAGTCACTATCGTATCTGCTTCCACTCCCTCGCCCAGGAGCGTGTTCCAGGCAACCACCACCCTCTGTGTAAACAACTTGCCTTGTACATCACCTTTAAACCTTGACTCTCGCACCTTAAACCTATTCCCCTCGTAATTAACTCTTCCACCCTGGGAAAAAGCTTCTAACTGTCCACTTAGTCCATGCCCTTCATAATCTTGTAGACCTCTATTAGGTCGCCCCTCAACCTCCGTCGTTCCAGTGAGAACAACTCAAGTTTCTCCAACCTCTCCTCATAGCTAATGCCCACCATACCAGGCAACATCTTGGTAAATCTTCTCTGTACCCTCTCCAAAGCCACCACATCCCACTGGTAGTGTGCTGACCAGAACTGAACACAATATTCCTAATGCGGCCTAACTAAGGTTCTATAAAGCTGCAACATTACCTGTCAATTTTTAAACTCAATGCCCCTGCCGATGAAGGCAAACATGTCATATGCCTTGTTAATGACCACTTCTCCACTTGCGTTGCCACTTTCAGTGATGTGTGTACCTGTACACCCAGATCCCTGAGCAGAATGTACATGTACTGCGAAGCAGTCACCCAGTGTACGCTTCGTTTCCCCAGTGTGGAAGAGACCACATTGTGAGCAGCGAATGCAGTAGACTAGATTCTGGGAAGTGCAGGTGGAGTGTTGCTTCACCTGGAAGGTATGTTTGGGCCCTTGGATACTGGGAGGGAGGTGGTAAATGGGCAGGTGTTGCACCATCACCGGTTACACAGGAAGGTGCCGTACGGCTGTGGGGGGTGGGGGGTGTTGTGGGTGAAGGAAGTGTGGACTGTAGACTGGGTGACTGCTTTGTAGAACATCTACGTTCTGCTCGCAAAGAAGACCCTGAGCCATCTGTTGCCTGCCACTTTAACACACCACCCTGCTCTCTGGCCAACATCTGTGTCTCTGGCTTGCTGTAATGTTCCAGCAAAGCTCAATGCAAGCTGGAAGAACACCACCACATTTTCCACGTTGGGACCCTGCAGCCCTCTGGACTCGAGTTCAATAATTTTAGGGCCTGAATTCTCCCACATCCTCGGCCCCCTACCTTACTCACTAGGCCTTATTATAACTTAGCCTGCAATTACACACCACCTGTTGTTAGTCACTACCAGTCCCCTTTGACAACTATTCACTCTCCCAGCCGGATCATTATCAACTCCTTTATCTGTGCAACTATTCTTCTCTCTCTTTAGGTTCTATCCTATTGTTTACTCCCTACCTCGCCCCACCACCCCGCCTCCTATTTTCTGCATACAAGCTGACGTCTACCCAGCTACCATCAGTTCTGAGGAAGGGTCACCAGTCCCAAAATGTTAACTCGGATTTTTTCTTCACAAATACTGCCAGACCTGCTGAGCTTTTCCAGCAACTTCTGTTTTTGTTCTCTCTGCCCAAGTCACCAAACTATCTATATCCTGCTGTATCCTTTGACGGTCCTCATCGCTACCTGCAATTCCACCAAGCTTTGTGTCATCGGCAAACTTACCAACCAGACCAGTTACATTTTCCTCCAAATCACGCATGCATATATTACAAATAGCAAACGTCCCAACACTGATCCCTGAGGAACGCCTCTAGTCACAGCTCTCCATTCAGAAATGCACCTTTCCATTGCTAACCTTCTGTCTTCGATGACCTGAGCCAGTTTTTTCATCCATCTTACAAGTTCACCTCTGACCACGTGTGACTTTAACCTTCTGTATCAGCCTGCCATGAGGGACCTTGTCAAAGGGCTTACTGAAGTCCACGTAGACAATATCCACTGCCCTTCCCTCATCGGTCATCTTCTTCACTTCCCCAAAAAACTCAACCAAGTTAGTGAGACATGACCTCCCTTTCACAAAACCATGTTGCCTCTTGCTAATATGCCCACTTATTTTCAAGTGGGAGTAAATCCTATCTTGAAGAATCCTCTCCAATAACTTTCCTACCGCTGACATAAGGCTCACCGGCCTGTAATTAGCTGGATTATCCTTGCCATCGTTCTTAAACAAAGGAACAACACAGGCTATTCTGTAGGCAGAGAGGTGATTTGATGGAAATGTAGAAAATCATGAGGAAATGTTGTGCAAACAATTTCGTTCAGAGAGAAAGTGTTCCTATTGGTGGAATGAAGGAGACTCAAGATACACAGATTTAAGGAGAACAGTGAAAGAACTAAAAGTGATACAAGAAAATACTTTTTTTACACAGTGAATGACTAATTTGAATCCTGTGGGTAATGACAGCAGATTCATTTCATGCTTTCAAAACAAAAAGGGAATAAAATTATGTATTATGGGGAGAAGATGGGAGTGGGGCTAGCTAAAATAGTTTTGCAGCAAGTACACAGACTCCACACCCCAAACGGCCCTTTCTGTGCAGTACCTATTTTAAGAAACTGTGGTAAAGTATACCTGAAAGGTTGCTGATCGAATTTGCAGTCCTTCTTGTATATTTTGTTGAAGCTGATTTTGTATGCTGATCTTTTTCTCCTTTGTCATTGATGCAATGGGAAAACTTCGAACTACTGTTTGTTCACCCACTGTACAAAACAAAACAGTTTTTATGAACACTATAGAAGCTATGAATTTAGATATGTTCATCTTAGTCCATCTACTTATGGTTTTCCTTCAAAACCAACAATAAACAAACACGAAAATGAATGCTATCATTCTAATCTGGATCAGAAGATTTGAGAATTCAGGGATCACAAAACTGTTAATGACACAGAAGGAGGCCATTCAGCCCAATCTTCATAGAATCCCGACAGTGTGGAAGTAGGCCATTTGGCCCATTGAGTTCAACACTCCGAAAAGCACCCATCCATACCCACTCCCTACCTTATCCCTGTAACACTGCATTTCCCATGACCAATTCACCTAACCTGCATGTTTAGACTCTGGGAGGAAAGTGGAGCACCTAGTGGAACCCCATGCAGGCATGGGGACAACGTGCAAACTCTACACAGACAGTCACCCAAAGGCTGGAATCGAATCCCGGTCCCTAGTGCTGAGGGGCAGCAATGCTAGCCACTGAGCCACCGTGCCATGCTCTTGTCTGCACTGGCTCTCTGAAGGAGCATTATTACTTAGCACCATTCTCTTGGTCTTTTTGCTGTAACCGTCGCACATTATTCCTATTCGAATAATCATCTAATGCATGCTTCAGTTGATCCTGCCTCCAGGCAGTGCATTCCATACCCAAACGACTCTCAGCACGAAAACAGTTTTTCTCACATTGCACTGAAGCTCCACTCCAAGATATGAACATAAAACTCACTGCTTACGTTTGAGTGCAATTCAGAGGCAGTGCTGCAGTTTTGAAGGGGCCATCTTTGAGACATTCGACTATGCCCTCCTACTCTCGGAGACTTACTCCCAGTCTCAATCAACATGACAAAATCAGATTATGTAGTCATAATGTGGCTGTTCATGGTGTGAGCTAGCTGTGTTGAAACGCAGAAATGTGTTTTCTATGATAACAAGGTGTACAGCTGGATGAACACAGCAGGCCAAGCAGCATCACAGGAGCAGGAAAGCTGACGTTTCGGGCCTCGGCCTATATTGTGACTGTGACAACATTTCAAAAGTACTTCTTTAGTGTAAAATACACTTTGGTATCATTTTCTTGTGTTGATTTCCTTATAAAAAAAACTCTCACACAGGACTGGTCAGTTTACTTGAAATTCTAAGATAGGTTTGCTGATCAGAACTTTATAGACGTTCACTAGTAGTAGTTACAGAGAAATATAGCCACACACACTCATACTTGCATTCCACAACCTGGATTCGTCATGGCTATAGGTCACACATTGGCTGGCTCATTAGCACATGAACTCTTGAAGCAATATCATAATAGGAACATCTGATTGTGACAGACTCTATATAAATGTATTTTTTTCTTTTTTCAACCATTCTATTATGATTCTGAAATAACTTTATTCCAGAAATTGCAAATATACTATAGAATACCGGCTCAATAAGCAACGTACATTAAAGTTGATATCACTGAGCAAAAACTTAATGACAAAGCACTATTTTTGAAAAGCTGTTCGTCACAGTTTTAAATTTACAAAATAGTAAACCCAAAAAGTAACAGTCATTGCTTTCAAAATCTATGTTGGACATCAAGTTAAACTTCCATACAATGCTCTATGTTAACATGAAAGTAGGTGAGAAGTGTGATTACTGTGGTGTTAGGAAGCAGCCCATTTTCATTGTCTGAAACAGAAATACCTCCATGCACCATGTCTTGATGCTGTAGATGTAATTTTTTTACATTGACCAAGCTTCTTGAAATGTTTCTCGATTGTACAGATAAAAGATATCAGCCAAGAAAACAAGTTTGTGAAAACAGTAGTTTCGGAAAGTAGAATAGTCTGTCATAGAGTCACACAGCAAGGAAACAGACTGTTTGGTCCAACTTGTCCATGCCGACCAAGTTTCCCAAACTAAACTAGTCCCATTTGCCAGCGTACAGTCCATACCCCTATAAGCCTTTCCGATTCATGTACCTGTCCAAATGTCTTAAATGTTGTAACTCTGGCGGTTCATTCCACAGACGAACCATTTGAGTGGAAAAAGTTGCCTTTCCCTGTGTGTATTTTGGAAGCTTTCAAAATAAGTTATCTTGTCATGTAGTAATCTTGATAAGATGACTGACTCTAATGGTTTTTAATGTGTAAAATGGAATATTTCTGTGCCACATAAATGTAAGCTCAAAATAGAACAACCAAGTTATGAGTGATGTGAGACTAGAAAACAATTCAGTACATATGACACAAGTCAACATTTAACTAATAACCTTAAAGAATCAAGGAAGTGTGTATCTTCCTAATATTGGTTTGTCCTTCAATTATTAAACTACAATTGAAAGAACATTCAAGTCTCAAGAAATTGGTGAAAATCTGTGAAATGCTTCACTTACTGGCTAGAAACAGCCTTGCATCATAAATGCCTCACTTCTTAACTAAGTACATATGTTTAATTCTTAATGTTATAACTGTAAAGTGTGATTTAAAAAAAGACTTACCCAAGGGATCATGTGGTGTGCCCTTGAAAATAATTCTGTATGTGGTTAGAAATAAGGCCCCCTCTGCAGGCAGAATGTGTGGTCCACCAAGTGTTCCTCCAGACGCCTCCTCTCGACCATCCGAGTCCAGAACAACACGCAATCCCTCACCAACAAACTCTTCACCAGGTAGTAAAGCTGGGCGTAGAATCTTGGGCTATAGAAATTTCAGAAAAATAAACTATAATGAGTACATAAATAACATACTTTAAGAGACCATATCCCTTCTGTTGATTTACATAAGGATCACAAAACATATTTGATTCTGGTCAACAATGCATTTTTGGTTCTGAGAATACATTTGGTTACAATTAAAAAAAGAGTTTTTCTAACCCAAGGAAATCAAATCTATACTCAGGGCATCAATCTTATGATAAACATCAACACGCAGCTTTCATCCGAATATTTGACAGCATGATGACCCAATGAGAGAGATATGTTTCCCTTAGTGCAAAAGGATATGATCGCCCTTTCATATTTCAAGCTATATACAAATTGTAGTAGTACCTAGTCAGCAGTCCTTGGCAGAAGGTCTTCAGCTCCAGTTCATTTGCCAATTCTGTCACACTGTACAGTACACAGGACGTGAGAATCCCATAGACATCTACACACTCTGGTTGAGTTACCCAGCTGTTACCCAGCTTAATGGTCCATGTAGTGCTGGTGAACAATTCCTGATATTTCAGGCTCTCTTTTTAGATAAATCACCAGCCCAATTACCAACTGGAGACCTAAATTTTTAAGTTCTCGCAGTAACTTATTTTAATTTAGTACTATGCACATTTACATGCAGCATAAATTGTTTCAGCCAAGCTGATCAATTCACCACTGTTTTACTACTTAAATCTTCAAGATTTTGCTTTTAAAAATAAAATCCAACTTTATCTCTTTTTACTGAATCTTCATTTTTGCTTTACAATGGGGCACTACTCTCCATTGCATGGTTTCCATTTTGGCACTTGTTTTTTCACAAAATTTGGACCTATCTTTTACTTTATTATTGATTCATTATTTTTCCGCATCAATCACATTTTTGTCACTGATGGATCATTTTCCACCTTTGCTATACTCTCTCTTCTTTTACCGGGTTTTTTTTTTTGCAAAGCCACTTACAGTTTGCATTTCCAGCCTTTCCCTGAATGCAGGAGTAAGGCATAGACAGCATCTGTGACCACAGATACTGTTCAGCATAAGACCTTTATTTGAAAAAAAAAAGATTTTTTAAAAAATCCTCCTTTTTGGAGTGTGAAGATGTGTGTAATTAGACCATTTACCTTCCATTCAGAACTGATATTTTGGAGATAGTTAATTTTTACTTTCTAGGGATTTCTTGGAAAATTTAACAGCATAACTTTCAGCAGACATTGTTTCTTTAAATGATAAGGTGATGTCATCAACAGTTGCATAGCAAGGCTGAAAAATGATTGCACCAGCATTGTATAATTGCATAGATGTTAATGATTGAAATGAAATTAGGATTAATTTTTGATAAGCATTTATTAGTGCTATAGCTCATCGTTTTTGTTTCAGTTCAATTCTTCTGTTACATTGCAGAAATAGATAGAATTTGCAACATTCAATTGTGCGGGCTATTTAAACAGTAGAGATTAATTTTAGTGGATATATGTACACAGTAATTTGGTTTTGTTGAAATGGATTTGCCCCATTTAAGATTCCTCTTCCCAATAACATATGTAATTATAATTTGTTTCAATCTAACACACATATTGGTAAGCAAGCTTTGAACTTTCTAAGCCCACTTCTGAAATTTATGCATAGATCTGTTCAATTCTTTGGGAATGAGCCAACATCTATGACTTACATGGTAGTATGCAGGGTTCTTGTGGATGAAGATAGTTTCAGTGAAGCTTTTGGAATGGTAGTAGCCATGAACGTCTTATGCATAAATTTCTCCACATTTAGGATATCCATGTGTGACAGTAATAGTTGTACACTTCCAGTACACACACCATAAAGTTCACATGTATCATTTCCGATGATTTCCCCACTTTATTAATGTTGGGCCAGAAATGATAGTTTTTTTCCCCCACATTCAGCAGTATTAATTAAAGTGACTTGAAATTTGTGCTCCATGGTGCCTTTTAAAACAAGGCAAATTGGAAATTCTTGGGGCCCATTCAATATATTTTATGTTACCTTTAATAGCTGTGTTGAGCTCAGTTGAGCTCAGTAATGCTCATCTATCAGGTCCAAACAATATAGTTTGTACACAAAGACATATGGGAGTTCCATTTCATTATTTCAGAATCATTTTTATCACTCTTTATTAAGGTTTCAAGCAGAATTGTTTTGGCATCTTCATGCAATTGAGGTAACGAGCTTTTTCCAATATAACTACTGATGTCTTAAAATTTTGCAGATTACAGCTTGTTTAGTTCTAATTAAAACAGATGTGCAAAGGGCACACCCCTTACAACGGTTCTTCTGCACATAACCGGATTTTTAAAAAGTTCCACCATATTGGTTCAGCTGCTTTCATACTGACCATATAGTCTTCCAACTGTTTCTGAACTGTCACTGAACTCTTGGTGAATTAACAAATTCATACCAAGCCATGAATTTCAATATTGCAAGTAATGTCTCATAACTCATCCAAAATTGCACTTGGATCTGTAGTGAGCTATTTTGGAGGAAAACAGTCAGACTCCTAAAAGTGGAAAAATGTTTCCACTTAATGGCATGGGATTTGTAATATGGACTATTATTTGGACTACAGTTAAGTAGTATATCAATTTTGTTTGCTTGTATTATGATTACATAAAAGCTTTTTCCCCCATTAATATTCCATGGGCTAGTTGCTCCTCTGCCTAAATGCTAGAAGGTAATCTTCTGTATTCACTGAAATGCTTTACGGTTCCAGCATGCTATTGAACAGGTACATACAGGTTTGCTGAAAAGTTTTCCCTTACTGCAAAATTTTAACTTCTCTTATTGTTCTTGTATAGTACATTATTCAGACTAATCCTTTTGAACTTATTTGTTTCTCTGCAGTCACATCCTTGGAGTTTCATTTTCTCACCCGTTTCCCAAGAGTCTTCAATTTTCATTTTGAACACTGTTAGTCATTCCTTTTCTCGATTATCTCCCAGCATCACTTAGCCAGAGGTCCTTATTTGTTTAGACACTGAATACAGATTAACCTCCTTAGGAAGCAGCTTTTAAACTGTTCCTCCTTCTATTCAGCATCTCATAAATAATTTCACCTCCCGATGGATCTAGCAACAATAACTTTGCTTTCTACAATACTGGCTATCTGCTTCAGCAGCTTTCAATTTTTGATTTCAGATGGCAGTCAATATTTTTTCCTTTTATGCCAGAACCCTGTCATCTGTTATTTACACTGGCTATGAAAGTTAATTGCAGTTGAATTTTGATCCTTGTAGGTTTCAGGAGACTTTGTTTCTTATGCAGGATTTATATAAGAATTAAGGGGAACAGAGTAAGTTGCTCATTGTGTGGATGGTACGTTAAGTGTAGTCAAAGGAATTGACTAATTTGAACTTTGGCATCATTTTTCAATCTTATCAGTTTTTGACATAGAACTTTAACATCAAGTGTTAGATTCTTAAATACACAGAATTATTTGTGATGATTCGTAATTTGTTTCCTTGGTTATGGCTAGTCATCGCACCTTTTAGCACAATAAATACAAACTTAGCTAGCTTTAGGCAGCAACTGTGCAACAACTGATAACACGTCATTGTAAGATGCTGTATCATCTTGCCTTTAAAACAGTCTTCAATATGGCAGTCTAATTTCCCTTTAAAGTAGATTTACAATGTAATAACGATGCCAAGATACAAGACTATTGGTTAACTTGTTTTTCCTCTTTCAAACTGGCCTACACTGTTGAATTCTATGATATTGTGGACATTAGGGGGACTTGGATAACACAGGGTCAGGAACGGTTGTTGGATGTTCTGGGGTACAGATGTTTCAAAAGAAGTAGGGAAGGAGATAAAGAGGTGGGGGAGTGGCATTGCTAAATAGGGATGGTATCACAGCTGCAGAAAGGGAGGTAATGGAGGAGAGTTTGTCCACTGAGTTAGTATGGGTGGAAGTCAGAAACAGGAAAGGAGCAGTCACTTTATTGGGAGTTTTCTAGAGACACTGAGGAACAGACTGGGAGACAGATTTTGGAAAGGTGCAGAAGTAATAGGGTTGTCGTCATGGGTGACTTCAACTTCCCCCAATCTAGACTGGAACCTCCTTAGTGCAAATACTTTGGATGGAGCATATTTTGTCAGGTGTGTCCAGGAAGGATTTCTGACTCAATATGTAAGTAGGCTGACTAGAGGGGGGGCCATATTGGATTTGGTGCTTGGCAACAAAACAGGCCAGGTGTTAGATCTCTCGGTGGGAGAGCATTTCGGTGATAGTGATCACAACTCCCTGACCTTTACTATAATCATGGAGAGGGATAGGAGCAGACAATATGGGAAAGTATTTAATTGGGGGAGGGGGAATTACAATGCTATTAGGCAAGAACTACGGAGCACAAATTGGGATCACATGTTCTCAGGGAAATGCACAACAGAAATGTAGAGGGGTTGCTCAGGGAGCAGTTGCTACAGATACTGGATAGGTTTGTCCTACTCAGACAAGAAAAGGATGGTAAGGTGAAGGAACCTTAGATGACAAGACATGTGGAACACCTAGTGAAGAGGAAGAAGAAAGCTTACTCAGGTTGAGGAAACAATGATCGAACAGGGCTCTAGAGGTCTACAAGGTAGCCAGGATGGAACTGAAGAATGGACTTGGAAGAGCTAGAAGGGGATATGAGAAAACTTTGGCGAGTAGGATCAAGGAAAACCCCAAGGCATTCTATACTTATGTGAGGAACAAGACAATGGCCAGAGTGAAGGTAGGGCTGATCAGGAATAGTGGAGGGAACTTGTGTGTGGAGTCAGAGGTGGTAGGGGAGGTCCTTAATGAATACTTTGCTTCAGTATTCACCAGTGAGAGGGACCTTGACATTGGTGAGGACAGCATGAAACAGGCAGATATGCTCGAACAGGTTGATGTTAGGAAGGAGGATGTGCTAGAAATTTTGAAAAACATGAGGATAGATAAGTCCCCTGGGCCAGACGGGATATACCCAAGATTCCTAAGGGAAGAAATTGTTGCCCCTTTGGCAATGATCTATGTATCCTCACAGTCCACTGGAGGACTGCCAGAAGTTTGGAGGGTGGCAAATGTCATTCCCTTGTTCAAGAAAGGGAATAGGGATAATCCTGGAAATTACAGACTGGTCAGTCTTACTTCTGTGGTGGGCAAATTATTGGAGAGGATTCTCAGAGATAGTGTTTATGATTATTTGGAAAAGCACAGTTTGATTAGAAATAGTCAGCATGGCTTTGTGAGGGGCAGGTCATGCCTCATAAGCCTTATTGAATTCTTTGAGGATTTGACAAAACACATTGATGAAGCCAGAGCAGTGTATGGTGTATATGGATTTTAGCAAGGCATTTGATAAGGTTCCACATGGTAGGCTCATTCAGAAAGTAAGGAGGCACGGGATTCAGGGAAATTTGCCTGTCTGGATACAAAACTGGCTGTCCAATAGAAGACAGAGGGTGGTAGTAGATGGAAAGTATTCAACCTGGAGCTCAGTGACCAGTGATGTTCTGCAGGGATCTGTTCTGGAGCCTCTCCTCTTTGTGATCTTTGTAAATGACTTGGGCGAAGAATTGGAAGAGTGGGTTAGTAAATTTGCCGATGGCACGAAGTTGGAGGAGTTGTGGACAACGTGGAGGGCTGTTACAGGTTGCAACGGGACATTGACAGGATGCAGAGCTGGGCAAAGAAGTGGCAGATGGAATTCAGCCCACAAAAGTGTGAAGTGATTTATTTTGGAAGGTCAAATTTGAATGCAGAGTACAGGATTAATGGCAGGATTCTCGGTAGTGTGGAGGAACAGAGGGATCTTGGGGTCCAAGTCCATCGATCCCTCAAAGTTGCGACCCAAGTTGATAGGGTTGTAAAGAAGGCATATGGTGTGTTGGCTTTCATTGGCAGGGGAATTGAGTTTAAGAGCTGTGAGGTTATGCTGCAGCTCTATAAAACTCTGGTTAGACCACACTTGGAATATTGCGTTCAGTTCAGGTCACCTCATTATAGGATAGATGTGGAAGCTTCAGAGAGCGTGCAGAGGAGATTTACTAGGATGCTGAGATAAAAGGTACTGCAGATGCTGGAGAATCCGAGATAACAAGCATGGGGCTGGATGAACACAGCAGGTCAAGCAGCATCATAGGAGCAGGAAAACTTGACGTTTCGGGCCTAAACCCTTCATCAGAAATGGGGGAGGGGAAGAGGGTTCTGAAATGAATGGTTCAGCACAGGTCACTGCACCGCAATACCATGGACCGGGAACTTGGCCCCAAAGCAATCCCAAAGCTTAAACCCAGCCCAGAAGCACTCTTTATGTCTGCACTGAAATCAGTTCAGCTCTCGCTTATGCTGCCTGGACTGGAGGGCAGATCTTATGAGGAAAGGGTGAGGAAGCTAGGGCTCTTTTCATTGGAGTGAAGGAGGATGAGAGGTGACTTGATAGAGGTGTACAAGATGATGAGAGGCATAGATAGAGTGGATACCCAGACACTTTTTCCCGGGGCGGAAATGACTGACTATTACTAGGGGGTGTAATTTTCAGGTGATTGGAGGAAGGTATAGGGGAGATGTCAGAGGTAGGTACTTCACACAAAGAGTGGTGGGTGTGTGGAATGCGCTGCCGGCAGTGGCAGCGGAGTCAGATACTTTAGAGACTTTTAAGCAACTCTTGGATAGGCACATGGAGGATAGTAAAATGTAGGGTATGCAGGATAGATTGATCTTAGTAGGATAATAGGTCAGCACAACATCGTGGGCCAAAGGGCCTGTACTGTGCTGTACTGTTCTGTGTTCAAAACAGCCAGTGGGGAGGCCAATCCTCCAGAATATTTTTCTGATCAGAGTCTCCATGCTGCTTTATTTACTTGCATGGATTTTAGACATGAGATGAGCTTGTCTTTTATCTTTCTTCATGTTCACTTTCACTTTAATTTCAATTGACACTTTTTTGCATTTTTTTTTTCTGCCTCTCACTCAGTAAAGTTTCTTTTTCTATGCAATCATTGGTTACAGTTTAGCTTTCTAGTTTGTTCCAGCTTAGGCACAGGCTTATAATATTCTACACCAATCAATCAGTGTTGGTTATATTAATGGGATTTGTCCCATGATTCAATTTAAAACGATTTCCAATTTTTGATTAAAAGTGCATTGTCAAAATAAAGTGCAGTTATTTAAAGGAAGGTGTTGTACAGTGGTTCTACATTTTGTCCTGAATACAGTTTAATGGCAAAACACCTATTTTAAAAACATACTGAAAACATTTCTAGACGACAGTATTAGAATACAGAGCAGTACAGCACAGAAACAGGCCCTTCGGCCTACCATGTCTGTGCAATGATGCAATTCTAAACTAATCCTATCTGTCTACAAATGGTTTGCATTCCTCTATTCCTTATCTGTTCATGTGTCTGTCTGAACGACTCTTAAGTGTTTCTATTACATTGTATCGGTTTCTACCACTTCCTCGGCGATGTGTTCCAGGCATTTACCACCCTCTGTGTAAAAAAACAACTTGCCTCACATCTCCTTTAAACTTTCTTCCTCTCACCTTAAACCTATACCCCTACTATCTGATATTTTCACCCTGGGAAGAAGACTCCAACTATCCACTTTATTATGCCTCTCATAATAACAACCCAGTTTGTCTAACCTCTTGTAATAGCTAAAAAAAAAAACAACCAGGCAACATCCCAACAAATCTCTTTTGCATCATCTCCAAATCTTCCCCATGCTTCCTATAGTGTGGTGACCAGAACTGCACTCAATCCTCCAACTGCGGCCTAACTAAATTTTTATACAGCTGCAACACGACTGGTTAACTTTTATACTTAATGCCCTGACCAATGAACCCTGTACACTGCCTGTACCACCTTATCCACGTGTTGCCACTTTCAAGGAACTATGAACTTGCACCCCAAAATCCCACCGTATATCAATGCTCCTCAGGGTCCTACTATTTATTTTACATTTTCTTGTTCGATTTGACCATCCAAAATGCATCACCTCACACTTGTCCAGATTAAACTCCATCTGACATTTCTTCACCCAACTTTCCAACTGATCTAGATCCTACTGTAACCTTTGACAACCTTCCTCACTATCCACAACTTCACCAATTTTCATGTCATCTCCAAACATATTAATCAGACTACCTACATGTTCATTCAAATCATTTACATGTATTCCAAACAACAGATATCCTAGCACTGAACCTTGCAGAACACCAACGCTCACAGACCTTCAGTCAGAAAAACACCCTTCACAACTACTGTTTCCCATGATCAAGCCGATCTTGCATCCAACTTACCAACTCACCGTGCATCTCAAGTGACTTAATTTTCTGGGCCAGCCTACCATGAAGGACCTTGTCAAATGCTTTAGTCAAATTCACATAGGCAACGTCCACTGCCCTACCTTCATCAATCATTTTCGTCACTTCTTCAAAAAAAACTCAATCAAATTTGTGAGACAAAACACCCCACACAAAGCCATGATTCTGACTATCCCTAATAAGTCTATTTGCTTCTAAATATGAATAGATCCTGTCCCCAAGAATCTTCTCCAACAATTTCTCTACCACTGACGTAAGGCTTACCGGCCAACAATTTCCTGAATTATCCCCTGTTGCCCTTCTTAAACCACGGAGCAACACTGGCTATTCTCCAGTCTTCTGGGACCTCGCCTGTGGCGAAAGAGGATACAAAAGATCTCTGTCAAGGCCCCAACAATCTCCTCCCTTGCCTCCCCCAACATCCTGGTTTTGTTTGCATGAGAGACAAATGAGCTCTTAAGAGGTGTAATGTGTTGATGAAAGTCATGCTATCGTTTTATAACTGAATTAAACGAAAATGAGTTTTTAAAGATATAATCTCACCATCTTTTCCCAGATGTTCATCCAAATAACAATGCAAATAATTACAGTGCAACGTTATTAGCATTTTTCCACACAACATTTGCAGTTCATTCAGCCAATATTTTATGAGCAATGTTTAAAATTTGGGACCCAGTTTTTGAGATATTAGATCAGTGATATCTGAGCAAAGAGGGGATAAATCTTTAACAGGCCAATAACAATGCAACAAAGCAGTATTTGGTCGCTTTTCTGATATAATGTTTACCAATTATTAATCTACGACAACATAAAATGATAACATGCTCCATAAGTGTTTTGTTTAAAGTTGAAAAATGTAATTTTAAACAGGATTTATGCTGTAGAATTACAATGTAAATTGCAATTAATAAAACAATTTAAGACTGAAACAATTTACATTAAAATGCTGAATTTAATATGACCTACAGCAGCAAATCAAAAATTTGACTGGTCTGGCACCCTAATATTTGGATCATGACTAGCAGAAGATATTCTTTTGCAGTCCATCAGACCAGTTGGTGCTGTAATGATTAATGAAAAGTGTAGATTATTCTCAGGGCCCTATTTACTTGCACCAATCTGAAAGGAAAGAAGAAAGCAAAGAATAAGGAAGTTAAAGCACAAGGACTAAATAAAACAATTGTTTTTTAAAAAAGGAGCAAGTGAAATAATAAGAACAAAATTAAGATGTCACAAAAAGGAGACGAGGCATTGGAAACAAAAGTCAATGATTTAGACAGCTAAAGAAAGGAAAATTTCTTTTAATATTTGTCATAAATTGTAGTAAGACTAACTGATCACAGTGTAAGCTACACTGGATCCAGCGCATTTTAGTAAATTTAAACTTGTTCCAAATATGCAGTGTAAGGACAATAGTATGCTATCTGAAAAGAGTATTTGTATTTACCTTCTGTATTGGGGGAAGCCTTCTGCTTTCTCGGTGCACAGCCTCAAGAGTCTCAATATGCATAGCCACAATCCCTTAAATAAATAAGAAGTCCCTTAAGTCAGCTAAAGCATTTGAGCAAGTATAACTATAAAATGCAAATGACTTTTGAAACTTAACTCCAAAATTATAATAAAACACATTCTCAAACACTACTCCAACATAATTCATTTTTATTAGGTGCAACTGATGATTTTCAAGTGCTTTAAAATTTAGGTTGCTGGTTTCAGTAAAACGGTTATCAAAATAGCAGTGATTAGGACATAGAATTGTACAGAATTAAGTTTAAAGTACCATCATAGCCTGACATTAAAATCTGATCACCACAAACATGTCTATTCTGCTTTTGTTTCTTTTTGAGGGGAGGGGTCAGGGGAGGAAGACGCATGAAGATGATGAGGAGGAGGAGGATGAGAATTTACTACTATTTGGCTGCTACTTTCTAATTTAGTGTAATTTACTGCCCAAAATAGCTGCAATGCAATAAATGATAAGAGAACAGAGAAAATTCTTAATTTTAAGATTCTAATTGGTGTCCCTAGTTGCCCCATTTCCTCTTCAGCAACAGCCTGACTTTTTAAATTTTATGAAGTGCCACTCTAAGATTATCAAACAAAATCCTGCATTTCTGCTTTGTTTAAGTGATCCTGATAGTTCTTGCCTCCCTACCAAATTTAGAAGATGTATCATGGCAATCCACAAATTAGGATTTATATACTTTTTAAATTCATCCATGGGATATGGACATCACTGGCTGGGCCAGCATTTAAGGTCCATCCCTATATGCTGAGACAGCAGTTAAGAGTCAACCATACTGCTGTGGGTATGGAGTCACATGTAGATCAGACTGGGTAAGGGCAACAAATTTCTTTCCCTAAAGGATATTACTGAAACACGAGCAATCGGCAATGACCATGATCACGATCACAGTTAGACGCTTAGTTCCAGATTTTTAAAAAATTGAATACAAATTCCACCTTCTGCTCTAGCAGGATTCAAACCCAGATCCCCAGAACATGACCTGGGTCTCTGCAATAATAGTCCAGTGATAATACCACACTGCCATCAGCTCCGGACAAGTCAAAGACGCAGCTAACCAAATCAGAAGCATCAGAAAGAAGAAAAAAAAAGACAAACCAAAAATAAAATAAATGAAAAGATATGAGTTATAGAGTCAAAGAGTCATCTAACACAGAAACAGAACCTTCAGTCCAACTTGTCCACAGCAACCATGTTCCTAAACCAAACTAGTCCCACTTGCCTGCGTTTGGCCCATATCCATTCAAACCTTTTCTATTCATGTATTTATCCAAATGTCTTTTAAACATTGTAACTGTACCTGCATCCACTACTTCCACATACAAACCACTCTGTGTAAAAAAAAAAGTTGCCCACATGTCCTTTTTAAATCTTTCTCCTCTCACCTTAAAAATATGTCCCTTAGTTTTGAACTCCCCTGCAATAGGGAAAGGCGCTATTCACCTCTGCCCCTTTTGATTTTTTAAAACTCTTAAGGTCACCCTCAACCTCACACATTCCACTGAGAAAAATTCCAGCCTATCCAGTCTATCTTTATAACTTAAACCCTCCGTCCTGTTAAATCTTTTCTGAACCCTCACCAATTTAATAATATCCTTCCTACAGCAGGATGACCAGAACTTTACACGATACTCCGGAAGTGGCCTCACCAACATCCTGTCCACCCTCGACATAACATCCCAAGTTCTGTACTCAAACGTATCAGCAACGAAAGCAAGCATGATAAACGCCTTTTTAACCATCCTCTCTACATGTGACACAAATTTCAAGGAATTACGTACCTGAATTTCTAGGTGTCTCTGTCCTACAATACTACCCAGGCTCCTACCATTAACTGTATAAGTCCTGTCGTTGTGCGTTTTTCCAAAATGCAATACGTCCACTCCCTCCACCACCAACACTCAGTTACTGAAGCAATCGATGTCCAAATGCATCAAAACCTGGACACTATCCAGGTTTGGGCCTGCACATGACAAGCAACAAGTAACTTGTGTGCCATGCAAGTTCCAGGTAAGAGCCATCTTTAACAAAAGAGAATCTTACCATTGCCCATGAGATTCAATGATATCATCATCACTGAATTACCCCACTGTCAACATCCTGGGGTCACCATGGACTAGCCACACATACAAAGGCTGTAAGAGCAGGTCAGAGGTTAGGAATACAACTGAGAATAACAAACCTCCTGACTCCCTGGAACCTCCTACCATCTACAAGGCTCAAGAGTGGAGTATTATGGAATACTTCCACTTGCTTGAATGACTGAAGCTCCGAGAACACCTAAGAAGCTTGACACCATCCGGAATAAAGCAGCCCACCCTGACCGGTATGGCATCTAAGACATCCTCTCTACTGATGCTCAGTAGCTGCATCGTGTACCACCTTCAAGATGCACTGCAAAAATTCAACAAATACCTTTAGACAGCATCTACCAAACCTAGGACTCCTACCATTTAGAAGGATAAGGGCAGCAGATACATGGAAATACCACCACCTGCAAGTCCCTCTCTAAGCCACTCACCATTCCCCTCCAAGTTATTCACCAACCTGACTTGGAAATACATTGCTATTCCTTCACTTTCACTGGATCAATATCCTCAAATTCCTTCTCTAATAGCATCTTGGTCTACCTGTAGCACACAGACTGCATTAGTCCAAGAAAGGCACCTTCTGAAAGGCAATTAGGGACAGGCAATAAAAGCTGCCCCAACTAAAGATGCCCGTGCTCCATTCTGCAGTACCTATTTAAAAGATATTATTTAGCTTTCCTGTCAAAAACTGAACCGCCTCACATTTTCCTATATTATGCTCAATTTACCAATTTTTTGCCCACTGACTTATCTATATAAATTCTTTGCAGTCTCTTTGCATCCGTCTCACACCTTAACTTTCTAACTACCTTTTAATCATCAATAAATATGTCCACAATACAACTGATCCTTTCATCCAAATCATGAAAATAAATTTGAAATAGTTGACAACCCAGCGTTGATCCCTGTGGCACTCCCCTAGTTACAGTTTTTGAATCTGAAAACAACACATTTACCTACGAAACAAAAGTAGGAGTTAGTCATTCAGCACCTCAAGATTGCCCTACCATTCTATAAGATCATGTTTAATATGTCCCAGGCTTCACCCCCTCTTTAATGATAGCTTCTCATAGCCCTCAACTCCTTGATTTTTCAGAAATCTATCTACTCTAGAGAAGGGCGAAGGTTCGATTACTGGAAGTATTTAAACAGGAGGTAGAGAATTCCAGGCATTTACTACCTCTGAAAAAACAAATTTTTCTGTTCTCAGTTTTAAAGTGCCCCCTTATTCTGTAACTCTGTCCGCTAGTTCGAGAGTACCTCAATAATGAAAGCCTATTGGGCTCCTCTTTGAATGATCCTAACAGATATCGCCATGTCTTCTACAAAGGCTTAGTTTCAGGGAGCTGATGGCTAAAATTCCTATATGTCTAATCTGAAAATAGGAATCTTTAGAGTACATCATTTTTATATCAAGCTAGAAAACATTTTATAAGCAACAGAAATTAGAAACCTCGCTATGCATCTTTGGCAATCAGACAGAAAAGGATAATGATGTTCCCTCCTCCTGTTTCATGGCCTCCTGCATATAGAAGATACTCAATAATCTAACCTGGTATCATGCAATGAAGATTCTTGATATGGTCTTGTGTGACCCCACTTTCAGTGCAGACTTTGTCAATAAATCTAGTAATGAAACGAATTACTGAGTTGGCAACATCATTGTTTTCTGCATCCTCAAACCCACTTTCGGTGTCATAACTCTCAGCAACACTGCCAGCAATGCTGAAAAAATAACAAAATAAGCTTCATTAACAATAAAGAGATTATAGAAATATTACCAAATATAATCTTTATTAAAAATTTGTAACAAAGAAATGTATTTCCTCCCTTCACATGATCTGGAGTCCTACACTTGCAATGCAGAATCAACTTGAGAGAGTGTAACAAATTTTTGCAAGAGAATTATTAACTGCCCTATCAATATATAAATTCAGCCAGTATTTGAAAATAATGCAGATGTACACAACAGCTTACAATGCACTAAGCAGTAAATTTTTCAAGAGCTGGCAGAACGTAGCCAATGCAAAGAAAATAGGCTATTTTTGAGTATATCAGCATTTTTTCTATTGTACTGACTACTCCTCAGGTTTCCAATCAAAACATTTCCTACTGAACTTAGAGATGCTGAATAAAGATCTATAAATTGCTGACAATGTATTATAAATTGTCAAATGTAAAGTCAATTATCTTTTTTGTTATAAACAGTTTATTTAGATGACATGTTAATTATTGGCTGAATATATATTTTCTCAGAAGCAAAATTTAGCTGGTACCCAGGCTTTTATGTTTGATGTAATAATTTTCTATTTGTAATTCTCCATTTGCAAATAGTCCTATCTGGTTATGTCAAACTTACATAAGCCAACATCCTGTCAATTTCAATGTCAAAATAAAGTCCTACTCCATTCTTCTATTTGTCAATTTTATTTTACACGCTATCTCATCAAGGCAAACATTTACACTGACAAGCCGAAAATCAGTTTTTGTTCTGCCCCAATATTGAAAAAAAAATCTGTGTATCTCAACACCATCTGCTTTTCAACTTTTCTCAGCTGTGGCTTGAAGCAACTGAGCTGGATTTTTGTGGAGTTGGTCCAAACATGATGACCTTTTAAAGTGGCAGTCCAGTCCACATTTTCACCAGATTCTATTTGTGCGATCAGGAGAAAGGTGGCATAACAAATTCCAAATTCCAAATTCAGTGGGGCCTTTTGAAATTTAGAATATTGGTTATGTCAACAAGATTTCTCTGGGCCCAGAAGTGTCGAAATAAACAGGTCAGACCTGTATTCAACATAACAAATATTACTACATCATCATTTAGTCATAGATAAACGGCACAGAAACAGACCCTTTGGTCCAACTCGTCCACACCTACCAGACTTCCTAAATAAATCTAATCCCTTTTGCCAGCATTTGGCCCCTATCCCTCTAAACACTTCCTATTCCTATACCCATCCAGATGCCTTTTAAATATTGTAACTGTACCAGCTTCCACCGGCAGCTTGTTCCATACATGACCTGTGTGTGAAAAAGTTGGCCCATAGGTCCCTTCTAAATCTTTTCCCTCTCACCTTAAACTTATGCCCTCTAGTTTTGGACTACCCCACCCTAGGGCAAATAACTTGTATATTTACTCTATCCATTCCCCTCATGATTTTGTAAACCTCTATAAGGTCACCCCTCAGCCTCCGATGCATAAGGAAAAATAGCCCCAGTCTATTCAGCCTCTATCTATAGCTCAAAATCTCCAACCCTGGCAACATCCTTGCACATCTTTTCTGAATCCTTTCAAATTTCATGACATCCTTCCTATAGCGGGGGGACCAGAACTGCACCCAGTATTCCAATAGTAGCCTGACCAATGTCCTGTATAGCTACAACATGAACTTCCAACTCCTATACTCAATGCACTGACCAATAATAGCAAGCATTCAGGTAAGTCCATATGATTTATTTGACCAAGACAAGTGCAAATCTACAATGGTATGGTGATTTAACATTTATTAACTATTGATGGTCAAGCTATTAAATTGTCTTATGAGCTTCAGTTGTCTATTATTGGATAGATAACGTTCTTTTTGAATACTGCAAAGTCGAATAGAAATGAGACAATCTAAAATAAAACATTTAAAAATTAGCTAGAACAAAGAGTGACGAATTCCCCAAACAGCATAACAAACAGATTGAAAAATGTTGGCATGACCAACTGATGATCAGAGCTCTCAGGTGCAGGCAGATTATGCACAGAATTCCAACTTAATCTTGGTCATCATTTGTATGCCAACAAAAAGCCAATTTAATAGAAGCACATGTTGCAAACAACTGCATTTCCTCCTCTTCCAGCAAAGTGTAACAAGGGGCACAAGATGACTCAAAGAGTTTCAGAAAACAAAGCCGAATACAACTCAACACAAGTCAGATACATTTAAAATAGTTCTGGATTGCAATTACCTCTGTCACTCCAACTGCTGAACTTTTTTTGATAAAATGTTGTCTTAATGAAAAGCAAGTATTAAGATGGCAATTAGAAACATTTCAGCAGATTAATACCTGCAAGGATGAACTTAAAATGTAAAATTGCTCAATTATTTGATAAAACAAGTATAATATGAAACCTAATTGATTTGGATCAGTACTATTGATTTACCAATTTCAACCACACATAAATGGCCATAATATTTCATTTCTGTGGCAGAAGAGAAACCAAGTAAAGCTTTTAAACTAAACCACCTTAAATTGCAACTCAGAGAGTAAGTATTCAAACATTTAGAACCGAATAACAGGTTAATATCAAGTTTAGCTTTTGGAATTGATAGTGTGTAATGCTGCATTGTGGAACAGAACTTGCTGGAAACCTGTCAGCATTAAGCATCATTACCGATCTAAATCTGACTGCATCTTCAGCATATAGTAAATGTGTGCATTTGTGCAGGAATTGTTAAGCTACAATATTATTCACCACCACAGGCTGTGCTATGCAACCAAATCTCCTGCCTCAGAATACTCTGGAGTGTTAACTTTGATTTTTGTGCTCAAGTTCTGGAACGGGTCTTGAACTCACATCTTCTGACTTAGATGTGAGGGCATCACCAACCAAGTCATGAAGGATACAAGTTACCAGATGTCTCCATTTGATTCACCAGTGCACTAACTTTTTTTTAAAGTTTGTTCATGATATTTCAGCTTCTAGTATAAAACCTCCTTCTACTATGTCACAATACATATTGCATTTCTTTAAAATATTTAAAAACTGATTTGATTATGAGCACTTATCATTTCCTGCTTGACTATCTGAGAGAATTCTTTAACACAAGTGGTTGTTTGGATAGCATGATGATGTTCCTGTAACTGAGCACTGAGAATCCTTTTTATTATATATTGAGATAATTGGAGTTCTTGTCATTGGTAATGCTAGAACTCTCAACATCAGTGACCTGTTTTGTTTTTCCTTTTCCAGTTACCATAAAATCCAAGTCATTTTTTCTCCAATAACTCCAAATTAGGTAGATATCGCAAAAGGTTAAATATAAGCCTACTGACCATGTAATTTTCAAAATTTGTGCAATGTTAGAAATGAAACTTGAAAAATCTTTGTATTGTAAACTCAAGTGGGGGTTTGAAGGGTCAAGATTTATAAACTTAATGTATATGTTGTATTAATGTAAATACTTCCACTTTCTATAAATCAGCTGACTTTTAGCACACCAAAGTCGAAAACCGAAGTTTCACTGTGACATTTAAATATAGATCACTTTGGGCTACTGAAGAGAAAGTCATTAGTCTAATACTTATATTTAACTGTCAGGAAATAGTCTTCAGTTTCTCAAAATGCACTGTGCGTCTTTTGTTCATTATGTCCTATATTAATTTGAGTCACTTTCTCTTTTTATTATGTGAGTGTAAGGAATATTGGCAATTTTTAGAGTATGGAATAATGTCATTGTATGCACAAATTGCACTCAATGCTTCAGTATTGTTCAGTACTTTATTTTACATAAAACCACATATAGACAATTGAGTGAACAAAATAAAGTACAAAATACAAATATCTAAATGTTTCTGACAAACCTGTTGGTGACATAACTATTGCTTCCACTTTCCCAGTCTCCTGTTGTTGCATTTCGCAGTAGCTTATTTTTGCTTGTATCCAAAGGGACTAGTAGGTAGACCATGAGTTGGGCATAATGAATAGCTTGGCTAAACACAGTGTTTTCCTCTCCCTTTTCCAGCTCCTGCTGTTTCTCTTTGTGGAGTGTTTGCCATAAGCGCAGCTGCTCTGCTGCAATGTCCATAGCTGTTTTCTCATGCTCTGTCGGCATTGGATCTTTATCCTAAAACAATCAGAACAGAGGTCAGCAGTGGACGTTGAATTCTTCTTCCTTCCAGTTTTTTTCCATTGGCTAAGATACGTAAATGGATCAAAGACAGAGCACGACATAGCTGATAGTGTATTACAAGACATTAAAAAATTCCAGTGTGGACATGCTCCACTAGACCACAAATGATTTATCTACATAATATGAACAAGATATGTGACTGCCTGTAAATACTTCTCCTGAGAGATAATTTGGAATATATATTATTCATTCTACAAAAATAGAAAAAAACATTTCTTGACAGAAAGCACCTGAGCTAGTATCACATGATTCACAGGCATTTTTGCATTATTTAACTCTCAATGAAATAAACTGTTTTACTGCATTCCATTGTAAATTGAATAATTGTACATATTAGAGTACCTTGAAATCGATCATATTCATACTTCTATAGGTATTATGGATATCACCGATGAATATGTGTACTTCATCAATTTGTACTGTCTATTTTTAGATGTTTATTTTTCATAACAGATGTCACTTAATGTTGAAGAATTTTGAAGGAGGCATTAATGATCTTTATATATGCAAATAAATAATCTGATGTCAACTGGATTAATACACCGCATCTTTTGTTATTTAAGGCCAAAAAAATGTTTTACAGGTTTTGTAACGGCAACAGTTCTTAAATACTGATGAAGGTTCATTAACCAGGCACGTTAATTGTGTCTTTCCCCAAAGATGCTGCTTGACCTTCTGAGCATTTTTTCCAGCATTTTTGATAGTGTCACTGTAACTTAATCACATTGACTCCAAGGAGGAGGCAGATAACCACACCTTCCCAAGGGCAATTAAAGATGTGTAATAATAGAAGTGATAGGTTGTTTGCGTTCAGTTTGCAGTCAACATCCCAAGATGTTGATTGTAGGGAATTCAATGATGGTTCAATAACCTCCAAGTTATCGTAAGTAATTTTGACTGGGATACAAACGGCCATTCTATCACTCTCAGTATTTAAGATTATGGAATTTCCATCCTAACATTACAGTAGCAGTGCCATTAGCTAAACAACTGCAGTGGCTCAAGAAGGAGGTCCACTGTGCCTTGAAATAGGCAATGAACACAGATTTGTCAGTATCTCCAGCATCGCAAAAACACATTTAAATAGGCAAATATAATGAAATTTCTGGGCAGGAATGACAAGAACCACTAAACAGAAAGTAAACTTGAATAAATAAAACAAAGAACTGCAGATACTAGAAAACTTAAACAAAAACAGAAATTGCTGGAGAAACTCAGCAATCTGGTAGCATCTGTGAAGGGAAAGCATTCTGTCCACAAAAAATGTTGCCAAGCTTTTAGGTATCTTCCAATTCACCAGGCTATTGTACACCTTGGCCAACATTTCTGTCTTGGGCCTACTGAATTACCTCAGTGAGGTTCAGCACAAGGTGGAAGAACAAGATCTCATTTTCCACTTGGGGACCCTGAAGCTTTCAGGAGATCATTACTGAGTTCAATCATTTCAGAACCTGAACACCTTTTTCGATGTCCTTTACCCACACCCCAGGCCCTATTATAACAAGGGCTACTTTCAGCACATCCAATCATTTTCACCGACTGATGGTTCCCATTATCAGCTTTCCTTTCTCCTGAAATACTATCTATCCCTTGGTCTGCCCCACTGTTGCTCTCTCTCTCTGGGCTCCATCTCTATTTGCTCACTCCTCTACCCCATCTTCAGCACCATCTTTTCCTAGCTACTGTCAGTTCTGAAGAAAGGTCACTGAATTTGAAATGTTAACTCTGCTTTCACTCCATAGATGCTGCCAGACCTGCTCAGTTTCTCCAGCTAATTCTTTTTTTGTTTCAGGAAGTAAAATTTGTCCTGTTTCTCACCTTTGTTTCACATAGCGTATTGGCACTGCAAAATGAGCTAGAGTACAATTATTTGAAAATTCTCAGCTTTATGAATCACTTTGGGCTGGAGAAATACCCCAAGGATCAGAACTTGTTATTCTAATTGGCATTTCCACTAAACCAGTAAAAGTACACAAAAATGAGTGAAACTGAGTGTCAGCAAGGTCAATATCTGACTAAACAAATTGAAAACATGAAAATATAATGAAATTTCTGGGCAGGAATGACAAGAAACACTGTACCAAAAGTAAGTTTCAGTAAGTAAAACAAATAGCCACAAATAAAAACATTTTCCTCTGGCTCCAGTTAGCAAATTATTTCTTTGCCTTTTCTGCAATCAGAAACATTGTCTAGAATTACCTTTTGCTTGACATTTGATAGCAAATTTTCATTTCTTGAGGGGAGGTAGAGTGCTCGTATTTGATTCTGCACATCATTATAGAACGTAGCTTCCCAAAACTGTTGATTAGCCCAGACATGATGGTCTTGTACACAGGTATAGGCAAACTGGTTGACTCCTGTTGCCAATTTCTGAACAAACCACAAAACAATTTTCAAACAATGACGGAATAAAAATTCAGCATCTGCATAACATATGCTCTTGGTCAGTCAATCTCTAAAGATATAGATAAATAGAAGTTATTTCTGTAAAATCCCTTTTTGTCAGCACTATAGCTGCACCTGCACTAGATGGCCTACAATGGTTCCAGAAAGCAGCTCACCACCACGCTCGAGGGCTATCAGAAACAGACAACAAACGCTGCCTTGCCAGTGATACCACATCCCATGAATGAAAAAAATTACAAGTAATTAAGCATTCTAAGTCCATCATAACACAAATTACATTTTAAATTGCAAGGAAATTGACTCCTGCTAAATGTTGCACTTTTACCATTATTTCATGCACCAGTTATGTAAGTCAGAATGGATCAGTCATTTTCTCGTTGGCAATCTGTAACTAGTGGAATGTAACAGAGATTAGTGCTGGGGCCTCAACTATTTACGATCTATATTAATGACTTGGGTGAAGGAACCAATTGTAATATGGCCAACTTTGCTGACAAAACACGTAAAGGTTGGAAAGCAAGTTATGAGGAGAATGCCACGAGTCTGCAAAATGATCCTGATAAACTGAATGAGTGGACCAAAATTTGCCAAATGGAATGCAATGTAATAAAATGTGAGGGTATCCACTTTGGCTGGAGGAATAGAAAAACACAAATTTTTAAATGGGGAGAGATTGCAGAATGCAGCAGTGCACAGGGTTCTGGATATCTTCGTACACAGAACTTTGTCGTGAAGCTACAGGGCATCAGTGAGGCAGAGGCCACAAGGCCTACTACTCCATTCCTGAGTCCTACATCCCAAATGAAATGGTCTTTATTACAAGTAAGGTGGAATGTAGAAGTAAGCAAGTCTTGATCCCACTGTACAGGACAATGGTGAGACCACACCTAAAATATCGTATACAGCTTTGTCACATTATTTAAGGAGAGACAAAACTTGCGTTATAAGCAGTTCAACAAGAGTTCACTCGGCTTATTCCTAGGTTGAGGATATTTTTCAAATAGAATGATGGTGAACAGAGCAGAGCTACATTCATTAGAGGTTACATAAAATGAAAGGAGATGTCATTGAAGGTAAGATTCCTATTTTTGGAGACATTTAAGTTGTAAATGAAGAGAAATTTCTCCTCTCAAAGGATTGTTAGCCTTTGGAATTTTCCTTCCCAGACAGCAGTGGAGGCTGGGTCACTAATTATGTTCAAACCTGAGCTGGATTTTTGATTGACAACGGAGCGAGGAGTCATTGCAGCAGGCAGGAAAACTAAGGTAAGCCAACAATCAAATCAGTAGTGATCTTACTAAATGGTGGAGTAGGTTTGAGGGCTAAATGGCCTAAATGGCCTACTTCTCATCCTATTTACTATTTTTATGTGAAGAAACATAGGAGAGTTTAATTATTTTAGGCTGGTGTTTCCAAGTACCAAAACTTTAAGCAGTATTTAATTGCTCCTTTCGTTTCTCAGCTGGATTTTTAGCTTACAATTTCAATGTTCATGTGTTTTTCTTTATTCATTCACATTGTGTGGGTATTGCTAGTTGGGCAGCATTTATTGCCAGCCCTAGTTGTCCTTGAGAAAAAGTGGTGATGAGCTTGCCTTCTTTGAACCATTGCAGGTTATTGGCACTGGTAGATCCACAATGCTGTTAAGGTGGGAGTTCGAGGTTATTAATCCAGCAACACTACAGGGAGCGGCAACATATTTCCAAGTCAGGATGGTGAGTGCTTGGAGACAAACTTCAAGAGATAATGTTCCCATGTATCTGCTATTGTGGTCCTTCTACATGGAAGGTGCTGTTTAAAAAGTCTTAGTGAATTTCTGCAGTGCATTTTGTAGATTGCACACACTGCTGGTACTGAGTGTCGGTGATGGAGGGAGTGAATGTTTGTGGATGGGGTGCCAATCAAATGGGCTGCTTTGCTCTGGATAATATCAAGCTTCGAGTGGCATTGGAGCTGCATTCATCTCGGAAAGTGGGGAATAATGAGGTCAATTATGTACTGCAAAATTCCTAGCCTCTGACCTGCTCTTGTCGCCACAGAAATCCATGGCTAGTCCAGAACAGTATCTGGTCCATGGTAACCCGCAGGATGCTGATAATGGGAATCCAGTGATAGCAAAGCCATTGAACGTCATCAGAAGTGGTTAGATTCTCTTGTTAAAGATGGCTGTTACCTGGAATGTGCACGGCACACATTACTTGTCACTTGTATGCACACACCTAGATATTGTCCAGGTCTTGATGCATTTAGACATCGACTGCTTCAGTATCTGAGTAATCAAGAATGATGCTGAACATTGTGCAGTGAACATCCCAACTTGTCAATTAATAATGGCGGGAAGGTCATTGATGAAGGAGCTGAAGATGGTTGGGCCAAGGACACTATCCTGAAGAACTTCTTACTGGTTGATTTTAACTACCCTCTGGGCAATAAATGTTGGCATAGCCAGTGATGCTCATATCCAATTTTTGGAAAAATGCCCCTGAACAACACCTAAAGGAATGTCCTTCAGCTGAGGTGACTAACCGCTAACAACCACAATCATCTTATAGAATCTTAGAATTTTACTATACTGCTAAGGAGGCTATTCAGCCCATCATGTTTGTACCAGCTCCCAAAACAGCTACTCAGAAGTCCCAATCTCCAAACCTATCTTCGTTGCCCCCTAAATTCATGACTTTCAAATATACATGCAGCTCTCCTTTGAAACCTCATATAGAATCTGCCTCCACCACACACTCAGTTTCAACTCATCTCCAGGGTTTACATACTCTGTGTTTCCTATCTTTTAGCCAACTTCTAATCCATGCTGCCAAGGATGCATCAATCCCAAACATTCCTAATTTGTCAACGGACCTGCCATATGGCACTGTATCAAATGCCTTCTGAAAGTCCAAATATACAACATCCACAGTAATATCCACATCCACTGCCTGCATCACCTTGTCAAAGAACTCGATCAAATTTGTTAGACATGACGTGCCCTTGACAAATCCATGCTGACTGTCGAGTATTAATTTATTTTTCTCCAAGTGTACATTTTCCTTATCTCATATTATGGCCTCCATCACTTTTTCCACTAATGACATGAAGCTGACAGGTCTGTAATTTCCTGGGTTATCCTTTGCCCCTTTCTTAAACAACAATGTCACATTTGCAATCCTCCAGTCCCCCAAGACTAATCCTGTGTTCAGACAGGCCTGGAAGATTTCTGTCAATGGTTCTGCAATTTGCTTCCTTACCTCTGTCTGCAATTAGCATGCATCCCACCTGCCCCTGGCGATTCTACCTGGACAGATAGCCTTTTTAGCACCTTATTCATCTACTATTATACTGTTCAGTTGCTCAACACCCACATTTTCAACTAGGCCACTGTCACCCATTTTCTAATTTGGTAAAGATAGATACCTGTGCCATACCCTTTACTTCAGTGAGCAGCATACCCTGCTTGTTTCTCATAGTCCCCACTCCATCCTTCACTAATCTTTTACAATTAATATGAAGAACATTTCACTATTCATTATAGCACAATCTGCCATCCTCTCCTTGTGTTTCTTCTTAGCTATTCTTATTCCAGCCTAAGCCTCTCTTCTGCATTTGAGATATTCTCGCTGATTTCTACTGTTAATATTCCAGTATGCATCATATGCTTATTTTCTCAACAATATCCTTAGCCTTCCAGAACTACGCCAAAACGAGGAAGAATACCTCCAAGTATTCTCTTAGTGGACCGGTAAATAGAGCTGAGTCTCAAAAAGATCAGCCATGATCTTATTAAATGGCAGGGCAGGCTCGAGGGGCCAGATGGCCTACTCCTGCTCCTAGTTCTTATGTTCTAAGTATTTAGACACAACAGATACCCATAAAGGTGGGTCCGACAATGCCTGTCACATAAACAACAACAGGAAGATACAGTACGCCTCGACAGACTTGTCACGTTACCATACATCAAGGATATATCTGAACTAATCACAAGACTCCTACAGCCACGGGGCATCACAATGGCACACAACCGCACACCAACTGCTAACAAGAACCAAAGACCCCTTGCCCACTATGGACAGCAATAACGTCCTACACAAGATTCCATGCAAGGACTGCGACAAACATTACACTGGACCTGTAATTCATACCCTGTATTTATTTCCCATGGTTACATGCCTATCTTGCACTCTATGCAGCTCTCTAGGCAAATTCATTCCTTTTTAATCCACTGTTTTATTTACCAAACTACATTTCCAATCAACCTACTCCAGTTCAACATTTAGACCTCTAAAATCTGAACTTAATTATTCACTGATTTTTGTCCCTTTCCAATTAAGGATTGAACCTTAATTATGATTGCTATTTCCCAAATGCTCCCCTATACTGACGATTTTGTTTGTTTCAGGTATGACTCCGAACAGTTAATGCTAAGTTCTAGAATTCCCTTCTTAAATCTCTGTTTCTGCATTACTTTTCTCTATTCAGAGATGCCTCAAAACCTATCCTTTTTGACCAACCATGTGGTCACACACTTTAATGTTATTGAAGGTCGTTCATGGTCAAATTATGCTTTGTAACATTACTGTGACGCATACTGGAACAACATATTATGTTAAATACAAGATGCCATTGTGTGTCAGTTCTTTCTAAATTGCCATAAACCACAGCACTAAACATTATATTTTTTAAATCTGAAAATTAATAACAAAAAGAAATTGATGTATTTAGTTCTGTTACACGTTCTCAAACTCAATGGCTACAATAACTAAATTGATATTGAACATTTCCATTAGAGGGCAGTAGATTTCCACAATGTTAAAATTACAAATAACGGAAAAATTACCCAAATCAGAAGCTCCATAAATACCTTCTAATATACTTTTACAGTAAATCAATCACATGGCTCTCTTGTTGAATGTACGTTTGGACACATCAATAATGTATACCATTCTGTTTAACATGATGCTGACTCGAATACAGCACAGACAAGATGAAACTTGAATGTGAAGATATTTGCCTCAAAGTTACTTAAAAAGGATTAGCAAAATAAGAAAGAATTACAATCAAATTTCAACATCAAAAGAAGATTTATAATCAGACTGAAATTTATAATGGTAACCATAAATTACATGCACATTTGACCAATGAAAATCAATTTTTTTACGTAAACCTTCATTTGTTGAAAAAATGATTCCTTTACTTTAATATAACAAATCCCGTTTAACATGATGTGTGTAATGAAGGAAGTAACTTTCTGGATCATAACGCAGAAATAATGCTAAAATTTAGTGTAGTTTCTAAAGTGACCTTGAAAGTGGGAACTTGCATTTAAATTTCCTGTTGATTGCACAGTGTTAGCATACAATGCAAAATTATGTAGAAAATAATGGTATAAAAAACAAGTGGAAACGAGTGGAAACAATTGGGTCTAAATAAAGTGCAAAACATGGGCTATCATCTTTCCTCTCGATCCTGTTTAACTTATCTTTAGATTTTACTTTTCATAATATTAACAAAATATTTTTGGTGCAATATTTCAGCTCAAGTCAGTTATACACCAAAACTCTCAGAAACAGGTGCAATTTCACATCTGTGGCACAGCAACACCAAACCTTCCAAAGAAATTTCACACCACCACGTCTCAAGTGATACATCACCAGGTGGTAGTGGAAGGAAATGCATGACAGCATAATCATACAGGAAATTTGGATAGCAATGATTTTACTGGCAGAAAGTTATGTTTCGTTTATATCCCTGGGCACTAATGCAGCATCATGGAGATTTGGAATGAACCGAATAGCCTCCATCTGAATCATAAATATATCCATGATTCTAACTGAGGTAGTCAGGCAAGCATAGCAATTTCGATAACTGACTGGACTCAGTCCAGTGTTGGTTATCTTCTGGACCAATACCCTCGCTTGAGTGCTCAAGGAAGTGACTTACAATTTTGGCCAGACAACCTTTGCCACATCAGTTAACTGTGCTTGGTTCGGTCACTGAGCTGGTTCATTAGTTTGCAGTTGGTTCATTACCCTGCTGGGTAACATCATCAGTGCAGCCTCCGATGAAGCGTTGTCGTATTTTCCTGCTTGCTATTTAAACTTTGGGGCCCGTTGGAGTTGATTACCTGAGTTCACCATGCAACCATGTGTATATACCTATCTAATTCTATGTGTTTATTGATGGTCTTCTTGGTGGAGAACCAGGCCACTAGGAATTCCCAAGCTTGTCTCTGTTTGGCTTGTCCTAGGATTTTGATGTCGTCCCAGTTAAACTGGTGGCCCTCCTTGTCTGTATGTATGGAAACGAGAGAGTATTTGTCATGTCGTTTTGTTGCTAGTTGGTGTTCATGTATTCTCAGCCAGTTTTCTTCCTGTCTGTCCAATGTAATGTTTGTCACAGTCCTTGCGTGGAATCTTGTATAGGACATTGTTGCTGTCCACGGTGGGTAAGGGGTCTTTGGTTCTTGTTCGCAACTTGGCGTAGGGTTGTGTACCATTCTGATGCCCAGTGGCCGTAGGAGTCTTGTGGTTAGTTCAGATATGTCCTTGATGTCACGTTACCGTACAAGCGTGTCGAGGTGTACTGTATCTTCCTGTCGTTGTTTATGTGACAGGCACTGTCGGACCCAGCTTTATGGGTATGTGTTGTCTCTAAATACTTGGAGGAGGTATTCTTCATCATTCTGGCGTAATTCTGGCTTGCTGCAGTGTGTTGTGGCTCGTTTGAATAGTGTTTTAACGCAACTCCATTTGTGGGTGGTGGGGTGGTCACTGTCGAAATTTAGGACTGTGTGCGTGCGGCCTTTCTGTATACCTTGGTCAGAAATTCCCTGTTAGTTGTGCGTTCTACCATCATGTCCAGGAATGGGAGTTGTCTGTTCTTTTCTTCTTTTCTAGTGAAAAGGTTGTTTATAAGTTGGTGTGTTCTAGTTTAGTTTGTTTGATCATGATGAAAGTGTTGTCCACACACTGGATCCACAGTTTGGGTTGGATCTGTGGAAGAGCCATGCTTTCACGTCTCTGCGTGGACGCTTCTGCTATTAGTCCAGAGATGGGTGACCCCATAGGTATCCCATTGATTTGTTCATAGATTTGGCCATTAAAAGTAAAGTGGGTTGTGAGGCATAGGTCCAGTAATTTCAGCATGTTCTCTATGGAGATGGTGTTATTTGGGTCCAGTTCCTTCAGAAGTGTGGCTTGTGTTTCTCTTGCTAGTGGTATGTTGATTGACATGAATAGGGTGGTAACGTCAAAGGATACCATGGTCTCGTCCTTGTCTATTCTTATGTCTTTGAGGAACTCCTGGGTTGAGTGGGTTGAATTGCTGACGAGGTGCTTTAGTCTTCGTTGTAATTCCTTGGCTAATCTAAGTGTTGGTGTGCCTGGGAGAGAGACTATGGATCCAAGGGGTACTTCTGATTTGTGTACCTTTGGGAGGGGTTTGTCCCTTCAAATTTTATTTTTATACATACTGACAAGGAGGACCACCAGTTCGTTTGGGACAACGTCAGGATCCTAGGACAAGCCAAACAGAGACAAGCATGGGAATTCCTAGAGGCCTGGTTCTCCACCAAGAAAGCCATCAATAAATACATAGAATTAAACCTTATATACACATCACTACAAAGTAAAACTGGAAATGAAGTATCATCGACTCTAACAGACCCCAGAGTTTAAATAGCAAGCGGGAAAATACAATAATGCTTCATTGGAGGCTGAGCTGATGATGTTACCCAGCAGGGTAATGAAATGTCTGCGAACTAATGAACCAGTTCGACAAGCGAATCAAACACAGCATCCATAACGCGAGCCACAAATCTACTCAAGAATATTAGACATCAGTTAACACATGCTGGTCTTGTGGGCTGCGCTAATTCAATCAAGTACTCTTCAACACCAACACCGACATCTATTTCAAACCCACCAACTCCCATCGCTACCTGGCCTATACCTCCTCTCACCCACCCTCCTCCAAGGATGCGATCCCTCACGCCCTATTCCTCCGCCTTTGCCACATCTTCTCCCAAGATGGAGCATTCCACTCCCAGACATCCCAGATGCCTTCCTATTTCAAGGAGGGGTGTTGAGGGCAGAGGTACGGGAAACGCAAGACATGCGATTGAGGGCACTTTTGATCACTGGAGGGGATATGTTGTGATCCTCGAAATAGGAGGACATCTGGGATGTCTGGGAGCGGAACGCTCCATCTTGGGAGAAGATTTGTGTACCTTTGGGAGGTGACAGAGACGGAGGAATAGGGAGTAAGGAATCGCATTCTTGGAGGAGGGTGGGTGAGAGGACATGTCGTTCAGGTAGCTATGGGAGTCAGTTTGGGGTTTGAAATAGATGACGTCGGTATTGAAGAGTACTTGATTGAATTAGCACAGCCCACAGCCTCCAACCTGGTCTATTGTATGCGTTGCTGCCAATGTGGCCTCCTCCACATCAGTGAGACCAAGCACAGACTCAGAACAATTTTTGGAGCATCTGTGCTATATGCAATAATCACAAACACCTTCCAGTTGCTAACCATTTTAACTCTGCCTCCCACTCCCTCAATGACATGTCCATCCTGGGCAAATGGAGGAGCAATGCCTCATATTTTGCCTTGGGGGCCCACAGCCCGATGGCTTGAACACAGAATTCACCAGTTTTAAAATCTCCCCGCCCCCGGCCTCATCCCACATCCAACCCTCCCTCTCATCCCCACCTCCTTGACCTGACACAACCTGTCCATCTTCTTCCCCATTTATCCGTTTCACCTTCCCACTAACCAATCCCTACCATCCCCTATGTGTATCCACCTATCATCATCCCACCTCTCCTCCCTCTTGCCTGGTTATCCTGACACAACCTATCTATCCTCCTCCCACTCATCTGCTCCACCCTTCCCACTGACCAACCCCTTCAATCCCCTACCTGCATCCATCTATCACCGTCCTACCTACCTTCCCCCAGCCTGACCCCTCCTCCCTCTATTTATTTCCCAGCTCCCTTCTCCCTCCCCAGTTCTGATGAAGGATCCCAACCTGAAAAGTTGACTTTCCTGCTCCTCTGATGCTGCCTGACCTGTGTTCCTCCAATTCCACACTGTGTTGGCTTTGACTCCAGCATCTACAGTTCTTACCATCTCCACTCTTCCCATCTGCTAGGCAACACTTGGTGATCACTACTTAAGAGACCAAGCATATTGAAAGCGAAGGTCGGATGGAGCTGGTAAATTGCATAAAGCATGTGTTTTGGATGCACTTCAAGCAAAACAAGTTAGCTAGTTGTCAACAGAAGTTAAGTGACATACATATTCATCACTCAACATCACAGTAGATCAGCAAAGAGTTAAAATTTACGTAGCTTAATCAAGCTAAAATTATATTCTGGGATAAAATTCCAATAAACCCAAAATGCCTGTGATTTCCAAAGTGAAATAGCTGAAAACGTTAGCATTAAGCAAACGTGACCATAATATAGTCCAGAACGGTGAATCTGCCAGAATGTGATGCTAGTCAAGTTTGACTTCTGCACAATAAGCCAACCATCTGTAATATTTTAAATGGAGTAACATGCAGTGATATTACAAGTTCTACGTTTACCAAAAAATAAGATTTTGATTACTGAATTTTCTAATTTCATCTTCTCTAAATTTGGGATACATCCTGGAGTTTAGAAGAATATGGTGGAATCTCACAGAAACTTATAAACTTCTAACAAGACTAGGCAGCAAGGATGTTCCTGAAGACTGGGGGAGTCCAGAAATCAGGGGTCACAGTTTAAGGAAATGGGGTAGGCCATTCAGGATTGAGATCAGGAGAGATGTCTTCATCTGGACAGTGATGAGCCCACAGCATTCCCTGCCACAGAAAGCAGGACAGACAAACATTTTTAATTGAGTTTTCTTCAATCTACCTTCCCCTTACAGCAAATGTGTGTTTTAGGCTTGGTTAATAATTTATTGGGCAGTTCATATAACTAACTGTAGAGTACCTACTTTATCTTTAATAAAAATAGTTCATGTGTGCACTTTTGGTCTGTTATTTACTGTTATTAAAGTTGAAGGTTGAAGAACTGAGTGCCCTCAACCTGCAATCTAAGGTGTTATGACTTAATCAGAATTTGAGCTCTTCAGCTCCACATTAACAACAGAAAAAGAATGATGCATTGACTGGTATAACAGTCCCACACATAACTAAATGTAAAGTGAGTAGTGTCATAAAATGCCTGCTAGTAATAGATTAATGATAAGTTCTTTTTCATGTAGCTGTCACACTTTATTAATATTTGTAGTAATTCTTAGCTACAGTCAGAACTGGCAAGTCCATTGCAATCTGCAAAATTTCTTTTGACATAATTGAACTCAGTGATCTTAGGTTGTCCTTATTCAACAATTAGAATTTGTGGCCTTAAAAGAACCAGGTTAACATGCTGCATCTCAGCCGTATACGAACATGCTGTACATTATTAATAAAGGTACAATCCAATTCATCATGAATGATTTACCATGGGATTCACTAAAATTGGTAAAAGACTTCCATCCAGGACACACCCAATCATATTATACATGGTTGAAAATGAAAGAAAATAATTTTTAAAAAATTACCGAGCTGAAATGTGAAATTAAACAGCATTTACAACTATCCTGAGTAATTGTAGCAGTTTATAAGTTGTAAACACAAGAACAGCAGTGGCCATAGGGACAAGGTTAGAAGCTTACCTAACAGCTACATCCAGATCCAGGATTATCTGTTCACAATATTAAAACAGACAATGCAAAATAGAATTGAATGAGAGGAGTGAATATTTTGCAGAAAGGATTGGGCAAGACAATATAGACGTAATGGTACAATTTTCATATATATTGCTCTTTTGAGGGTGGCAAGGCTTATTGAGAGAATAACTGAAAATGACTGGGCTTCATAAAATAGAGGTATTGTGTATAATAGCAGGGAAATTATATGAACCTTTATATATCTCTGTTCAAGTCATAGCTAGAAAAATGCATCCAGTTCTGGTCAACAAAATCTCACAGCAAAGAAGTCCTTGACAAAGTGTAGAGAAGATTGGAATAGTAAAATTCAGCTGCAAAGTTAGGTTGAAGAAGCTGGCCTATTTTTCTTAAAGCAGAAGAGCTTATGGGGAGAGATAATACAGGTCTTCAAGCTTCCCATTCCGTAAATGACTAAAGCCCTTTAAGCTCTCATTCCGTGAATGAATAAAGCCCTCCATGCACTCATTCTGTGAATGAATAAAGTAAAAAAAAAAATTATGATTATAAGGTGAACAAAGGAAAGCTGTATCTGTTAGCTGATGGCGTAAGGACTAGTGAACACAGATTTAAGGTTTTATGCAAGAGATACAGGCTGGTGTGGAAAGGAAGGAAGGCACAGAAGAAGTGTTTTTACACAATAAATAATGCACTAACTTGGAGTATATTGCCTGCAAAGATTGTGGAAGTAGAGGTGATTACTGATTTCAAAAGGAAATCAGAAAGGTACATGAGGGAAATAAACTTGCAGGTCAATGAGGATACAGCAGAACAACAGGACTAAGAAGGTTGCTCTACAGAGAATTTTCATTAGAATCCCTACAGTGTGGAAACAGGCCCTTTGGCCCAACAAGTCCACACCGGTCCTTGGAGCATCCCACCCAGACCCATCCCCCTATAACCCACACACCCCTGAACACTATGGGCAATTTTAGCATGGCCAATCCACCTAGCCTGCACATCTTTGGGCTGTGGGAGGAAACCGGAGCACCCGGAGGAAACCCATGCAGACATGGGGAGAATGTGCAAACTCCACACAGACAGTCACCTGAGGCTGGACTCGAACCCAGGTCCCTGGTGCTGTGAGGCTGCAGTGCTAACCACTGAGCCACCGTGCCGCCCCTTTGGGATGGTGCTAAATGGCTCCTCTGTGTCAAAATTGCTCTATGGATATAGTAATGACTTATAAAATGCTTTTGGGCAGAATATGACAAGTCTATTGTGCAGTCAACTGAATAACAAAACTATAATTCGAAACAAACAGCTAACTAGTTTTTCTGAACTTCTCATGTGATAAGTTTTATGGATGTCAGCTGTCTTCCAATAAGTCTCTGACACGCCCACTGTTGATGCATGAACTGTAGCAGACGATGCCAGTAAATGTTTTGACTCTTTCCTTCTTTATTTGACATTCATATATTCATGTTTGCAAGACTAAGACAAGAATGGCAGTTGATTTCCTTTACCCTAACTGAGCCAATGAAGCTTAATGTGCTGCTGCTAATCACGATCAACTACATCATGTTCATTTTTTTTTAAACCTACAGTTTTGCTGAGCCACCACAGGTAATACTACAAAATAACAAAGATTAACAGACTGTTCCTCTTAATAAACCAGAGTACGTAGTTTATTAACATAACATTGACTCATGAAAAGGCAATTAATCCCAGGAGAGTCTCAAGTTTTAAGAATGTTGTTTGAATTTTAGCAGAAGGACACAGCGTGACCTCAAGTATCATTAACACAAAATCTGAAAACTATTCTGTTCTAGCTATTGCAACTCAATTTTTGAGCACAATTTTTGCTAAAGTAGTAGAAATATTGTGCTTAATAGATGACATAATGCATAACTTTATTCACAATAGAGAATCATCACTCAAGTCTGCAAAACACAGTGAACTAGCATTGAATTATTTCCTATGACCTAAATTCACTTATAACTTCAGCATTCATGTTTTACTTGAAACTCAGCTGAGGGTTTATTTGAAAGCTTGAGATGGCTGCAGATTAAATACTTTGTACAAAATGTGGAAACACAAAAACTAAAACAACTTTTTGACTGCTAACACAATAGAATTAAGAGAGTACATAGGGATCACAATGAAGACAAAAACAAAATTATTGTATACTCATAGAACGATCCTATATGGGAGTGAAACAAAGGCTCAAACTATAATGCCTTGTACAAGAAAATAAATTCTGGCATATTCAGCCAGCTTTTGATGGATTAAGCACATGGTCCAGACCTACCCATAACAGAGAAATTTCAATGCCGAGGGATCCCTCCAAAATTGTTCGAAATTAAAGTAGTGCCCCATGAAATGGATGAGGCACATTAGGTTAATTAATTTTAAGATGCCCAGTGTTTTGCTGCCTCACAACACCTGTGACCTAAAATTATACAGACCAGTTCTAACATAATGTGCAAAACAATTCAGACATAAATGAGTTATCATGTTTGTAAAACTATGTCTCTGCAACACATGAGAATACATTTCACATAAGAGATTTTGTTTTGAAGCCAAGCACATTAAAACAGCATGGTAATGAGAAGCATCCAACTCCCAAAGCCAAGCCAAAAATGCATAAAAACTTGTGGCAAGAACAATGCAAACACTCCCCACGAAGCATATGCTTATAACAGCAAATTTTCTACAAGCTAGACCATCATTGTTTCTTTTTCATGTCTCATCTAACATCATTGTTCTTTTACTCTTGTTTCATACTGCTTCTTTTCCATCAAGAACAATGAAAATTCTAACATGAATAAACCTGATAAACATATGTTTTCCTATAATCTGTACCAGAGAGAAACCACAGAAGAAGCAAAGAGAATTCCAAAGCATTAAACAGCGAAGGAAAAATCCAAATAAAAATTAGTATGAAATTAAGCACAATGCATGACAAATCTTCCCATCATGCTGACTTGATAATGCTCAGGACAACTTTTCTCATACTTGCTTCAGCATCCATTGGGTTCAAGAGACTTTGAACTAAAAATTATCTCAAGCACGAGAAATAATTCAATTTAGAAGTAGAATAATTGTTAGGATTATAATTGGATGAGTACAAATGGAATCAGACAATGCAATCCGACCTAAATGGATGACAGTGGGGAGGCAAGGAGGAGGTTGGTTTTGACAATCATACCAAAGACTGCAGTGGGATTAAAATCATAGACACAGAAGACATAATTTGATTAAAGCAATTTTAATATAGTGATTAGAATGAAAACTTGATTTGAATGATTTAAACAAGGAGTTTGAGTGAAGGTGGAAATGAATTGGGAAGCAACATGATCAAGGACGCTGGGAGAGGAAACAGAGGTTGAGATGGGGGTTGTTTAGATGGATGACAAGTTCAATGTTTAGTCTTTCAAGGAGGAGGGCTGACAACAGCAAAGTGAAAGGAGAGGGGAAACCATCTGAAGGAAAAGCGCTGTTAATAATATCAGCGAATATGGACATCAAGAGGCGAAGTTGGGTGATCTCAGTATATTCGGAATCGTATAGAAGCAGGAGGTGAACATAAGAAACAAGAGCAACAGTGTGCCATTTGACTTCTCAAGATTGCACCATTCAATGAGATCATGGCTGATCTACTCCAGCCTCAATTCCTCTTTTGTGTCAGCTCTTCATTGCTCTCAACTCCTGATATATCAAAGTCTATCTACCTCCTCTTAAAATATTTAGAGTGATCTAGCCTCCACAACTCTCTAGGGTAGAGAATTCCAGACAGTCACTACCCTCTCAGTCATAAACAAGTGTAGCCTTATTCTGTAACTATGTCCCTTAGTTTGAGGCTTCCCCCTACTCGCGAAAACATCTTAACATCTGTTCTATTAAGCCCCTGCAAAGTCCTGTATGTTTTATAAGATCATTCCACAGCTTCAAAAATCAAATAGTTAAAGACCTAAATGTTTAGCTGTTCTTAGTAAGTCAAACTCTTCATAAGACCATAAGACATAGGAGTGGAAGTAAGGCCATTTGGCCCATCGAGTCCACTCCGCCATTTAATCATGGCTGATGGGCATTTCAACTCCACTTACCTGCACTCTCCCCATAGCCCTCGATTCCTTGCGAGATCAAGAATTTATCAATCTCTGCCTTGAAGACATTCAACGTCCCGGCCTCCACTGTGCTCCGTGGCAATGAATTCCACAGGCCCACCACTCCCCAGCTGAAGAAATGTCTCCTCATTTCCATTCTAAATTGACCCCCTCTAATTCTAAGGCTGTGCCCACGGGTCCTAGTCTCCCCACCTAACGGAAACAACTTCCCAGCGTCCACCCTTTCTAAGCCATGCATTATCTTGTAAGTTTCTATTAGATCTCCCCTCAACCTTCTAAACTCTAATGAATACAATCCCAGGATCCTCAGCCGTTCGTCGTATGTTAGGCCTACCATTCCAGGGATCATCCGTGTGAATCTCCGCTGGACATGCTCCAGTGCCAGTATGTCCTTCCTGAGGTGTGGGGCCCAAAATTGGACACAGTATTCTAAATGGGGCCTAACTAGAGCTTTATAAAGTCTCAGAAGCACATCGCTGCTTTTATATTCCAACCCTCTTGAGATAAGTGACAACATTCCATTCGCTTTCTTAAACACAGACTCAACCTGCAAATTAACTTTTAGAGAATCCTGTACTAGCACTCCCAGATCATGTCAATGAATTGCTTATGAACTGCCTCCAATATCAGGATATCCTTTCTTAAATACACTGACTAAAAAGTGCAAATTATACTCTAGGTGTGGCATCACCAATAACCTATTCAGTCATAACAGGATTTTCCCATTTTTAAACTCCAACCCACCAGAATTAAACGACTAATTTCCACTTTTAAAAAAAATTATTTGTTGTATGTGCATGCTAGCTTTTTGAGCTTCATGCACAAGAACACTCATATTCCTCCATGCTGCACTTTTTTGAAGTCTTTCTCCATTTCAATAATAGTCCGCTTTTGATCTTCCTATCAAAGTACATGACCTCACACTTTCTGACATGAATTCCATTGACAAGTTTTTACCCACTTCTCCAACCTATCCATATCCCCATCCAGATTCCTTAGGTTTACTCGCAACATGCCCTCCCACCTATTTTCGTGTCACCAGCAAATTTGGTTCAGTTCACTCTGCCCCTTCCTCCAAGTCATTAATATAGATAGTCAATAATTGAGCACCTAGGATTGAACCTTCTTGCACACTGGAGGTGAGGCTGGAGGAAACAGAGAGGAGTTTAAAATGACAGTAGAAATTTGCAATAGGGGAAGGGAATTTGGGTTAACTTTTAATTTCAAGATGAATCTGGTATAATAACCAGTTTTAACAGATGAAAGCATGACTAGGTAATGTTTGACGTGCTCCAGCAGATCTCAGAGTAGACGAATAAACTAATTCTCTGCTGAATACTGTCAGATCTGCTGAAGTGTGCAGAAATTAAGACTGGACCAGAGTGACAACCAGGGTGAGAATAAAGGTGATGGGTTTACTGGGGACACAGGCATCAGGCATCACATGGAAGGAGAGATTTAGGGCAGATAAGAGGGAGGTGACCTCTATGGAGAGATAGCATCATTGAGGTGGAGGTTGCAATCACTGGTGAGAAATCATGCATAATTTATAAAGAGGGAGAGGCTGAACACTTGTGAAGCACCTTGGGATGGTTTACTATATTAAGGCGCTACGTAAATGAAAGTTGTTGCTGCTGTTACTGTTCACGTAGGAGGTATCTTATAAAGCTGCTCTAGTGATAAGGAAAACGATTAAAAATATTTTGCAGGACTTGAAGTACAAAAGCCAGCAGGATCAAATGATTGACCAAATAGCCATTTCAGAATACTAACAAAGAGAGCAGAGGTAATGACCATAATTTTCCAAAAATCTTTAGAAATGGAAATAGTACCAAAACGTTAAGGGGGGGGGTGGGGGAGCAAATACTAGATTCCTATCAACGCAAAGGGATAAATGGGGAAATTCTTGGCTACTTATCCTTCCTGAATTATGGGTAAAGGTCTAAAGTGTGGGATATAATTATAGAACATTTAAAAAGACAGAATAATCAGGGATAGGCAGCATGACCTTGTAAAACAGTAGTGTATTAACCCAAAGGCTTTCATGAGGAAACCACAGTCTTCAAACTGCTGAATACGTGGATTGTCACAAGGTATTTGATTAAGATGCTATACTACACAGGCACATAATGAAAACTAAGAGCCATATATCATAGGAAATATACATGAATGGATGGACAGCAGACTAGTGAACAGACCACAAAGATCTTCACCCTCTAAGATCTCCACAGGAATTGTTTTCTATTATAATAAATTATGCAAATCAGCTGAATGGACAGTACAACCAATGAGTGGATTTGATCAAGAGCAGAAGTCCAGGAATCAAAAGGGTGCTAATTACACTTAGACAGGGAATAGCCAAGCATGGACATTGGAGGTTTAAACCTGATCCAACTTTGTCCTATTCACAGCTGAAGAAGAAAGTAAGGATCAAAACAAAAGAATCAGATTGGTAGATAACAGAAATTTAGACTGAGAGAGGCATGAGGAAAGTCAGAGATGAAGGACAATGGTGCCAACAACACTGCTAAAAGCAATGATAACAATGAAAAATAATTTGATATGGACATATTAACGCTTGCTGCCGATTCCATGTTAGTGTGACAAACTTAAAGGAAAAATGTCGAAAATCAGTCACACTGGAGATCTGTTTTACATTATGAATAAATTCTGATCATGTTGCATTAATTCTTACATTGATACACTGTTGGCAAATTTTGACACTTTTGCCAATAATTTTTTTTTTTAAAGGAGTAACTGGATTATTGTAATTCATGTGTAAAAAAGCAATGTTGGACAAGTATATGTTATAAACTTACGGTTATGTAATTTATGTTTCATAAAATGATGTTTCACTTTACAAGTTTAGTTTATGACTTCTTAAAATTGATTTAAAAAAGCAATAGGAACACTGGCAGGTAAATGTTCTGCACAGTTCAAAAACTCGTCCTAATTGCTGCAATGCTTAGATTGAATCCCACATCAAACTGGAATACCAAAGCTATGTGAGGACTGAGGCTGCTCTTATGGTCTGAGCTTTTGCAGTTAATGGGCCACTTGTTCCTACTATACTGTTTCATACAAATTCACTAAGAAACTATCGAAGAAAACTTGCTTAGAAAAATATTGACATATTATAGTTTCAGGATCACAATAATTCTATATATAACCAAAATAAGTATAAAGAAAACTTAATTCTTCTGCAAAAACTAACAAATTGTATTATGAACTGCCAAGCCCAATAAAAAAATGTTTTAACAACATTTCATCACAAAAGGTTTCAAAGTGGCTTCTCACAATGTTTATTTTTGAAATAATTAAACAAAAGCTCTAATACTTCCTCAGACCTACAACAAAAACATTTCTTTTTGGTTACAATATAAACAGGAGGAAACTTAGAACAGGCACATGTATTTTTACTCCTTATCTTAACCATTTCATACTCATTATAAAAGCAAAATGTAATATCAACTGAAAACATAATTTTAGAAGAATACAGGAAGATGGTCGTGTATACGTGCAGACAAGATGACAAGACAAAATGAGAAGGTTTTTAAAAATAAATCATAATCCTTAGCTTAATTAATTGAGAAATAACATACAAAAGAAAGAAAATTACATTACATTCTTGTAAAAATTGGTCTGAACTCAGCTGAGCCATTATGTTCAGCACACATTTTAGGAAGGATGTGAAGATCTTAGAGATGGTGCAGAGAAAATTTTTACAGAATTATCTCAAGATTTCAGTTGTGTGCAGAGATAGCATCAAACAGTTAATGTTGCTTTCTTTTGGGCAGAAAAGATTAAGAGAAGACTTGATAGAAATACTCAAAATCATGAATGGTTCTGATACAGTAAATAAGGAGAGCCATTTTACTGGCTTTTCCAGTGGTGGCTCATGATTACCTTTCATTATGCTGTTGTTTCATCACTGACAACTGAGTCCTGAGGAAGGGTAACTGGACCCAAAACATTAACTCTGTTTTTCCCTCCACAGATGCTGCCAGACCTGCTGTGCTCTTCCAGCAACTTTGTTTTTGTTAGTAAATATCCGATCTTCACTTTCTCCCATTACCCTTTAATTTTTTTTTGAAAAATTCATTACACGATGTCAGCATTGCAGCATGCTGAGCAAATACTGTGCATACCCAATGGCCCAGAGGGTAGTTAAGAGTCAACTACATTGCTGTGGTCTATATTCACCCGTAGGCCAAACCAGCTAAGATCAGCAGTTAGCTTCCTTAAAGTACATTAGTGAACCAGATGGGCTTTTCTGACAATCGAAAATGGTTCCACAGTCATCATTTGACTCATTTTTCTAAACTCCAGAGCACATAGTCCTAACTGATCCATTTTCCCCTCATACATCAGTCCTGACCTGCCAGGAATCAGTCTGGTAAACCTTGCACTCCCTCCATAGCGAGAACATCATTCCTCAGATAAAGAGACCAAAACTGCACACAATGCCCCAGGTGTGGTTTCACCAAGACGCTGAACAACTGCAGCAAGACATCCCTGCTCCTGAAGTCACACCTCTTGCTCTGAAGGCCAGCATACAATCTGTCTTCTTCACTGCCTGTGTCCTTTCAACAACTGTTGTACAAGTACATTCAGGATTTGTTCCATTCCCCCTTTCCCAATACCATTCAGATCATAATCTATGGTCTTGTTTTTGCTACCAAGCAGATAATCTCACATTTATCCACATTATACATCATCTCCCATACATTTGCCCACTCACTCAACTTGTCCAAACTGCACTGAAACATCTCTGCATTCTCCTCATGGTCCATCATCTCACCCAGGATTTTGTCATCTGTAAAGCTGCAGATATTACATTTAGTTCCTTCATCCAAATCATTAATATGTACTGAGAACAGCTGAGGTCCAAGCACTGATCCCTGTGGCACCTTACTAGTTGCTGCCTGCCTTTCAGAAAAATATATTGCGGAACGGTCTGTGTGGAGTTTGCACATTCTCCCCGTACCTGTGTGGGTTTCCTCCGGGTGCTCCGTTTTCCTTCCACAGTCCAAAGATGTGCAGCCCCTAAGTGGATTGGCCATGCCAAATGCCTGTAGTGTTCAGGGAGGTGTAGATTCGGTGGGTTATAGGGGATAGGTCTGGGTGGGATGCTCTAAGGGTCGGTGTGGACTTGTTGGGCTGAAAGGCCTGTTTCTACACTGCAGGGATTCTATGATCTATAATCAAACTGTGTTTCATTTGTTGGTGGACGTGGGGCCGCAAATATTGCCCACTCCTAATAAGATCTGTAACTCTGGAGTTGCATGTAGGCCAGACAAGGCAAGGACAGCAGATCTCCTTTGCTGCAGGACATTAATGAAGCAGATCAGTTTTATAACAATTGACAATAGTTACACGGTCACCATCAGACAAGCTTTCAATTCCAGATTACTTTTTAATTGAGATAAAATTTCACCATCTACCAAGAAGGGATTCAAATACATGTCACAGGACATTAGCATGGTTTCTGAATTACTGGTCCAGGGGTAGTACGACTATGCCATCGCCTCCCCAGATAGACAACTTAGAAAAAAATCTGCACATGATGACAGCAGTGAGAGTAACTAATAGGGAGAAGCATGTGTAATTAGAAGATGAGTTTGACAAGGATGGTCATAATCAGTTGTCTAAAGTGCATGCAGTGGTTGACTAAGATAGTTTGAATTTTTATTTTGTAGGAAGCTAATTTAGTTGGTAGCTTGTAATTTGCATTAAACTGAAGTCCACAGTTTAAATTCTATAGTTGTCAGATATAAACAGTGTTTTAACAAGGGTTTCGATGAGAAACAGTTAAACAAAAAATGCTGAAATTGGATCCTCATTAAGTGGGTCAGAATCCTTTTCCCTAGAGTTGAAATGTCTAATATTAGGCATGCATTTAAGGTCAGACGGGTAAAGTTCAAAGGAGGCGTGAGGGGCAAGTTTTTTTTACACAGAGAGTGATAGGAGTGGGGGTGGTGGTGGAGGTGGAGGCAGATATGATAAGGGACTTTTAGATCAACCCATGAATATACAAGGAACAGAGGGATATGGACAAAGCGGAGGCAGAAGGGATTAGTTTCATTTGGCGTCGTGTTCGGCACAACATCATGGGCCAAAGGGCACATTCTGTGCTCTACAGTTCTATGTTATGTGAGAGTCAGACAGGCCTTTTATCTTAGGAGCATATAAAACTAACCAACATAGCAGCATACAATACTGTGGTGGCTAAGTCACCCCTCCTCTCTATTTATTTCCCAGCTCCCTTTCCTCTCCCCATTTCTGAAGAAGGGTCCAGACCCGAAACATCAACTTTCCTGCTCCTCTGATGCTACCTGTGTTCTTCCAGCTCAACATTGTGTTGTTTCTGACTCCAGCATCTGCTGTTCCTGCTACGTCTGAGACATATTGAATAGGTATTTTTCACTGGTCATCACCACAGAGGATAGAATCCCCCCAAAACAGCCATAACTCAGGAAACAGAATGGAGGCAGCTATCACGAAAGTTACAATCATCGCAAAATGGTACAGAGCAAACTGCTGGTGTTGTAGGCCAAAAGGTTCCTGAGTTCTGATGGACTTCATCCTAGAGTCTTTACAAAAGTCTGGTGAAATAGTTGATACATTAGTTTTAATTTTCTAAAGGTCCCCTGATTTGGGGACGGCCAGAACATCATTCCTTAGATAAACAGACCAAAACTGCACACAATGCCTCAGGAGTGGTTTCACCAAGATGCTATACAACTGCAGTAAGACATCTCTGCTCCTATAGTCATGCATCTTGCTATGAAGGCCCTATCAGATTGGAAGATATGTAATCCTTTATTTAAAAATATATAGAAAATGGCAAAACACAGCTTTGTTAACTTAACAACAGGGTAAATGTCAGAAGCTATTATAAATCAAATTATACCAGGGCACATAGCTAAGTTGAAGGTAATCAGGCACAGTCAACATGGTTCTGTGAAAGGAAAATCATTGAGTCACAGAGTTACACAGCATGGAAACAGGCCCTTCGGTCCAACTTATCTGTGTTGACCAGATATCCTAAACTGATCCAGTCCCATTTGCCAACATTTGGCCCATATCCCTCTAAAGCCTTCCTATTCGTGAACCCATCCTGATGTCTTTTAAATGCTGTAATTGTAACCACCTCCACCATCTCTTCTGGCAGCTCGGTCCATAAATGCACCACCTTCTGCGAGAAAAAGTTACCCCTCAGGCTTTTAAATCTTTTCCCCCCTCACCTTAAACCTATTATTCACCTTAAACCTATTATCCTCTAGTTTTTGACTCTCCTACCCTGGGAAAAAGACCTTGGCTATTCACTCTATTCACACTCCTCACGGTTTTATAAACTTGTATAAGGTCATGCCTCAGCCTCTAACGTTCCAAGGAAAATCCCCCCAGCCTACTTAGCCTCTCCCTATAGCTCAAATCCTCCAATTCCAGCAATATCCTTGTATTGAACCCTTTAAAGTTTAACAACATCTTTCAATAGCAGGGAGACCAGAACTGAATGAAATATTCCAAAAGTAGCCTCACCAACATCCTGTACAGCTGCTTCATGACATCCCAATTCCTATACTCAATGCACTGATCAATGAAGGCAAGCATACCAAACACTTTCTTCATCACCCTGTCTACCTATGATTCCACTTTCAAGGAATTATGCACCTGCATCCCTTGGTCTTTTTGTTCGGCAACACTCCCCAGACTCCTACCATTAATTGTATGATCATGTTCGATAAGTCTATTGGAGTTCGTTCACGAGGCAACATGAGCTGTAGATGAAGGTGAACTAGTGAATGTACTGTAATTAGATTCCCAGGAGACATTTCTAAATTGACTCATTAAAGGTTATTGCAGAAAATATAAGCTCATGATGTAGAGGGGTAGCGTGTTGGCATTGTGAGAAGATTAGCTGGCTAATGGGATGCAGAAAGTAGGAATAAATATGTCTATTTCAGATTGGCGAGACATAAGTGCTGGAACTTTAACTGTTTACAACTTATATAAATAATTTGGCTAAAAGAACTGAAGGTACAGATGCCAACTGCGCTGATCACTCAAAGATAGGTAGGAAAAATGTGTAGAGGTCATATGGAAGCGACAAAAAGATACAGATTGAGCGACAGGCAAAGACGTGGCAAATGATGTACAATGCGAAATTGCTCATTTTGCCAGGAAGTTTAAAAAAGCACATCATCTCAATGGTGTAAAACTGCAGAGCTCTAGCAAGTTTAGGGATGAGTGGCCTTGAGCATGAATTGCAAAAAGGTTAGTATGAAGACGTAGCAAGTAATTAGGAAAACCCAACAGAATGATATCACTTAATACGAGGGGAATTGAATACAAAAAGTGGGGAACTTGTGCTGTAGTTATACAGGGCTCTGGTGAAACCGCATCTGGAATACTATGAACCAATGCTTCCACTGATTGTGTTTCTTGATGAGCAGCCTTCTGAGGTCCTAGCGTGGCAGTAACTTTTGAAACCAGATGTCAATGCATCAGCAAGGAAATTAGCAAGCATGGAACCTAGGCATCTAAGAAATTTAGCAGGGATACCATATGCATAGTTGGTCACATTATTTAAAGGAGGTGGTAAACATGTGGGAGGCATTTCAGACAATGTTGGGGGGGGTAGTTGCTTTTTTGAGAAACAGTTGGATAGGCCTGGCTTGGATCTGCTGGAGTTTAGAAGAGTTTTAGAAGGGTAAGAACTTGATTAAACCACAACTGTCTTGATACGGTAGGCATAGCGAGGACATTTCCTCTTATGGGAGAATCTAGATCGAGGGGTCACTCTGAAAAAAATCAAGGGTCACCCATTTAAAACAGATGAGATGGAATCTTTCCTCAGAGGATCATGAGAATTTGGAATTCTGTTCCTGAAATGGTGTTGGAAACAAAGTCCTTTGAATATTTTGAGTGCAGGTGAATAAAATCTTGTTAAACAATGTAGTAAAAGATTATCAGGAGTCAGCAGAATTGTGGATCTGTGGTTAAAATCAGACCAACTATGATCTTACTGAATAGCGGAGGAGACTTGAGGGGCTGAGTGTTCTACTCCTCATTTGTTTTTTTTATATCTATGCAAAATCAATGATCAAAGTAGTTTTTGAGGAAACAAATTCTGGCATTAACATAGTGGGGGTGGGGGTGGCACGTTTCAGAATGATCATGACACATTGCAGATGACAAAGCAGTTGTATCAAATACATGGATTACATGCAAAACTAGATATATGATGGTAAAATAAGGAGAAACTGTTTCCAGGAAGAAGAATTGTTTAGCAAATGTATAGGTGGTGACATGAGGAAACTTTTTTAAACACCTAGTTGTTTCATCTGTAAAGGTGGAAGCAAATCACAAATAGCTTTCAAAATTTGGATAATTACTTGAGTAGAAATAAATTCAGAGCTTCAGGGAAAGCTAAGGGAACATGATAATTTAGATAGTCTAGATAGATTTTGATAGAGCTAAATCTGGCTCCCGAGAGCTCATGGGTAAATGGCTGGAGTGCCATCGAGCTAATGGTACTAGCCTGCCTTTCTGAGCTGTCTGTCAAATTTGTACTCTCCATGTCTGCGACACCAGGCGGCTGCTGCTGTATCTGTAAGCAGGAAGAGGAGGAAGATAGGGAACCTCCATGTTTATGCACTAAAAGGACCTGCAAGATTGCGTGGAGACCTTTAGACCAGAAGACACAGAAGTAGGCCTTTCAGCTCATCCTCAACTCAATTTTCCTGCCTTTTCCTGAAGACCACGGAGGAGGTCTGACCAGACTGATTGCAAAACACCCCAGATTGCTCAAAAATGTGACTGGTGCCCAAGACCCCATCAAGAGCACACGCTTATCTTGCTGCGCTGGAACTGCAAGCCCAAGGAGGTCGAAAGCCTTCTGGCCTCTCACAGGTCTGACCTCGTGGAAACCCACAATGGAGGCCAGACTGGCGTAGCAACAAGACCTGACCCTGCGGTGACCCAACATCGAGGAGACCTAACCAGACTGATTGCAAGACCCTCTGGAATGCTCAAGGCCATGATTAGCGCTCAGGACTCCATCAGATGCATTCACTTACCTTCTGGAACAGCAGATTTCCCTCACCGATGCCCGAGATCAACCAGACCAACCACACGATCCCCTGGACTGTTCAAAGCTGTGACCGGTGCTCAAGAGCCCACCAGGAGCACTCACTTGCCTCTAGGAGCAGCTGAATTCATTCACCAATGTCCGGGATCAACTAGGAGCAGCCACCTATCCAGGAGATGTGGGACAAAAACAAAGTTGCTGGAAAAGCTCAGCAGGTCTGGCAGCATCTGCGAAGGAAAAAGCAGAGTTAAAGTTTTGGGTCCGGTGACCCTTCCTCGGAACTGATGGTGGCTGGGAAAAAGTCAGTTTATATGCAGGAAAAAAAGGGGAGGGGGATGGGGTAGGGAGTAAACAATAGGATAGAGCCTAAAGAGAGACACGAGCAGTTGGACAGACAATGAGTTGATAACAATCAGGCTGGGAAGGTGAATAGCTTTTAATGGGGACTATCAGTGACAAATAACAGGTTGTGTGTAATGGCAGGCTCTGTGGTAACTGGCTTATTAAGTGGTTACACACTACCTATTATTAGTCACTAATAGTCCCCATTAACAACTAATCACCCTCCCAGCCCGATCGTTATCAACTCATTGTCTGTACAACTGCTTGTCTCTCTCTCGAGGCTCGATCCTATCGTTTACTCCCTACCCCATCCCCCTCCACTTTTTTTCTGCATATAAACTGACGTTGTGCCCAGCCACCATCAGTTCCGAGGAAGGGTCACCAGACCCGAAACGTTAACTCTGTTTTTCTTTCACAGGTGCTGTCAGACCTGCTGAGCTTTTCCAGCAATTTTGTTTTTGTTGCTGATTAACAGGATCTGTAGTTCTTTCAGTTTTTATTCAGGAAATGTGGGAGATGTGCTGGACTTCACCATAAGATCGAAACTCCCAAGATTTCAAGCATCTACCCAATCCTCAGCATATTCCTGGCAAAAGTCGAAGCAAGTGAGAACAAAATGTATAAACTTAAAGCTATACTCATCTTCCAAAGGGAACTGAGAGACTGCTGTGCTCTGTTTCAGAGACATGCCTCATCCCTGCTACATCAGACTGTGCCTTACAACCTGATGCCTTCTCAATTCACCAAATGGACCATTCAGCATTGTTGAGGTCAAGGCAAGAGGCAGAAGTCTGCCTCCTAATCAACACCTCAGATGTGGTGATGCTGGCAAGTCACTGCTCCCCAGACCTTGAATATTCAACAGTGAAATGCCATCCATTCGACCTGCTGTGCGGATTCACCTTCACTGTCTTGACAACGGTTAAAATCCCACACCATGTGGGTGTGAAGGGTGCACTTGATGAAGATCACAATGCTACAAAATATCCTTAAGATGGGATATCCCAAAGCTTTGTTCATTGTAGCCGGTGACTTCAATCAGGCCAATCTGAAAAACGTGCCACCAAAGTTCCACCAACATGTCCCCTGCCCCATCAGAAGTCTGAACATCCTTGACCATTGCTACACAACCATAAAAGATGCCAATCGCTCCATTCCCCATTTACATTTTTGGAAAATCATACCACAATACTGTGTTCCTCCTCCCAGTTTATAAGCAGGAATTGAAGCATGAGTTCTCAGTACAGGAAGAAGGCATTGTTGGTTTGAGGCAAGAGAAGAGGTTCCACCGGACTGTTTAGAGTGGGTGGACTGGTCCATATTCAAGAACTCAGCAGCCAACCTAAACGAGTATGCCACTACCATTAGAGATTTCCTTAGTGTGTAGATGACTGTGTGCTGAAGAAGTTAATCCAAATGTTCTCGAACTGGAAACCATGGATGAACCGGGAGATCCGGTCTGTACTGAAGTCCAGGTCTTGAGGCATTCAAGTCAGGCAACCCTAGCCTACAGGAAATCCAGGTACAACCTTCGCAAAGCCTTTAGGGACACCATTAGGTAATACGAAACTAGCTCTGAGAGCCAGACTAACCACATGGACACCCATCGTTTGTGACAAGGCTTACTTGACATAATGGACTACAAAGTGAAGTCAAACAGAATCGTAGGTAATAGTACGTCCCTACCAGATGAACTCAATGCATTCTATGCTTACTTTGAAAAGAAGGGCAGTGAAATGATGTCACCTATCCTAGCAGCCTTGGATGCACCTGTACCCTCGGTCACCGCTGCAGACGTTAGATCGGCCTTCTTGAGAGTGAACCCATGGAAAGCGACCGGCCCGAATGGAGTCCCTGGCTGTACACTCAGATCTTGCGCAGACCAGCTGGCGGAAGTACTCGCAGACATCTTCAACCTCTCCTTAATACAATCTGCATTATAGGTTGGATCTCCATCAACGATGAGATGGAGTACAGAAAGGAGATTGAGTGCTTAACAGCATGGTTGAAGACAACAATCTCCCCATCAATATCAGAAAATGAAGGAGCAGGCCATTCACTTCAGGAAGCAGAGTGGAGGGCACGCCCATGTGCATTAAGGGTGCTCAGGTGGAGATCAAAGAATATCTACAGTGCGGAAGCAGGCCACTAGACCCATCAAGTCCGCACCGACCCTCTAAAGACTAGCCCACCCAGAATCACCCCACTACCCTATCCCTGTAACCCTATGTTTCCCAGGTTAATCCACCTAGCTTGCACGTTCCTGGATAGCATAGGCAATTTAGCATGGCCAATCCACCTAACCTGCACATCTTTGGACTGTGGTAGGAAACCGGAGTACATGGAGGAAACTCATGCAGGCACAGAGAGAGTACAAATTCCACACAGTCATCTGAGGCTGGAATTGAACCCAGGTCCCTGGTGCTGTGAGGCAGCAGTGCTAACCACCAAGCCACCGTGCCACCCAATGGGTGGTTGAGAGATGGTCAAGAGTGTCAAGTTCCTGCTAGTGACAATCACCAATAATCTGCCCTGGCCCAGCTACGTTGGCAGTACGGTCAGAAAGCACAGCACTTCTTCTATTTCCTCAGGAGGTTAAGGAAATTTAATATATCCATAAAGACACTCAAATTTTTATAGATGCACCATATATGCATCCAGTCTGGACACATCACAGCATGGTATGGGACCTGCTCTTCCCAAGACTGGAAGAAACTATAGAGAGTTGGGAATATAGTCCAGTTCATCTCACAAACCAGCCTCCCATTCATTGACTTGATCTATACTTCCCACTGCATCGGAAAGCAACCAACATTTTCAAAGACCCCTCCCACCCCTGTTATGCTCTCTTCCAGCCTCTTCTGTCAGGCAGAAAATATAAATGTTTATATACATGTACGATCAGATTCAAGAACAGTTTCTTCTTTGCTGTTATCAGACTTTTGACTGGACCTCTTTAATGTTAATGCTGATCTCTCTCTGCACCTTCTTGGCAGCTGTAACATCATATTCTGCACTCTATTCTGTTACCTCATGCACTTGTGTAGTATGATCTGCCTGTAAAGCACATAAGACGATACTTTTCATTGTGCCTTGGCACGTGACAGTAATAAATCATATCAACCTTTGATTCTGTGATTAAGCATCTACGTTAGCCTTGAACATACTTGACAACACAGCCTCAACAACCCTTGGCAGTAAATAATTCCACAGATTCTCTATCCTCAGAAGAACCTTCTCTTCATCTCGGTCTTTGAGATCATGCCCTCTGATCCTCGACCTCACAACGAGAAACAATCTTCCCACATCTATGCTGTCAAGCCATCCAGCCCCATGCTTGTTATCTCAGATTCTCCAGCATCTGCAGTACCTTTTATTTCCTCTAAGAATCTCATTCTTTTAAATTCCAATGATTACTGGCCCAACCTTCCTAAATATGAGCTTTAAACAATTGCCGCAAGGTTTCATTATAAGTCCTGATGCTGGAGTGTTTAAATGCACATCACCGTTATCATTTTTTTGGAAATGAAATGGTACGGATGTACCAAGATACACAGCTTTGTCAAAGCTAGTTCTGACTGCATTGTGCATTTTCTTATAAAGAATACATGTTTGTCATGTTTACTATTACATGGAAGCTTTATATGAAAAAGAGATCAGTGCTAAAGTGTTTAGCGTATTTTTTTCCACTCTGGCTAGATTTCCTTTTTATACTTGAACTGTCTCTCTGCAGAAATTACCCCTGCCAAGCAACTTTGAATGCTTCCAGCCAGATACTGTTTCACTGTGCACAACTCCTGATTTTTACTTGTACCCGAGGCAATTGACTATAAAGTGCAACTGCTTTTTTGGTCACTTCGAGAGTTGAATCAACAATATTTTACAAAGGTAACTACATTAAAACACTCAAAATTGCACCTTTGGAAACAAAACGCATTGTCAATTCTAAAATTGCTGAAGCTACAACAGCTTCAAGCAAAGCTTTTGGACAGTAAATTATTTTAGAAAAACTTACTTTCTATATCAAAGTAGACAGGATAAAACTTAGTTTTCATTTTGGCTTAAACATAAAATCATCTTATTTGCACTCTTTCTTCAGAAGATATACAGTGTGTGGAAATGTTACCAAGTTTTAATTTATTCCTCAGCCCCAGTTTCTGTAACTATATCATTCCAATTGACACCTTTGCACTGCATAATGTCCTTCCCTGTATAGCTATCAGATACAAAAGTTAGATGCCAATGACATAATTGTAGCCTGATTTGGTTATTCAACGAAAGGCCTTATTCGTTTCAAATAGATCTCCTCTTGTCTTCATCAATAAACAAATCAATATTACAGCCTACGGAAATGTGGCAGGATCACTGTTGGTAAATCACAAAGATCATTTTAACTGTTTTTAACTGTTCTGAGGAAGGGTCACCGGACCCGAAACATTAACTCTGTTTTCTCCTTCACAGATGCTGCCAGGCCTGCTGAGCTTTTCCAGCAACTTTGTTTTTGTTCCTGATTTACAGCATCTGCAGTTCTTTTGGTTTTTATCATTTTAACTGTTGCTTGGCCTGTTCCCAGATTCTGCCAAATATGCTCTCCGAAAACTTCTGCCTCCGAAAATGAAAATTTTTTATTCATTTGTGGGATGTGGGCGCCGCCAGCTGGCCAGCATTTCTTGCCCATCCCTAGTTGCCCTTGAGTGGTAACCATATGTAGGTATGCATAGGAATGCTTATTAAAACTTCAATTCAGCATATAACATATTAAATTGTTTATGGATTTAATATGTTGTTGAAGATCCCAGAAGATAAGTCTACATGCAGGCAATACATTCTTGTAGGTGACTGAAAATACCTTTGAATGTGTCCAACTGATAACTCAATTCAGAAAGTCTCAAAAATCAGCAGTACGTTTCAGAATATTTATATCAGATCCCCAAAGTGTTCCATTTCTAAAATCCCTTTGTTTTTAATTCTGAACATAGCTAAGACATTTCTGACAACTCGCAATGATTTTTTAAAAACAATCTTTTGCAAGGGTCTTAATTTTAAGCAGATCAATGAGACATGATGCTGAAAGCCAATACGTAGGTCATAACCTTAGATATACTGGTTAAAGAGGGATACACACTGCTACTGCTGATCATGTGTGATGGAAGGTGTAAACGATGGGCATCATATCCACTTTTTCCACCACCAATGCTAATTAGTAGCAATGTGTACTATCGACAAGATACACTACAGAAACACATACAGGATCCCTTGGATAACACTTTCCAAACTCTCAACCACCACCATGAAGGAGGACAAGGGCTGCGGATACATTCTAACACCACCACCTGAATGTTCCCCTCCAAGCCAGTCACCATCCAAATTTGGACAGTTGTTCCTTCAAGGTTGCTGGGTCAAAATCCTGGAACTCCCTCCTAATAGCATCGTAGATCTACCTACAAAAAATGTACTGCAACAGTTCAAAAAGACAGCTTGCGACCACATTCTCAAGGGCAATTAGGGATACAATAGATCCTCCCCTAGCCAATGATGCATACATCCAGTTAATGGAAAAAAGAAAATTTGTACACAGTTTTCTTTTCAGACTGCGCCAATGACAACAGGCTGTGTAGTATGAAGGTAATGTATTGTAATTACATATTCACAGGTACTGATATGGGCATTTACAGTTTTAAAAAATTTAAATAAAGTGATGAATCGCAGTAAATATTGCGCCAGAAAACCGATCCTCCTCAGAAAATGATCTGCTTTCTTCTCCACTATCTCTAATTTTTTGAAGATGGAAAATACTTCCACACTTCACGATTGAATGTGTCATTAAATTAAAAATTCTATCCTTAGTGATCAATAATTCACCTAAGGGATAATCTCAAACTGGCAGTCTATGAAGTAAACAGCAATTTGTCTGTTTTTCTACATTCTTTAAAAAAAAAACAAAATTCATCTATTACTTCTGTTTCTCAACAAATCCCAAAGCCATTCTGTCAGTAATTCTAACACATTCCTCAATATAAATCAGAAATTCCCCCGACTCACTGAACCAGTGTTAAAACCTTCTTTAACCTTAAATAGAGGTGGTTAATTTGGTCAGTATGAGTGTAACAGTAAAGTATTAATCTTGCTTCAAAGTCAAATTCCAATGTGCGACTAGATGACTCCATTCTAACAATCCTCTGCATCACACAAACAAAAAACTTGTGTTTTCCCTAAAAATGGTTCAAGATGTGGTCTTATCCCTTTAAAATGCACTCCTATGATCTGCTGTCTATAATTTGCAGAAATGCAGGATTTTGCTAACGTACCCCATGCTAAAACATCACATCCTGTCAACTGTGTTTCCAACTTGAACATTTACCTTATAGTTGCTGTAAAGATCAAACATACCATTCTGACCGCACATTATGGTCGACGTAACTAAGTCTTACACAAAGTATAACTCAAAGGAAAGCAGATAAAATAAAGAAGAATATTTCTATTCTTTGCATCTATAAAAAAAAACTAAGCTGCCAAAAAATATTACACACCCCATTTCTAAACCACCTACACTTCGTAGATTCCTTTTTATTACACCCTACCCACTTGCTAAACAGGGAACAAGGCATCGAATTGTTGTGACAGCCCTGGTTTTTTAATACATTGTGCCCCCACAATTTCCTAAAACCAGGTGAAATAACCCTGAGAAGATTTGTCTGAAATTTCATTCTCCTTTCTTTAAAAAGCTGTAACATGGCAGTGCACTGCATGTACTGGACCACTATTCTTGCCCCCATTGTGCCTGATGTCTCCAACTGAACTGTCACTACTTTTTGGTATCAGCAACTTCATCACTGATGGCACCTTTTAAATGTTCGATCAAAGAGAGGTAACACTAGCTGGACACATCTCAGATGATGTAACAACAAAAACCTCCTACTTTCAATTGCCCCTCCTTTAGATTCCTACTATTAGTCACCCAACTTGTCAATCATCATAGTGCACTGCTTTCCCATGGCTGTTCAATCTCTCTCAGTTTTCACTTAAATAATGTGGCCATCAGGTGAAACTTATCACTTCCCTAGCTAACCCCCAACCACCTACCTTCATTTCTATTCTTGACTGTTAAAGTTTCGACTTTGCTCAGACACAAATTGTCACTATATGCTTTCCTTAAAATAATTCTCCATGGGTAACACTAAAGAGGATAATCCTAATATATTCAGAGATAGCAAGAACTGCGATGCTGGAGTCAGAGATAACACAGCGTGGAGCTGGAGGAACACAGCAGGTCAGGTGATGCAGCCTGACTTGCTGTAATCCTAATTTATTGCCTCTTAGTCGGCACTGATCTCTGCCACAGTTTGTTTTCAAAACCCATCAGTCCAGTTTTCATCCTCCTCACAAATTTAAGATCGTCATAAATAAAATCCTTTGGAAATATCACTTTAGTCATACTTGCGATCCTCAATCTTTCCTAAACTTTAAACACCTCTCTTTTTGCTTCCATTGCGCTTCCTTTCTAGTACTGTGGGACTACCCTTGTGCAAACCAATGTAGTTAATGCACGTTCAGCATTGGCTTATTTTTGAATAGTTCCTCCAAAGTGTCAGTGCACAATGCTTAAACTGCCCCACTCCTGTTCCACTTCCACGTGCTACCTATCAACTTTAGCTCCGGAGATCTGGATGTTGGATTTGTCTGGGTGCAGACGAGGAATAACAGGGTAAAGAATTGGCTAGTCTACAGGACCACTAACAATAACTAATGATTGGAATATAGATAAGTGAAGATAGTTCCTTTGAGTAGCACATTCTGGAACTGACCAGGCAGCAGGTTATATTAGACTTGGTACTGTGTAATATGTCAGGATTAATTAATGACCTCAGAGTAAAGGCACTCCTCGAGTGCAGCAACCACAACATGATTTTCATTCAGTTTGAAAGGGAGAATTGGTTGAAGACCATTTTAGACTTAAGGGGAAATATGTGGGCATGAAAGCTTAGCCAGCTGAAGTAGATTGACACACCAGGCTAGATAAATTAATAGAAAAGTGGCAGATATTGAAGGGAATATTTCAGAATAACCAGAATACATGTATTCTACCATAAAGAAAAGTTCTAAGGGGAGGACCCCCATCCATGATTAACTAGTTAAGGAAAAAATTAAACTTAAGGGGAAGCCCATTAGTGCAAAGAGGTGATTGGCAGGTCAGACGATTGGACAGGATATAAAGACAGACAGTGGATGAGTAAAAGAATAAGCAGGAGAAAGAATTACATATGAGAAGAAGTTGGTTATCTTTAAAAAATAGATAGCAACTGTTTCTGAAAGTATTCAAAAGGAAAAGAGTCGGCAATATGAATGTTCACATTCTGGAGGGTGATAATGGGAAGTTAATAGCGGATAATAAGGAATTTGGGCATGACATGAGTGAATATTTTGCTTCTGTCTTCACTATACAGGGCACAAAAAAAATCCAGTTATGTCTGTAAATTGAAAGACAGAAGGTAGGGAGGAGCTTGGTGAAATTGCAATGTTTAGGGACATGGTACTGAGCAAACTTAAAGCAAGAGACTAATGAGATCATAGATGTGTTTATGTTAATTTTCCAAAATACACTAGATTTTGGATAGGTCCCACCTAATTGGAAAGTAGCAAATATAACTCCTTTATTCAAGAGAAGGGGGCATAAAACAGGAAACTACTGGTTAATTTGGTTGATGCACGTTGTTGGAATCGATCGAGATGGCTGGGCATTTAGAAAAACACAAGGTAATTAGGAAGAGACAGCATGGCTTTGCAAAAGGAAACTATGGTTAACCTATTTACTGGAGTTCCTTGCAGGAAGTTAGTCTGTGGGTAAAGTGAAGCTGATGCTTCAAATTCGAAAAGACATTTGACGTGGTACCACATAATAGGCTATTGTGCAAAGTTAGGGCTCATCGTTCAGCGGTGGCATATTACCATGAATAGATGAGTGGCACAGAACAGAGGGTGAATAAATGGATCTTTTAGCATCACGTTGGAGCATCGGTATTTTACAATTTATTTAAAAAGATTTCGATGATGGGAGGCACGGTAGTTAAATTTACACAGGACTCAAAGATAGGTAGCAAAGTATACTGTGAAGAGGACACAAGGACATTGCTAGCAGATAGACAGGTTGAGTGAATGGGCAACAATTCATGCGTCACCAAGTTATTAGGTATAGACAGCATGCAATTAAGGCAAATAGAATGCTATTCTGTACTAAGAAAGAAATTGAACATTAAAGCTAGGATGTTATGCTTCTATTATGAGACACTGATAAGAATACAGCGCACAATTTTGATCTCTTTATTTAGGGAAGAATATAAATATATTAGTGGCAACTCAGAGGAGTTTTGATTGATTGATATCTGGAATAAGTGAGGAGAGGTTTGACAAGGTGGGTTTGTTTCCAATGGAGTCTAGAAGAGGGGTGGCTTGACTTAAGTATACAAGATCCTCAACAGTCTTGACAAAGTGGACATGGAGAGGATGTTTCCTCTTGTGGATGAGTCCAAAATTAACAGCATTGTTTGACGGACAATTTATTTAACACTCCAGGCCAAAGGTGCCTTTTAGGCACCCAAAGCATGCATCATGAGCTAACATTTTGCTTGACTGGATTGTGAAGATTGAATGTTTTTCCTCTTTAAACTACAGAGAATGGTCTGTAAGATATGACCTGCTCATGTAGCTCCAGTAGATATCTAACTGGTGCAGGTATCCTCTGGTTAGGGGTGATGTTGTGGTACACCTTTAAATAGGCGTGGCTATGATCTTGGGTATATCACCAGATAAGAAATTATGGATGGGTCTACATGGGTCTAGAATGGGTTTACCAATGGTACCACATTTGGGGTTTACCAATCTCATTTGAGTAGTTGGTGCACTTGTTTTCAGCAGTTAGAAAAGGAAACAAACCAGCTGTAAGCTTTTGGAATCTGAAAACTTTTGGTTCTCATAGATAACATCTACAACTTCTACGATTTGCCAGCAATTTGCAGGCTCTACATTGGAGTAAGGACACCATCTGCAACATCTCTCTGACACTGGGACTTTGAATTCTTCAGACTCTAACTGGAGGCCCAGAGGCATATTGAACATTCCCACATGCAGCTGCTTAGCAGGGCTTAGCAGGGCACCGAGTTTTAACAAAACACTTGGAGCTCAAAAGCTTCCAGTTCAACTTGGAACTGCAACATGCAAGTTCAACAGAGGCTGGGAGAAGAAAAGGATTCTAATAAGATATGGTTCACCTCACACCACATCCTGGCCAAACTCAACTTTCATATTTGCCACCTGGAATTCAGGTTCTTAAAATAGTCGAAAGCACCTATAGGTCACTCTGTCTGTTGCTGTAGAGAAAGTGTCAGAGTCTGGATAAATTGATGCCCAGTATTGGGGGTGCCAGCATTTGAATTGAGCAGAAAGGAGGGAGTCAGTGGCAGGATAAATTGAGGCACAGGATCAGCAGGACTGCAAAGGGAGGTCAGTCCTACATTGGCAGCTGCAGTTTCAGGGGGTGTTTTGTTTAGGAAAACAAATTAGTGACCGCACAGGAAAGTGGTGTGCTGATTAGTTTGAGATTTTAAAGAATGTATTTTTGTACGAAGAAATAATTAAGTAACAACAGGTACAAGTGAAAGTCAAGGCCAATATAATAAAGTAATAAGTAAGCAAAGTATGGTCAGGACAGTTAAGAGTATTCTTAAATAAGTATAATTAATAAGATTTTTCTAATAAAGGGAGTAACTAAGGGGCTTAAAGGAAGTCATGACAGCAGAGCTCGCATCTGTGATATGCTCCTCCTATGCTACGTGACAAAACATGGAAGCTTCAGTTCTACCATGTGCAGGAAGTGTGTCCAGATTCAGCCACTGCCTTACCATGGTTTGGAGCTGGAGCTGGAGCTGGAGCTGCGGGTGAATTCACTGTGGAGAAACCACAAAGCTAAGCATATTGTGGATAGCATGTTCAGTGAAGTAGTCACACAGGTTCTATTTATTCATTCACAGAATAAGGGCATTGCTGGCTAGACGAGCATTTATTGCCCATCTCCAATTTACCAGAGGGCAGTTAAAAGTCAACCACGTTGCTGTGGGTCTCGAGTCACATGTAGGCCAAACCAGGGAAGAGGAGCAGTTTCCTTCCCTCAAGGACAGTAGTTAACCAGATGGGTTTTTTTAATGACAGTAGTTTCATGGTTATCATTAGACTCGATTTCAGATTTTTACTGAATTCAAATTCCGCGAATAGCCATGGCGGGATTCGAAGATGGGTTCCCAGAACATTACCTGAACCTCAGGATTAATGGTTTAGTGAGAATATGACTTGGCCATCACTGCCTCTGGATGTGAAAACTGAACAGGCAGAAAGGGCATGGAAGTGGAAGAGGACGACAATGGCACAGCCAATAAATGTAAATCTCACAATGTTCGACTTCCAAATTCATAAAGCATCACAAGTGTCTGAGACAGGCTAGATGAACTGGACTGCTCTTCTGATATTTTTCTATGTTCCTATAATTTGATGCTGAAAACACAAATGAGCCATTCAGCACTCCTCTTGATCATCTCCTTTAAATTCTACAGAACCAATTTTATCTTTGATGGCTGACGACAAGAGTAGTGAAGAGGTGGAAGTTGTGCTTTTTCCAATGAGTTTTTAATCCATGGCCATTTGGATGATCGTGACAGTCACCACAGCACTTAGCTTCTTCTCATCTGCTTATGCTGTCAGGTACACTTAGGCACTTGTGTCTCACACTTATCAAGTTATCTCGAAGTGCTTCACAAACAATTTTCAGCAGCAAAAACATTTGTCTGCAAATGTGCCAGTTACTGTGCATGCAGGAAGATACTATTCACAACATTTAACCAATAACTTGATGCTTTGTTTTGGTACGCTTGAATATTTCTACTTGCAAATACCTCTGTTAGTTACTATCAACATTCATCACAGCTCTTTAGATTTGGTAATTTGGATGCTTCCCAAAGGAGACAACATTTACTTTACACATAAGGAAAATTTTAAGGCATGCAAACTGTAGAACGGTTTGAATTAGAAACTCAAACATAATGAACTTCTACATGTACAAAGACATTATGATAAAAGGAAAAATTTCTTCCTTAAACAATGCTTCTTGAATGACACATGATGCAGCAGTGTATGTAATTTTAGAAATTTACAAAAAATTGATCCACTTGGTAGAAATATATTCATTCTGAATGTTGCAGTACAAATATAGATCCCAATGTGTCATCTTTTCCTTTTCTATAATAACATTACTGTTTTTTTAAATCACTTAAAAATATCAAGATTGAGTGGCCAGACGTGGAGAAGTGGGTGAGGTCCTTAACGAATATTTTGCATCAGTATTCAGAAAGGAGGACAACAGTGTGGACAGATGATTCTAGAGGGGGTATGTTGATGTTCTGGGGTATGTTGTATAAAATGTCGTATGTGTGTTTTGAAAAGCATTAAGATAGACAAATCCTCAGGACCTGACGCAATCTATCCCAGAATGTGGAAGGAGGCAAGGGAGGAAACTGCTGAAGCTTTGAATGAAATCTTTATATCCTCTGTAGTAACAGGAGAGGTCCCAGAGGACTGAAGAATAGCCAGTGTGTTTTTTTTTTATTTAAGAAGGGCAACCGGGAAAATCTGGAAATTAAAGGTTGGTGAGTCTTACGTCAGTGTAGGGAAATTATTGGAAAAGATTCTTAGGGACGGGATTTACTCACATTTGGAAAAATGTTGACATTAGCAATAGACAGCATGGCTTTTGCGGGGGAGGTCAGGTCTCAAACTTGAATGAGTTTTTTGAGAAAATGACAAAGATGATTGATTAAGGCAGGACAATGGATGTTGTCCACATGGACTTTGACAAAGCCTTTGACAAGGCACCTCATGGCAGACTGATTCAGAAGGTGAAGTCACACGGGATCCATGGTGAAGTGGCAAAATGGACATAGAACAGGCTTGGTCATAGAAGAGAAACAGTAGAGGTAGGAAGTTGTTTTTCTGACTGGGGATCCTTGACCAATAGTGTCCCACAGGGATCAGTGCTGGGACCCCGTTTGGAGGAGAATGTAGATAGTCTGATTAGTAGGTTTGTGGATGACACAAAGATTGGGCGAGTTGCAGATAGTGAGGAGGATTGCCAGAGAATATAGATAGGCAAGACAATTGGGTGGGAAATGGCAGATGAAATTTCATGCAGGCGAATGCGAGGTGAAGCATTTTTGAAGGTCTAATGCATGAGCGATGTATACAATAAATGGCAGAACTCTTGGAAGCATCAATATATAGAGAGATCTAAATGTAGAGGTCCATAGTTCCCTGAAAGTGGCAACACAAGTGGATAAGGTGGTGAAGATGTACTGAATGTTGGCCTTCATCAATCAGGGTATAGAGTGTAAAAATTGCTAAAACATGTTGCAGCTGTCTCGAACTTTGATCAGGCCACATTTGGAGTATTGCGTACAGTTCTGGTTGCCACATTACCAGAAGGATGTGGCCTGGTTTGGAGGATATTAGCTATGAGGAGAGATTGGACAGTCTTAGTTTGCTTTCACTTGAATGTCGGAGGCTGAGGGGGCAACCTGATAGAAGTTTACAAAATGAGAGGCATAGTTAGAATGGACACTCGACAGTCATTTTCCCAGGGTAAAAGTGCCAGTTAGTACAGGACACAGGTTTAAGGTAAAAGGGGGAAAAGTTTAAAGGGTGATATGTGAGACAAGTTTTTATTTTAAAAACAGTGGTAAGTGTCTGGAATGGCTGCCAGGGGATGTGGTCGAAGCAGCTATAATAGCATCATTAAAGAGGCATTTTGACAAATGCATGCAAAGACAAGGAATGGAGGGATACGGCCTGTTCCTGTGCTGTACCATACTTTGAATATAAAACGCAGAATGAATCAGAGATGGTAAATAACTGGAAAGTTCAAAAAGTAAAACACCTCATTTGCAAGATCAAATTGAGAGACATCCTAACTAATTATGCAAAATATTTCCGGCTTAATTTTCTTTAACCAAAGCTGCTATTAATCAATGACTTGTGCAGATTCTTTCCCTGCTTCTCTTGCTCCTTATGTTTTTCTCCATTACCCATAGTTTTTTGTCTTAAATCGGAAGGAGATGACAATCATCTTTTCCATGTTTATCATATACTAAGTTCATTATTGCTGGAAAAGAAGGACATTTACAGAGGAGAGAAAAATATTTGATGTTAGTTTGCCTTTTAGCTTTTATTACATTCTTGACACCAATGAGGCAGAACAGCAGAGAATGAACAAAATTAATCACAGCTGGGGCAAACAAAGTCAGCGTGGAGCAGTCCTATCATTTGCATCTGAAAACTGTGTTTGAAGTTAACAATGCCGATTAAATTCAATAGATTTGCCTCACAAGATGTGGACATTGTCATAGCTTTCATGTAACTGATTTGACATAAATTCTCCGCATAACATATTTTTGTAATGACTGAATGAGTGAATTGACAGTAGTTCATTTTTACATTTATGACGTTTTAATGACAAATGCCATTAACGATCTTACGTCAAGAAGTGACAACATAGCGTTGGTCGGATGAATAATTAACCGCTGTTTGCTGGCTAATTTAGATCACTTCTTACTTTGCGCATTCATTAAAAGTTTACAGATACAGCATTATAATCCTTGAAGGTAAAGAAAAGCAAAGTTAAGTCAACACTAGAACTCCCAGCACACTACTGACTGTTTCTGCCCATGGCATTTCATTAATTCTCAGTGCATTTTCCAAAATCGTTTGGTGACAAATATGTTGTTATAAAGGAGGATATTATTTTAAAAATCAAGTGTGATACATTCACATTTTGAGCCACTTCTTAAAATATCTAATTGCTACATTTTGAACCCAGACCTTTGTACAATCAAATCCAGACGAAACTAAATTTGCCCTGAGGAATTTTCGCGTGAAATCACATGGGCTTACCCGGTAAAATGCTGTTGTCAGTGGCAGCAATGTAGCTGCAACATAATATTCTTCAGAAGCTGAACAATCCTGGAAGAAATAAACAGGAAATCATAAATCTTGATACCTTACATTCCATACATTTGTAACCAAATTATCTCAGCTCAATTACCACCCACCTGTTTGATAGAGAGGCAATGCGTGGAAGAATACAATTAACTAGTCCCAACAATAATTGACTACAGACTATCTTTGGGGACCTATCACTCAGTTTTAAGTGTACTACTGGGATACAAGCTACATTTTGAATGAGTAACATGACACAGAACCTGCAGCAATTTGCAAAGAAAGATCTTGCTAAACATCCCAAAGGTGAACATACATAGTACATAACTCCTTTGAAAGATATGCAATCTTAATCAAAATTATTCTCAATATTAAGTACTGAGACATTAATGAATACCAACAGTTTATCCAAAATGGTTTGACACATGTGAATTATTTTAACCAAAATGCCAAGAATGTTTCTGAAAGCTATCATGAGGCCCAGAGCAATAAAGTTCACAAAAATCAGGCTGTAATCTTCTGGTAAGGAAATATTTGGAATGCCAAGATGCACTCTGACTTTTAGACCACAGCAGGGCTTCATTCTTAGAGACTGTGTCCAAATTTTAAACTACAACAGCTGCACTTTAAAGTCACAGACACTATTCAAGGCATTCTGAGTATATTGTTTCATTAAAACTACTACTGACCAGAATACCATGAGATGAGGCAGCAACTTTCAAGCCGTGAAATCTGCTATTCTTGCGTAAACTGCCTTTTTGCTAATTGTTTACTTTTAAGTAACTATATATTTAAAAACTATTTCCACTTTACAAAATAAAAATAATTTTTGAAATATACACTAGTAGCACATATAATTTTATGTCAAAGATCTTTTAATTTAAATATACTAAATGCTTTCAATTTCAAACTGATATCAGCACTAGCTGTTCGTTTTTGGTTACAGCATTGTTTTGCAGAAAGAAATAATGACATACCAGTCAAGGCACAAGGACGGTGGTGCTTTCTTAGTTAAGCAATGTGAATGAAGGAAGAGCATTCAGCCTCTGACTATTAGTCGCGATTGACAATAGTGACCATAAGGCAGCATGTGGTGGAGCTACTGTAGCAACTACATGCAGGAAGTGTTAGGGAGATTTTCTTAACATTAAAAATCTATCCATTGGAAGGATAATCTGACCTGATAGGGTTGAAGAGATAGAAATCACAGTTAAGAAGTATAATTTGAGTTTCACAGCTCAAAATTAGTTACTTATCAAATATCTCAAACTTGCATTATTGTTCTTGCTTCATGAAAAGTACTTAATTGCCAGACTAGTATAAAACTATTCCTAACTATATGTAATAACAAATAAATTCAATAAAGTGACAACATCCTTGATTATTATAGGAAAATATTGAGATTGAGAAACGAGATCAATAGGTGCTAATCTCCAAATGCTTCCTGTGCCATGTGGAAGATAGGTTAATAGAAAGAAAATTTTGGCACAGGAAAAAGGTGCATTGGACCAAGTTCTGGATTAAGGAACAATGTTCATCTGCACCAAAACATCAACGTCCTTAGAGAGGAAACAAAACTACTAGAGTAGAGAACAAGTTAATTAGCATTTAAAAAAAACTTGCAATTATCCAACATGTTTCCTGACCTCAGGACGGCCTAAAGCACTTCACTGTAATTACTGCCTTGGCAATCAAGGTGTTAACATACAGATGATTTATTTCAGTGATGCTAGTGGAGTATTTAAAAACTGGCCAAAGCTGGCAGTGAAAAATTCCCTACATTTCTATGAACAGCAGGGGGGGTAGGCATGGTCTTGATTTTTAACATCACAGCCAAAAGGTGGCAATGTCGCATTATTATTATTTAGCTAATCAAAATCCCCAGAACCGAGTGATCAGCGTCCTCATTGAATTTCAGGTGATGAATCTGCCACATAGTCTAAGAGGGGACACTCCCCAGTAACTTGCAGAACGTTTGTCTCTCAGTTAAGGGGTTTGTACTGAGGTCTCAGTAGTGGGGGTCGGCTGAGCAGGAGCCCAAGCTTGTTCTGAATCCATCTAGCTAGGGCCACTCTCGCAGCATTTGCTCATTATTAGCATGAAGTAGGAGAGAGAATATTGTGCAGGATATCCATAAAACAAGTGAGTAACTAATACAGCATCTGTGTTCAAGAAGGGAAATAAATGCAGAAGAACTGGTTAACTATAGATATTATATGACGAGAGATTGAGTAGACTGAGACTATACTTTTGGAATTTAGAAGAATGGCAGCAGGGGGATCTTTTAGAAACATAAAATTATGAAGGGAATAAATAAGAAAGGTTCAACGAAGTGTCACTGCAGGTAAAACTAGAACTAGGGGTCACAGCCTCAAAATAAGAGGTAGCAGACTTAGGACTGAGTTGAGGACAACTTCTTCACTCAAAGGGTTGTGAATCTGTAGAATTCCCTGCCCAGTGAAGCAGTTGAGATTACCTAAAATAGTTAGAATTTTGAACAATAAAGGAATGATGAGCGGGCAGCTAAGTGGAGCTGAATAGCAGAGCAGGCGCGACAGGCCAAATGGCCTACTCCTGCTCCCATCTCTTACGTTCTTATTAGATGTGGAAAAATTCTTAGAAGTCAAACTTCAAGCTAAAAGTAATGAGCATTTAGAATGCAAGTGTTCAGCTAGTACGGATTTGTTAAAGCTATGTTGTGTTTTGAGCTTTTTTTTTGGAATAGTAACCAATTAGAATGATAGAAGGAATAGTATAGAAGTGATATAGATATTTATGCAAGTTTATAGTCTAATTAATTCTCCTGATCTATTCGCAGGACATTTACTAGAGCTAAACGGTGGTGAGCTTTTCAGTCTTAAACTCCAGCCTGTACACATTTCCTCAACATTTCAGTCAACTTGCACATAAACTCTTTGGGCTACGTTCAATAAACATTTCTGTAAATTAACAGTGATGTGGAGATACCAGTGTTGGACCGGAGTGGACAAGGTCAGAAATCACACGACACCAGGCTATCATCCAACAGGTTTATTTCAAAAGTTTGCATTTTCAAACAAACCTGTTAGACTATAACCTGGTGTTGTGTGATTTCTGACCTTGTAAATCATCAGAATCAAGGTAGGAGAAATCAGATGCATCGCAAACAGAAATTCTCCAAGTTCAGACATTCTAGCACCTTGATTTGAATATTGCTAAACACAATGGCCTTTTCTTGTGTGATCAGATACCTGACCGCCCACAAAAAAGGAATCAATACAACATGGTAGGAAGTGGTTGGAACCGAAGTATATCATTTTTATATATTCGTTCATCACATGTGGGCACTGCTAGCTAGGTCAGCATTTAGTGCCCATCTCTGATATTTGTATGTACTTGTATTTGGATATAACATTTTCTGTCAGAACCTTGGAATGAATTCAACTTCAAAGATGATACGGGGGTTCTGTTCTAACATGATGGGCACATTCCTGTGAAATGACGCATTGTAGAAAATCGCACTATAGAAATAACAGGGCCTATGGGAAAAGGGGGGTTAGGGGCAGACCAAACCAAAAAAAAAAAATCACTCAAAATGACTCAAAAATCACTCAAAAGTGTAACACAAAGGATAGCACAGTTTGAACAAATGTTTAATTCACATCCAGTAATAAATACAGTAAATTTATCACCTTAACTTGAAAAAATGTTAAGATGATTTGATGGGGGAGGAAGTTCTGAGGTAGCTCTGTCGTTAATGCAGGGACTGAGGGTTGTCATCGTCACCACCACCACTTTCAGGTGCAGTTGTGGTTGCAGGGTTAGGGCGAAAAATAGTTAATCCAGGAGTGGATGGCTGCGGTTCATTGTCTTCTGACAATGGGGGTTGGCTTAAAAAAAAAAAAATCCGGTTTTGCTGCTTTGTCCTTTTTCATCTTTCATGAAGAAGCAGTACACAGGGTGCCAAAGAAGATTTTAGTTCACAAACTGCTACCTTGCTGTGTTCTGCAATGTAATCATTGTCCTCTAATCGTTGCAACTGCTTCTCAATTTCCCTCAGAATAGAAGACAAAACAGAAGTGGAAAGCTCTCATGGTATTGCATCCTGGACTTCACATTCTTCATCTCCAGTTTCCACTTCTTCCTCAGCGACAAGTTGTTGTAGATCAGCTGTACAGAGATTTTCACATTGGGCCTCAAGCAGCTCTTCAACATCCTCACTCTCCACTTCTTCAAATCCAGCTTGTTTGCAAGATCAGCACAACGTTCTTTTATACTCGGGAGCTCGTCTGACGGATGAAAGCTTTTTAAATCTTGGAAAAAAAATCTGGGAGAAACTTCCGTCAAACTGCATGCAAGCAGTCCTTACTGACATCACCCCAAGCCTCCATGATAATGTCAATTGCATTCTTGACGTTTTAGCTCTTCCAAAATTGAAGAATACTCAGTGGCTGCAATCAGCGTCTTAAATGTGTGCCTTAAATAATAAGCTTTAAAAGCTGCTGTTGCACCCTGGTCCATGGATTGAAGGAGAGAGGTTGTGCTTGGGGGTACAAAATGCACTTTGAGATTTTCAGAAAGCTCACCAATGGTCTGAGGGTGGCTTGGCACATTATCCAAGATGAGGTGAATCTTGAAATCCACATTTTTCTTTTTCTGCAATACTTTTTAAAAACATCTTCAAAAACATCAAGAACAAGTTCAGAAAAAAATTGCCCAGTCATCCAAACTCTTTTGCTTGCTCTAAAGTAGATGTCTAGAGTAGACTTAAGGTAATCTTTCAAGGCTCACAGAGTGGTACACTGCCACAGGCTTAGGCTTCAAGTCTCCACTGACATTGGCACCCAGCAGCATGGTCATATGATCCTTTGCCACCTTAAAGCCTGAAGCATGTGCTTCATTCATAGAAATGTAGATTCTTGATGGCATTCGCTTCCAGTATAAACCTATCTCATCTTTATTGAAAATTTGACTCAAGTTGTAGCCTTCTTTGTCAATTTGTTTTAAAAATTATGGGAGGAAATGTCAACGCATGCTCCTCATCTGCGCTGGCAGCTTTGCCACATAACCTTACGTTATAAAAAGCATAGCAGTTCTTAAAGCCCACAAACCAGCCACTACTAGCACTAAAGACAGGGACATCTGCAGGACTTTTGGCCTTGTTTTGTTAGGTCTTCATAAATTGATAAGGCATTCTCTTTTACGGTGAGAAAGGTGGTCCCAAATCACTTCTTTATTTGTCCCACACTTAGAAGCCAGTCTATCTCCTCAAGTTCCTTTGTCTGTGACCTCCCAGATTTGCTAACATTCAGACTTGTTCCAGCAATTCAACTTGCTTTAATCTTTTCTGCATTGTCTCGAATGGTTTTGAAAAGAACTCCTTCATTGCTGTGAAACGAGCAATATCAAATGTTCTCACATTACACTCAAAATGCTTGACAACATCTAGCTTCTCTTCCAGAATTATAGCCTTTCTTTTATGTACATCACCTGCAATTCTATCACCAGCATGCTTCTTGTTACTATTTTTGCCACTTTGTCCTCACATTTTGTGGGTAACACAGCAGAATTGTACAGTATGTCTCACAGAAAGCGTGAGGATCCTTGATGCCAGCACGAGGACTCCTTTGGCACATGTTCAGAACAAAGCCCACAAACCAATCATGTGATCTCGTCACTGGAATCTCGTTATAGCCAACACGAAGTTCACACTTTGCAAATAAGGTTACCCTGTTTGTAATTCGCATTGCCGGCACACGGGTTATATAAGCACCCCGTACATTACAAAATCTGAACCCTAATTCACAATAGTGTATAAGGTATTTTTGTTCGATAGAAAACTAGACACTGCAAATACATGCAGGATGTTGGGCTAGGTTGAAAACTGCACTTTGGAAGTTTTAAAGTACCAGATAGTCCTCAGGCAAAGCTGAAGAATATCAGAAATATTTTCCAGGTTCTGATGGTAGATGTTAGAGATGAAACACATTTCTAAGAAAATAAATTAATTCTATCTCTGCAGTCAAGCAGCCAAGTGATTATTTAGGAAACAATAAATCGCCTACACAAACAGCTTTTAGTAAATATTGCTTTTAATTTATTCTAGCAAAGATGTTAAAATTAAAATCTCACCACTCATTGAAAACATGAATATCTTTCTAAAAGGTATTGGTCTCTACATGAATCTTAACTGTGGATAAGTACAATTTAGAGAAGAGGTAAAGAGAAGATTAAAAAAAATTGGAAGTGAACAATATCACTAAGCAGGCATTTTAGACAAATAATGAGAAATTAAATAAATATTATATAAATATCCTCTGGCAAGGATAATAAGATGGTATCAAACATGCTCTCTTGCAGTAATATACCAATGGGGAAAAGATCCACAACCGTGAAGACCTGAAACGAGACGCAAAAACTTGAATGGAAAATCTATACCTGCATCATGATAAAATACTATAAAATGATGCTGTCCTATAAAGGCCCACGTATACTTTGAGATTTAGATGATACTTCTTCAAGCCTGGCAGTTTGTGATACAATAGATATTGAAATTAAAACACAAAAAAGTCTGGGTTGGTGTTCATCCTCAAAACAATTCAAAATTATAATTCCGTGTGGCAACTGTTCTTGTACGCCTTTACCACTTTCCTTCAACCACCAATCTAACCTATTCTTAACGTTCAAGTGATTCATTTGAATCTTGATGTCCAGTGTTGCAATTAACAGGCTCACAGTCCTCTGTCCAAAAAGTTTCTTCTTCTCCCACTCCTAACCGCTTGACATTTAATGTCGTACAGATATTCATCAATCACTGAGTGAGCTTCTTTTTCCAGTCACATCTGATTGGAGCTAAGTAGCAGCATTGCAACACAGCTGGATGAGAACTCCTGCACTTCCTTGCTCGCTATATTGTTAAGCCATTATTTTAATCTCATCATTTTGGTAGTGTCCTCCAGTTGATATTTTAGAGACGACTATTAAATTTACATAAAGCCATTTCTTTTCCTGAATGCAACCCCTACAGTGGATCTCAAACAAGTTTGAGGACTGTTAATTACATATACAGTAGATAGGTATAAAGTCTTTTAAAGGTGTTGACCCTAGATACCTCATTTTCTGACATTAATGTGACAAGTAGCACTGTTCCAGTGAATAACCAGTACGCTCTCTCTCTCAATGAATGTTTAGGTACTTATTCACCACTTCAGAATGAGTGACCTGCAATCAAGTTTCTAGGCACCTGTTTGCTTGCTTCTTTTTTGTTTTTAAATCTGATTTTATACTCCTACTAATTCCACGGCCTTTAATCCTCTCCCTAAGTTCAGTCTCGAAAATCCATCCACACCAACTTAACCACATTTTCTACACTTGCCATGTTCTTTCACTTTTTCAAGTAACGACACAAACTTCTTTTCTGAATTTTGTTTTGCTGTTTCTAATTATTATTTTTATTGCATGGATATTGAGCAATTTCATCTCTAATCTTTCTGCATGGGAACATATCTGCAGTCATCTATTCAAAATGCCTCATTTAACTTTGAAGTCAGATTTTATTTGAAATTTTCTGTTTGCAGTTTACCAAGGAAAAGTCATTAGTTGATAAACATACATTTTGAACTCAGTATTTTGAAACTACAATCTTTTTTGGGGTACAACTGATATCGATGGAATTTGCACTATTAGTAATTCATTTGTGGCTAGCTTTCCTCTTACTTTTGTCAGCTATCTTGTAAATTCCTTTAATACATATCACATAATGCAACCAAATATGGTATCAATATTCCCATAACTCAATTTTGACTGAAATAATTCTTCATAAATAATATTTTAAACTGTGAATCATCAGATTTACCATCTCCTCGGTATTGTTAGAGCTGCCCAGAAAATGGCTGGCAGCTAAGGTGTTTCTCTTGCCCTATAGAATATGACTGACATCTGGTTAAACAGAATTAAAAGCCTGCTCCAGCAAGTAAGAAAGACACAACGGTACCTTTCAGAAAAGGTCTTTCTGAGGCAAAAGGGAGCCTTGCACAAATGACAGCTACAAGAAGATTTGTTAGAGACAGTTTGATAAGAAATGTCCAAAGACAGATAGTTTGAAGAATTGCAACAAACATTGAAGTGGAAAGTAAACTCCTGCAATAACAAACACAGATGAACTAATGGGATAGTGGTTCACAAAAAAAAACCTCCATGATCAAACAAGTTCATTAAATTATGGAAGTGATTGATTCTAGTCTCATTAATGAAAGGATGCTGGCCCATTAGGTGAACAGAATTAGTTAGGACAAGGGATGTAAATCATCCCAGAAGACGGTCAACCTAGCTCATCATGCAGCTGTGAAAACAACAGATAATGGCATTTTGCAGCAAGTAGTTGTTGCTTTGAAATTATTCACAATATTAAGAAATAGACTTGAGTTAAAGATTCTTCAGATAATTAGAGACAGATTTCAACGTGATTATAAATACACATATATAACAAAATACAAAGATCACTGAAAGCATCAAGGGAAATGATTCAAGTACTAGATGTGAAAGTTAATTAGTCTTGGGAAGCGTTCCTTTATCACTAAAGGAATGCTTAGTTCACATTGTAAGAAACAAATTGATCACAATTCATTAGCTAACAGTGCTAACAGTAGGGATCGAGATAAAACTTTACATATAACTAAGTTTATAAAGAAATTATTATTACGAATATTACAGCAATCAATAAGAATCAACTGTCTTTTTATAATTAGGACAGCGGGAAAATATAACAGGAGTAACAGAATTTGATAGAGATAGCAAATGAATACATCGAACAACAGAATTCAAGCAGCCCTTAGAGATAAGCGAGTCTGGGACATGGCCGAAGGACGATAGCCAGTAACTTGGAATGTGAATTAACAGGATGCATGGAAAGATCCCAAGGCCTGGTGATTATAATGCCTGTTAAACATCATGAGATTAGGGAACTTAGGGCTGTCCATAGAAGTGGACATGATTGATTAGGTGTTTCACAGATTTGCATGTATAGAATAAGGCAAAGGGCACAGTGACCACATTGTACGTGATTACCGTAACACAAAATGTACAAAAATATTGTATCTCACTGTTTAAACCAAAGCGTCACTGACCTCTCTTCCAACGTGAGCTAAAGATTAAGGGGATAACTGTGAGCTCACATTGAGGACAGATTCAGGGTAGAGGCGGAAGTCTGTGGCCCTCTACCTGCATGATCCGGTGACTGCTTGAATAAAGACTGCAACGTGCCTGAATTCAGCCTGCCTTCTGCATCTTTGTTCTTGGTTGGGGGTTTTGCTTCTACAGGTATACTGTTTGGTTTACTAAGCATAAATTCGTTGAATTATTTACTTGAAACTAGGCAACAATAACCAACTATCTCTGTTCACTGGAAGAAATTTTCAGTTTCGGAAGGTACAAGTTAGGAACAAAATATAATTTTTTTTCTGTTCATTTGTGGGATGTGGGTGTCGCTGGCTGGCCAGCATTTCTTGTCCATCCCTAGTTGTCCTCGAGAAGGTGGTGCTGAACTGCCTCTTGAACCTCTGCAGTCCACCTGCTGTAGGTTGACCTACAATGCTATTAGGGAGGGAATTCCAGAATTTTGACCCAGCGACAGTGAAGGAACGGCGATATATTTCTAAGTCAAGGGGAACTGGGAGGTGGTGGTGTTCCCATATTGTCTGCAGCCGTCATCCTTCTAAATAGAAGTGAGTGGGGGTTTGGAAGGTGCTATCTGAGGATCTTTGATGAATTTCTGCAGTGCATCTTGTAGATAATACACACTGCTGTTACTGAGTGTCGGTGGTGGAGGGAGTCGATGCTTGTGGATGTAGTGCCAATCATGCGGGCTGCTTTGTCCTAGATGGTGTCAAGCTTCTTGAGTGCTGTTGGGGCTGCACTCATCCAGGCAAGTGGGGAGTATTCCATAACACACCTGACTTGTGCCTTGTAGATGGTGGACAGGCTTTGAGGAGTCAGGAGGTAAGTTACTCGCTGCAGTATTCCCAGTTTCTGGCCTGCTCTTCCAGTCACTGTGTTTATGTGGTGAGTCCAGTTAAGTCTCTGGTCAATGATACCACCCAGGATGTTGATAGTGGGGGATTCAGTGATGGTAACACCACTGAATGTAAAGGGACGGTGGTTAGATTGTCTCTTATTCGTGATGGTCATATCCAGGCATTTGTCTGGCACAAATGTCACTTGCCACTTGTCAGCCCATTCTTGGAAATTGTCCAGATCTGGTTGAATTTGAACATGGACTGCTTCTGTATCTGAGGGAGTCATGAATAGTGCTGAACATTGTTCAGTTGCTGAACAATGCAACTCATTGGCGAACATCCCCACTTTGGACCTTATGGTAGAGGAAGGTCATTGATGAAGCAGCTGAAGATGGTAGGGCCTAGGACACTGACCTGAGGAACTCCTGTATAGATGCCCTGGAGTTGAGATGATTGACCTCCAACAGCCTCGACCATCTTCCTATGTGTCAGGTATGACTCCAACCACTGGAGAGTTTGCCTCCAATACCCACTGTTTCCAGTTTTGCCTGTGCTCCTTGATGCCACACTCAGTCGAATGCAGCCTTGATATCAAGGGCTGTTATTCTCACCTGACCTCCAGAATACAGCTCTTTTGTCCATGTTTGAGCCAAAGCTGCAATGAGGTCCAGAGCTCAGTGGCCCTGGCGGAACCCAAACTGGGCATCACCGAGCAGGTTATTTCTGACCAGGTGCTGCTTGATAGCACTATTGATGACACCTTCCATCACTTTACTGATGATTCAGAGTAGACGAATGGGGCAGTAATTGGCTGGTATGGATTTGTCCTGCTTTTTGTATACAGGACGTACTTGGGCAATGTTCCACGTTGTCGGCTAGATACCAGTGTTGAAACTGTACTGGAACAGCTTGGCTAGGGGAATAGCAAGTTCTGGAGCACAAGTCTTCAGTTCTATTGCTGGAACGTTGTCAGGGTCCGAAGCCTTTGCAGTATCCAGTGTCTCCAACCTTTTCTTGATATCACGTGGAGTGAACTGAATTAGCTGAAGACTGGTGTCTGTAATGCTGGGGACGACTGGAGGCCAAGATGGATCATCCACTCGCCACTTCTGGTTGAAGATTGCTGCCCATGCTTCAGCCTTATCTTTTGCACTGATGAGCTGGGCTCTTCCATCATTGAGGATGGGGATATTTGTGTCGCCTCTTCCTCCAGTGAATTGTTTAATTGTCCACCACCATTCACGACTGGATGTGGCAAGACTGCAGAGGTTAGATCTGATCCGTTGGTTGTGGGATTGCTTAGCTCTGTCTATTACTTGCTGCTTTTGCTGTTTGGTGGCTTCACCAAGTTGACACCTCATCTTCAGATACACCTGGTGCTGCTCCTGGCATACCTTCCTGCACTTTGCATTGAACCAGGGTTGATCCCTGGCTTGATGGTAATGGTTGAGTGGGGGATATGCTGGGCCATGAGGTTATGGATTGTCCTGGAATACAATTCTGCTACTGTTGATGGCCACAGTGCCTCATGGATGTCCAGTCTTGAGTTGCTCGATCTGTGCGAAGTTTGTCCCGTTTAGCAGAGTGATAGTGCCACACAACACAATGGAAGTTATGCTCAATGTGAAGGCGGGACGTCATCTCCACAAGGACCGTGAGACGGTCACTCTTACCGATACTGTCATGGACAGATGCAACTGCAGCTGGCGGGTTAGTAAGGATGAGGTCAAGTTTGTTTTTCCCTCGTTATTTCCCTCACCACCTGCTGCAGACCCAGGCTAGCAGCTATGTCCTTAGGACCGATCAGCTTGATCAGTTTATTTCAACTGAACCATTTGTTGTTTCTATCTCGTTAGTTTTGACTAAGTTTTTATTTTGTTACATCTATTAAACTGATCTAACACCAAAAGACTGGCACAGGGATTTGTGTGAACTCAAAATGCATAAACACTTGAACACAAGCAATACCACTGTGATGACATAAGAAAGCACAAGGTAAAAAGCTCCTAATCATCTATACAAAACTCCAGTTACATTGATGAACACAATGTGCATTTAAAAACAGGCCATTAACCATGATGCTAGTCAGCTAAGTAAATTTCTGTTTTGGTGTCTTCTCATTTTCCCCAGCTGAAGGCACTGGAAACTACAAAGGCTGCCTAACAACATCACAATAGTATCAGTGAAGACTTTTGCCCCAGAACTTGCCACTTCTCCCCTCAAACAGTTCTGCTACTGTCACAACACTGACATCTACCCAATAATGTGGAAAATTGCCTACATATATCCTGTCCTCAAAAGGCAAGATAAATCCAATCCAGCGCCACTCAACTTTTGATTATTGGCAAAGTGATAGAGGTGATATCTACAGCTCTTAGCAGCATTATGACAGCAATAACCAAGGCCAACGCCTCTAATCCCCTTGTTAGATGCCTCGTCCAGACATTGAAAAAAGAGCAGAACACAAGAGGTGACGTGGGAGCGACTGCCCTTGACATCATGCCAGTATTTGACTAACTATGGCACACCATGAAGTCAAGTAAAATCGCAGTAAATGGGAATTATTGATGCGCAGTGGTAGTACCATATACAAGATGCAAGACAGTAACTTGTGAACAGTTCTTTGACAGCACCTTCCAAATCCGTAACCTCTACCACAATGGCAGCAGTTGTATGGGAGCACTGCCACATACAAGTTCTCCTCCAAGCCACACACAATCCTGACTTGGAACTAAATCACCACTCGTTCACTGTTGTTGAATTAAAATCCTGGAATTCCTATCCTGACAGTGCAGTGGTTCAAATAGACATCTCCACACCAGTTTAGGGCAATTACAGACAGGTAACAAGATGCCAACACTGCATGAAAACATATTGAAAATATTGCAGTAAACTGTTCTGGACACACTCAGAAAATGCACTGCATACATCTTCTATAATGTGCTAATTTGATAATCCCAAGTCAAATGAAAATTGAAGTCTCAAATGAATAACTCTCTGCCTTTTCTATTAGCTTATATTTAGCATTGATATAAGCTACCAGAACACAGATATGATCAAGTAAGGGAGGTCTATATTTGGCTATACCTTAAATCCTTCTCTACATCTCATTTCTACCCAAAAAGCATCCACTGCTTATTTACCTCTTAATGTATGCTCTTGTGTAATTGAAGTGACTTCACCCTTAATCGTTAAAACATACAGAGAAGAATTAGGAGCAGGATTAGGGCATTAGACCCCTCAAGCTGGCTCCGCCACTAATTAAGACCAAGGTTGATCTCATTATGGCCTTAATTCCATGCTCCTGCTTGTAGCTCTAAACTCTCTTGTAGTCAATGAAAATCTCAGCCTTGAACATGTTCAATGATCCAGCCTTCAGTGTTCTCTGGTGTAGGAAAATTTCAGTGATTAATGAACCCTCAGAGAAGAATTTCCTCATCTCCATCTTAAATTTTATTTTGAAGCTGTGTCCCCTAGGCTATCCTCCCACCCTTTCATTTTCCTATCCTTCCTTTAGCGCTTCTAACTTGCTATATTTCGTTCACAATTTTAATTCAATAAAAATCTGAAATTTAGATTTGAACAATAATCTTGAAACCATTGCTAATTGTCTGAAAAACCCATCTGATTCACTAATGTCCTTTGGGGAAGCAATTACTATCCTTACCTGGTCTGGCCTACATGTCACTAACACCACAAAGTGGTTGACTCTCAATCTGGCCAATTAGGGATAGGCACTAAATGGTGACTGACTCAGCACCACCCAATTCTCATGAATGAATAATAAAAAAAAGCAAACCTGCAATCTTGTTTCAGTAAGACTGAGGCTATTCTCTTCAAATTGAAGTCATTAAATTTATTCTCTCGTATCATATGTTTGCACTAAAACCGTTTCTTTGAACTGCATATAACAATTTGTCTTTTTATTCTGTTATTTTGCTGACATGCTTCAATTTATTCTAGTTTAATTGCTCTGTATCTTTCCATTTTACACTTCTTGTATTGCATGATTATAACGGACATTTTATTATTTCTAATATGTTATCTATATCACATTGTCCACCTCAAGTTCAACACCATCATTCCACCGACCCACTTCCGAGCTAATCCTTCTGACCATCCTATTTATCGTTTCTGTCCCGGCCTGGCCATCAACATATGATAGTCCCCTGATGCATACATGGGCTGGTGCTCTTGCAACCTCATAATTAGGGACATTGAGAGGGTTTTTGATGAAGTACTGGGGACAAGGGCACAAATTTGGGGAGTTGTGGTGAATCAAAGGGTCAGGAAAAGTCGACAGATTAAAGAAATGATAAACATGCAATGACAATAAGGCACAGAAAATATACATCTAAGATAATACGAGACATACAATACTTAAGGCACTGTATTTGAATATGCATAGCATTCAAAATAAAACACGTGTAACAGTACAAATAGAGGTAAGCAAGCACAAAGCAGTGGTCACTACTGAGAAGTGGCTGCAGGATGACCTAGATTGGGACGTGAATATTGAAGGATATGTGACATTTAGGAAGGATGAGAAGCTAAGAAAGGGTAAAGAAATCTGTTAAATTAAAGAAATAATAGTACAAATAGAGAGGGATGACAAATTCAGCAAACAATTCAGTGGAGACAACGAATGTTAAAGGCAAGAAGTCAATTATGGGAATTGTGTACAGGCCCCCTGACGGTAACTACATCGGAGGACAGGGTATCAAGGAACAAATAATGGAAGCTTGTCAGAAAAGATTATCATGGGAGATTTACATACAGACTGGAAAAATCAAATGGAGGGAAAAAGTAGTCTAGTTAAGGAATTTATTGAATGCTTTCAGGACAATTTCTTAGACCAGCATGTTATTACACCAACCACACAGCAAGCTGTAGTAGACCTCCTCCAACCAATGACATAGGGTTCATTACTGACCTCACAGTGAAAACACCCCTGGCTAGCAGCAACCATAATATGACTGAATTTTACATAAAGTTTAAGGCAGAGGAGTATGGGCCCAAGACTATTACCATGAATTTAAACAAGGGCAACTATAAGAGCATGAAAAGAGTTAAGGAAAGTGAACTGGCAATTTAGGTGAAGGGATAGGTCAATTGAGTGGCAAACTCTGAAGGTAATATTCCAGAAAGTGCAGAATAGATGCATAATTAATAAAATTCATTAGATTCAGGGAAGGTTCTTTTAGATGGAAAATAGCAACTGTAGCTCCTTTATTTAAAAGGGGAGGGAGGCAGAAAAAATGAAACTACAAGCTAGTTAGCTTAACATCTAGCATGGGGAAAATGCTAGAAGGTATTATTAAAGACAATATAACAGGGCAATTGGTTAACTTCAAGGTAATTGGGAATAGGCAACATGGTTCTGTCAAAAGCAAAACATGCTTAACAAATTTTTTGCATTTCTTTGAAGGAGGAAAACATGCTGTAGATAAAGGGAAACCCATATATGTATTAAGGCAGGGTGGAACGTGCAAACTTCACACATTCACCCAAGCCTGGAATCAAATTCGGGTCCCTTGTGAAACAATAGTGCTAACCACTGATACAGGAAATAAAAGTTCATGGTATTGGGGGTGCTACGTTAGCAGGGATAGAACACTGGCTGACTACCAGGAAGCAGTGAGTAGGAATAAATTGTTCTTTTTCAGGCTGGTGGGACGCCAGGGACCAGAATTTGATTCCAGGCTTGGGTAAGTGTGTGAAGCTTGCACGTTCTACCCATGCCTGTGTGGATTTCTGCTAGGTGCTCTGGTTTCCTCCCACAGGTCAAACACGTGCATGTTACATGGATTGGACATGCTAAATTGCCTTGTAGTGTCCATGGGATAAGATGGGAGAGGTCTGGAGTCTGGGTGAGATGCTGTTTGGTGTAGACTTGATACGTTGAAAGGCCTCTTACCCACTGTGGGAATTCCATGATTTTGTGATTCTTAATACATATATGGGTTTCCCTTTATCTACAGCATGTTTTCCTTCTGTAATTATACTAGCCTCCACCACTTTCTCTGGCAGCTATTTCCATACACACACCACCTCCTGTTTGAAAAAGTTGCGTCTTAGGCCCCTTTTAAGTCTTTCCCCTCTCACCTTAAACCTATGCCCTCTAGTTCTGGACTCCCCCACCCCTGGGGAAAAGACCTTGGCTATTCACCCTATCCATGCCCCTCATGATTTTATACACCTCTATAAAGTCACCCCTCAGCCGCTGACACTCCAGGGAAAGTGACCACAGCCTGTTCAGCTTCTCCCTATAGCTCAAACCTTCCAACCCCGGCAACATTCTTGTAAATCTTTTCTGAATCCTTTCAAGTTTCACAACATCCTTACTATAGCAGGGAGACCAGAATTGCACACAGTATTCCAAAAGTGGCTTAACCAGTGTCCTGTACAGCTGCAGCACGACCTCCTAACTTCTATACTCAATGCACTGACCAATAAAGGCAGGCATACCAACCACCTCTTTCATTGTGGGTCAGGTAGCATTCATGGAGAGAAAGGAAGCTAATGTTTCGAGTCTAGTTGACTCTTCATCAGATCTGATGAAGCTCTGATGAAGAGTCATCTAGACGCGAAACATTAGCTTGCCGTCTCTCCATGGATGCTGCCCAACGCACTGTGACCTCCAGCACCTCTTGTTTTCAGTTCAGATTCCAGCACTTGTAGTAATTTGCTCCTGCCTTCTTCATTATCCTGTCTGCCTGTGAGTCCACTTTCAAGGAACTATGAACCTGCACTCCAAGATTTCTGTTCAGCAAACTCCCCAGGACCTTATCATTAAGTGTAAAAGTCCTGCCCTGATTTGATTTTCCAAAATGCAGCAGCTCACACTAATCTAAATTAAACTCCATCTGCCACTCCTCGGTCTGTTGGCTCATCTGATTATTTATCTAAAGGGCGAGAAATTGTAGAGCTCTGAGATGTATGTTGATCTGGGTGTACTTGTGCAAGAGTTGCAAGACCAGGATGCAATTACAGCAAGTAATCAGGAAACAGCAGAATGTTAGGTTTTATTGTGAAGGGAATTGAATGCAAGAGTAGGGAGGTCATGCTTCAGTTATACAGAGGCATGATGAGACCACATCTGGAGTACTGTGTACCGTACTGATCATCATACTCACGTAAAGATGTCCATGTGCTCGAAGCTGTTCACAGCAGGTTTACTGGACTAATACATGGAGCGACTGGACTGCCTTGAGGAAAGGCGAGATAAAACTGGTTTCTATTCTCTGGAGTTTAGAAGAGTCAGAGGTGACTTAATTGAAACATATAAGATCCCAAGGGTAGTTGACAAGGTGGATGTCGAAAGGATCTTTCCTCTTCTCGGAGAATCAGGAACTGGAAGTTATAGTTTAAAAATAAAGGGTCACCCACTTAAGATATCAATGAGGATTGAGTGTCTTTGAAATTCCCTTCCTCAAAAGGCAGTGGATGCAAAACTTTCTTATTCACTCATTCATGGAACATGGTCAGGGCTGTCTGGCCAGCATTTATTACCTATTCCTAATTGCCTTTGAGAAGGTGGTGGTAAGCTGTCTTCTCAAACTGCTGCAGTCTACATGCCGTTGGTTGACCTACAATGCCCTTCAGGAGGGAATCCCAGGACCTTGACCAGAGCAACAGTGAAGGTGCAATAAAAGAACAATGATCTATTTCCAAGTCAGGAAGGTGTGGAAATTGGAGGGAAACTTGCAACTTGGAGGGTTTGGCTGCTTGTGGATGTAGGGCCTGGATGCTGTTAAGCTTCCTGAGTAATGTTGGAACTGCACCTATCCAGGCAAGTGGGCGTATTCCATCACACTCCTGACTTGTGCCTTGTACATGGTGGACAGGCTTTAAGGGTTCAAGAGGTGAGCTATTTGCTGCAGTATTCCAATACCTGACTTGTTCTTGTTGCTACTCTGTTTATGTGGCGAGTCCAGTTGATTTTCCAAATATTGACTGGAAACGCTAGAGTTCGAGTACATTAGATGGGTCAGTTTTTGTCCAATGTGCAGGAGGGTTTCCTGACACAGTATGTAGATAGGCCAACAAGAGGCGATGCAACATTGGATTTGGTACTGGGTAATGAACCAGGCCAGGTGTTAGAATTGGAGGTAGGTGAGCACTTCAGCATTAGTGACCACAGTTCGGTTACGTTTACTTTAGCGATGGAAAGGGATAGGTATATATCGTAGGGCAAGAGTTATAGCTCGGGGAAAGGCAATTATGAGGCGATTAGGCAAGATTTAGGATGCATAGGATGGGGAAGGAAACAGCAAGGGCTGGGCACAATTGAAATGTGGACCTTGTTCAAGGAACAGCTACTGCGTGTCCTTGATAAATATGTACCTGTCAGGCAGGCAGGAAGTGGTCGAGCGAGGAAACCGTGGTTTACTAAAGAAGTTGAATCTCTTGTCAAGAGGAAGAAGGAGGCTTATGTAAAGATGAGGCGTGAAGGCTCAGTTAGGGCGCTTGAGAGCTACAAGTTAGCCAGGAAGGACCTAAAGAGAGAGCTAAGAAAAGCCAGGAGGGGACATGAGAAGTCTTTGGCAGGTAGGATCAAGGAAAACCCTAAAGCTTTCTATAGGTATGTCAGGAACAAAAGAATGACTAGAGTAAGATTAGGGCCAGTCAAGGACAGTAGTGGGAAGTTGTACGTGGAGTCCGAAGACATAAGAGAGGCGCTAAATGAATATTTTTCGTCAGTATTCACACAAGAAAAAGACAATGTTGTTGAGGAGAATGCTGAGATACAGGCTATTAGACTAGACAGGATTGAGGTTCATAAGGAGGTGGTGTTAACGATTCTGGAAAGTGTGAAAATAGATAAATCCCCTGGGCCGGATGGGATTTATCCTAGGATTCTCTGGGAAGCTAGGGAGGAGATTACAGAGCCTTTGGCTTTGATCTTTATGTCGTCATTGTCTACAGGAATAGTGCCAGAAGACTGGAGGATAGCAAATGTTCTATCCTTGTTCAAGAAGGGGAGTAGAGACAACCCTGGTAATCATAGACCAGTGAGCCTTACTTCGGTTGCGGGTAAAGCATTGGAATGGATTATAAGAGATAGGATTTATAATCATCTAGAAAGGAATAATTTGATTCGGGATAGTCAACACTGTTTTGTGAAGGGTAGGTCGTGCCTCACAAACCTTATTGAGTTCTTTGAGAAGGTGACCAAACTGGTGGATGAGGGTAAAGCGGTTGATGTGGTGTATATGGATTTCAGTAAAGCGTTTGATAAGGTTCCCCACGGTAGGCTATTGCAGAAAATTCGGAGGCATGGGATTGAGGGTGATTTAGCGGTTTGGATCAGAAATTGGCTAGCTGGAAGAGGACAGAGGGTTGTGGTTGATGGGAAATGTTCATCCTGGAGTTCAGTTACTAGTGGTGTACCGCAAGGATCTGTTTTGGGGCCACTGCTGTTTGTCATTTTTATAAATGATCTGGATGAGGGCGTAGAAGGATGAGTTAGTAAATTTGCGGATGACGCTAAAGTCAGTGGAGTTGTGGATAGTGCGGAAGGATGTTGCAGGTTACAGAGGGACATAGATAAGCTGCAGAGCTGGGCTGAGAGGTGGCAAATGGAGTTTAATGCGAAAAAGTGTGAGGTGATTCACTTTGGAAGGAGGAACAGGAATACAGAGTACTGGGCTAATGGTAAGATTCTTGGTAGTGTGGACGAGCAGAGAGATCTCGGTGTCCATGTGCATAGATCCCTGAAAGTTGCCATCCAGGTTGATAGGGTTGTTAGGAAGGCGTACGGTGTGTTAGGTTTTATTGATAGAGGGATTGAGTTTCGGAGCCGTGAGGTCATGTTGCAGCTGTACAAAACTCTGGTGCGGCCGCACTTGGAGTATTGCGTGCAGTTTTGGTCGCCGCATTAGAGGAAGGATATGGAAGCATCGGAAAGGGTGCAGAGCAGATTTACCAGGATGTTGCCTGGTATGGAGGGAAGGTCTTATGAGGAAAGGCTGAGGGACTTGAGGCTGTTTTCGTTAGAGACAAGAAGGTTAAGAGGTGACTTAATAGAGACATACAAATTGATCAGAGGATTAGGATAGGGTGGACAGTGAGAGCCTTTTTCCTCGGATGGTGACGGCTATCACGAGGGGACATAGCTTTAAATTGAGGGGTGACAGATATAGGACAGATGTCAGAGGTAGGTTCTCTACTCGGAGAGTAGTAAAGGCGTGGAATGCCCTGCCTGCAACAGTAGTAGACTCGCCAACTTTAAGGGCATTTAAATGGTCATTGGATAAACATATGGACGATAATGGAATAGTGTAGGTTTGATGGGCTTCAGATTGGTTTCACAGGTCGGCGCAACATCGGGGGCCGAAGGTCCTGTACTGCGCTGTAATGTTCTATGTTCTAATGGTAACCCCAGGATATTGATGGTGGGGGATTCAGTGATGGTAACATTAAAAGTTAAGGCGCAGTGGTTACATCATCTCTTCTTGGGGATGGCCATTGCCCATCAATTGTGTGGCATGAATGTTAATTGCCACTCACCATGCCAAACCCAGATGTTGTCCAGATCTTTTGTGTTTGAACATAGACTGATTCAGTATCTGAGGAGCTGCGAATACTGCTGACAATTGTGTATCATTGGCGCACATCCTCACTTCTGACCTTATGGTGGATGGGAATTCTTTGATCAAGCAGCTGAAGGTGGTTGGGCCTAGGACACCATCCTGAGAACTCCTGCAGAGTTGAGATGACCGACCTCCAACATCTATAACCATCTTCCTATGTACCAGATATGACTCCAACCAGCAGAAACTCTTCCCTCCGTTTCCCAACAAGTCCAGTTTGGCTACGGTTCCTTGATGCCATATTGAATGCAGCCTTGATGTCTTGGGCTGTCACTCTCACTTCACTTCTTGAATTCAGCCACTTTGTCCATGTTTGAACTAAGGCTGTAATGCGGTCAGGGCTGAGTTTTGGTGTCAGAACCCACTCTAGGCATCACTGAGCGCGTTACTGCTGAGTAGATACCGCTTGACAGCACTGTTGATTACACCTTCCATCACTTTACTGATGATCGAGAGTAGACTGAAAGGTTGATAATTTGGTGGGTTGAATTTGTCCTGCTTTTACTGTAGAGGACATTCCTGTGCAATTGTTAACATTGTCAGATTGAAGTCAGTGTTGTAACACAACTGGAAGAGCCTGACTGGGGGAGCAGAAAGTTCTGCAGCACAAGTCTTCAGTACTGTTGCCATAATGTTGTTAGGGTGCATAGTCTTTGCAGTATCCAGTGCCTCCAACCGTTACTTGGTATCACGTGCAGTGAATCAAATTGGCTGAAGACTAGTATCTGTAATGCTGGGGATCACTGGGGGAGGCCAAGACGGATCATCAACTTGACACTTCTGCTTTGAGATTGCTGTCAATGTTTCAGCCTTATCTTTTGCATTTGTGTATTGGGCTCTTCCATTGTTGTCGATGGGGATATTTGTGGAATCTCCGCCTCCAGTGAGTTGTTTAATTGTCCACCCCTATTCACGACTGGATGCAACAGGACTACACAGCCTATATCTGATCCGTTGTTTGTAGGATCACTTAGCTCTGTCTATCACTTGTCTCTTGTGCTGTTTGGCATGCAAGTAGTCCTACATGGTTCATGCATCAGGTTGGCACTTCATTTTTAAGGATGCCTGGTGCTGCTCCTCCTGTGCAGCGAAGGTTTACCAGGCTGATTCCAGGGCTGATGGGTCTGACATACGAGGAGAGATTGACAAGGTTTGGATTGTTTTTGATTACTTAGATGAATGAGGGGAGATCTCAGAGACTTATAAAATTCTAACAGGACTGGACAGGGAAGATGCAGGGAGGATGTTCCCACTGGTGGCTGTGTCCAGAACCAGGGTCACAGTCTGAGGATTCAGGGTAGACTATTTAGGACGGAGATGAGGAGGCATTTCTTCACCCAAAAAATGGTGAGCCAATGGAATTCATTACCACTGGAATTAGTTGAGACCACAACACTGAACGAATTCAAGAGGCAACTAGATATCGGACTTGGGGCGAATGGGATCAAGCTATTGAAGTTCGACGATCAGCCATGATTGTGAAGAATAGCAGAGCAGACTTGAATGGCTGAATGGCCGCCTCCTCCTCCTATCCTCTATTTCCTAGCATGCTCTCCTGCAGTCTTCATTGAACCAGGGCTGATCCCCTGGCTTGATGGTTGTGGTTGAGTGGGGGATCTACTGGTTGAGGTTGCAGATTGTGTTGCAGTACAATTCTGCTGCTGTCAATTGACCACAGTGCCTCATAGATGCCCAGACTTGAATTGCTAGATCTGTTCAAAGTCTGTCCCATTTAGCATGGTGATTTGCAACACAACACAATGGAAGGTATTCTCATTGTAAATATGGGACTTTGTCTCCACAAGGACTGTGCAGTGGTCACTCTTACCTACAGCCCACTTGTCAATTAATCAGCATTCACCTCTCATGCAGTATAAATGTTGGTTTTTCCCTCAAGTTGGCATTTTTGTGATTTTTGTCTGATGAGTGCAAGACAAAAGCCTTCATACAAAATGTACCTTTTTGGCAATAGTAAATATGGACTTATTATTACCACTGTAGCAATCAATCTTATATACCATATTTTAATCAGTATCTTTTATGTATTTTATCAACAGCCCATACCGATCTACGCTGTCATTGGTTTAGCACATATAAAGGAGGATGTGCAGGGGGGGAAAACTGCACAGTGGTAATGCTTCTGGATTAGTCATCTGGAGGCCCAAACTAATGATCTGGGGACACAAGTTTAAATTTCAACGCAACAGCTCATGCTGAAGTACAATTAATCATTTTGTAATTAAAAGTTAGTTTCAGTACCACTAACCATGAAACTTTTGTAAATTATTGTTAAACAACACCAGCAACGTGCAAGGGGCTTCCATCATAGGTATTACTCAACCCACAAAAGATGCTTTAAACTTCAAACCAAAAGGATGTCTATTCCCACCTACTTGCACTGCAACCATATTATGGTATGGATAGAGTAATTCTGTAGTGAATTAGCAAGCTAAATTGACTGAATTACTTCTTCAAATATGATATGCCAGCTGCCAATTTTGATGTCTTGCCACCCTCACCATTATGGGAGTCAGCCCTATTTTATGTGCCCACCCAACAAGAATGTACCCATCAGAAGCACATAAAACTCAGCCCCAGGTCCGGTCTGCAATTGCGTTCAGACCCGTAACAAAATGGATCTGAACATGGAACAAACAATTGCTACTTTATAACACTACTTTTAAAAAATGGCAGTGTTTTTCCATCATAGGCAACAAAAAGTATTACCTGTAAAGCGCAATTCATCATTCTCACTGTGTAGTCAAATTGTTGGTGATCCAGTATTGCCCGATTTTGTTGAACGTGTAAGCTTAGCTCCTGTATGAGACATTGACGAGCCACTCGACCCTTTAAGGCACGCAATGCAGCTGGAAGGGTCTAGCAAAGCAAACAAAATAACTGAAAATGTAAACTTTACGGTAAAATCCTCTGAGTACTGCATGACTGCTGTGAATGAATATTTTGTTATTACAATGCCAAAATCTATCACTACTTGAGGATTTTACTTCAGAGCACAGTACATTGTTTGTAGGAACTCTGCCCATATGGGAAGTAGTTTGTTGCATCTTCACATGTGTATATCCCTTGGAGATTTTCCAGGCTGATTAACATTTGCATAGAGTCATATGAACACTCCTGGACAGCCGACAACCTCTGGAGCTTTAACCCTTTGCGCTTCTGGTTAATAGGCAGAAGTGCTACAACTGAGCCACCCAGCTCCAGAGTGTGTCATCATAAAATTGAACAATTTCCCAAAATTACTTCTGAAAAGCCTCTTGTTTACATATTTTACATATGATAGTATATGAATATAACCTGATTAGCAATGTAGTCTCTGCTTTGTAGATCCAGTAAAATGGTCATAATTTCATAATACAATCCTACAGCATTAGGTGATAAAAGAAAACTGGTTGAACACATTTTTTAGGATAACACACTCAGCTTAGGCATAAAAGTTCCCGATGCTAACTTCTGTGTGTTTGTCAGGCTGTCTGTTGTCACAACTCACTGGGGCAACACAGAGGGAACTAAGCTCTGGTGTTCCCAGAGGTAATAACAAAAATTAATTTTTTCAAAGAAATATGCAAAATCACTAAACTACCCGATTTTCAGATCCTTGTTGGTCTCTGTACTTAACAAGAAATCAGTTCATTGCAGGTTATTAGGTTCTGGCTACAGCAAAACAATTAAACCAAATGAAAGGAGTTCTACAAATTGAAACTCTAAATCCATTTATAAATTCCCCTTACACGAACTGACAAACAAATGTAAGCAGAAAAAAACACAATGAAAAGACAGCACTGGCGAGAAGCTGGGAAAACAGTTCTATAATCTTTGCTCCCAAGAACTGTCGGGTTGATTGTTGGGATCTGAAGGTTTCTCCTCGACTTTCCTTTTCCCAAATGCTTCTGCTGGTTTGCAAGAGGCACAAGGTGACTGCTTCACTTATGAAAAGTATCAGACTTATCCTATTCAAAGTCATTACATGCAGCATCTGCCAAGGGAAAAATGAACCGTTTTTTCTCAGGTTTAAAGTGGCTTACTGCATAGAACAGAGCGTAATTTTTTTGGCTACTGCAGATCAGTTGTTTTCTCTGCTGCTATGAATAGCTTCTGTCTGTCTTGCTCACAGCCCAAGGTGTTCAGCTAACTGACAATCACCAAGTTGTTGGCAGGCAGATGATTTTTGTCACTGATCATTGGTCTTGAGTATACAAACCAGCCAATTTTACTTGCAAACAACCTCATTGGTCCACATCATCTGCACATTGCTAGAACCCACAGCTACCTAAAAAAGATTCATGAAAGGTATTAAAAGACACTGCAAATGCAGTGAGTGATTTGGTATTCTGAATTATATATTTGTTATATTGCCTTTTAAAATACTTTATTTAAATAAACATAAGTGTTGCATAATCCTTGCCTGTGTGCTCTGTAGAACTGGAGTAGGCAAAGTGAGGATGTGATGGATATTTGAGTTATTACAGTCGATTTTTATTCATTTTGTTTCATTAACATTCAAAAAACCAAAAACAAAAAAATTGCGATTTTTTTTAATCTGACATTTTCAAAAAATGAGCTTTTAAGAGTCTACAGTGAACGGCTGAGTTTTTTAAATTCTAAATTCAGAAGTTAGAAAAGTCTGTGTGTTTTAGAGGGTCTTTTTCACATTGCAAAGATTTTTAAGAGGCTTTTTTTTTTAAACATTGCAAATTTTTTTTGCAAAAACCGAACAGTGTTTTTTAAAAATAAGGAGTTGCGTTTTGATACAGGAATATCCACTGCAGAGTTTTGAACTACTTTCAGTTTTTGGAACTGTATAAGTCTTTGATGAAAATGGAAGGGCCAGTCAGTTATTGGACACTTGGAATGATATTAGGCAGCGTTTGACAGGATTTAATAGAATTATTGTTATACGGGACTTTCCTGTCAGGGGCATAGACAGGAGATTCTGTGGCAGTGAGTGTAAATTTAGGATGGTTTGTTGCTTTCCTGGTGCTAGGATTAAGGATGCCTCTAAACGTTTCAAGCATATTGTTAAAGGTGAGATTAAGAAGCCAGAGATTGTTGTACACGTTGGTAGGAATTACATTTTAAGGGAAAAGATTAAAGCAGTACAGAGTGAATTTAAGAGGTTAGGTAGAAGATTAAAAAATAGAACCTCGAAAGTAGTCATTTCTGGTTTGCTCCCAATGCCAAACTCAAACAAGAGAAGGAACAAAAGGTTAAATTAGATAAATCATTGGCTGAAGAGCTAATGTATTGTTCAGAGATTCAGGTTTTTGGACAATTGGAATGTCTTTCGGGACCTGTTCAAAAAGGACAGGCCTAAGCTAAACTGGGAAGGGATAAATGTCTTAGCAGGGAGATTTGCTGATTTTGTTAAGGAAGACTTTATTCAGATTAAGAGGGTGAGTGGAGGAATTTTAATTAGCAGTGTAAATAGAAGGATTGATGGGGAAGGTTCTGAATGTGAGCAGAGCATGTCAATTAGAAAAGAAAGACAAGAGAGAGTCAGAGTACATAGTAACTCTGAAGAACTAAACTGCATTTATTTGAAAGCAACAGGTCTTACAGCTAAGGCTGATGAACTCAGGACATGTTTAAGAACATGGGATTGGGACGTCATAGCTATTACAGAAACTTGGCTGAAAGATGGACAATGTTCCAGGTTTTAGATGCTATAGGAAGAATACAAAAGGAGGCAAGAAAGGGCGGGGGGTGGGGCTGGTGTTTTTGATTAAGGAATAATTATTACTGTAACGAGGGAAGATATTTCTGAAAATTCGTCCATTGAAAATATATGGTAGAAATTACAAATAAGAAAGGAAAGATCATTTTGATGGGATTGTATAGGCCCCCCCCAACAGAAAGAGGGAAATTGAGAACAAATATGTAGGGAGATCTCACATATATATAAGCATAATAAGGTTGCAATAATGGGGGATTTTAATTTTCCAAACGTTGACTGGGACTAACATAGTGTTAAAGATGTGGATGGTGAAGAATTTGTCAAATGTGTTCAAGAAAATTATCTTTATCAATATGTGGATGCTCCTACTAGAGAAGGAGCAAAACTAGACCTTCTTTTGGGCACTAAGGCAGGGCAGATGACTGAAGTAAAAGTGGGGGAACACTTTGGGTCTAGCAATCATAATTTCAAAATGGTTATGGAAAAGGATAAGCCTTCCATAAAGGTTCAAGTTTTTAATTGGAGTAAGACAAATTTTTATGGTATGAGAGAAGAACTTACAAAAGTTGATTGGAGCAGACTGTTCGCAGGTAAAAGGATGTCTGACAAGTGGGATGTGTTCAAGAGTGTGATGACGAGAGTTCAGAAGCATTTTGTTCCGGTTAGAGTGAAGGGTAAGGCTGATAAGATGAAGTAACAATGGATGAATAAAGATATTGAGGTTCTAGTCAAGATATAGACAACTTGATTCAACCGAATCTCTAAATCAATTTAAAGAGTGTAAGGGCACTCTTAAGAGAGACATCAGGAAGGCAAAGGGGGAGTATGAGATAGCATTGGCAGAAAAGGTTAAAGATAATCGAAAGAGATTTTATAAATACATTAAGAGGAAGAGGGTAACTAGAGGGGGTTGGGCCTCAAAGGTCAAGGAGACCACCTTGGTGTTGAACCCCAGGAGATGGGAGAGGTACTAAATGAATATTTCACGTCAATTTCTTACTCCTCAGTAAAAACTGAATCTAGAGAATGCAGAGAAATAAACTTTTGATGCTTTAAAAACAGTTCACATTACAGAGGAGGAAATTCAGGAGGCTTTAGTGAATATAAGAAGTGGATAAATCTCCAGAACTTGATCTAATGTATACCAGAACATTGTGGGAAGTAAGGGAGGAAATTATGAGGCCCCCTGCAGAAATATTTGCATCATCTATAACTATGAGTGAGGTGCAATGATGACTGGAGAGTGGCTAATGTTGTACCTTTCTTTAAGAAAGGTTGTAAGGAGAAATTGGGGAACTATAGACCTGAGAGTCTGACTTCAGTTGTGCGTAAATTGTTGGAGATTATAAAAGATAGAATTTATGCACACTTCGAGAGGTGAAAATTGATTAGGGATAGTCAGCATGATTTTGTGAGAGGAAAATCATGTCTCACAAACTTGATTGTGTTTTTTGAGGAAGTTACCAAAAAGGTTGGTGACGGCAGAGCAGTAGTTGTTGTTTATTTGGATTTTAGTAAAGCCTTTGACAAGGTTCTGTATGGTAGACTAATTCGTAAAGTTAGGTCACATAGGATTCAGGGTCACCTTGCCAACTGGATACATAATTAACTTAATGGCAGGAGACTGAGTAATGGTGGAAGGTTGCTTTTCGGATTGGAAGCCTGTGACCATTGGTGTTCCACAGGGATTGGTTCTGTGTCCTCTTCTGTTTGTCATTTATCTAAATGATTTAGATGAGAATTTAGAAGGCATGGTTAGTAAGTTTGCGGACACCAAAATTGGTGGCATAATAGACATTGAAGTAGATTTACTAAGATTACAGAGGGATCTTGATCAAATTGATCAATGGGCTGAAAAATGGCAGAGAGAGTTCAATCTGGATAAATGAGAGGTATTGCATTTTTGTACAACAAACAAAGGTAGGGCTTATACAGTTAATGGTAAGGCCTTGGTTAGTGTTGTAGAACACAAGGACATAGGGATACAGGTAAATAATTCTTTGAAGCTTCCATCACATATAGGCAGGGTGGTTAAAAAGGCATTTGGCATGCTTGCCTTCATTGCTCAGTCCTTTGAATAGAGGAGTTGGGAAGTCATTTGGGGGTTGAACAAGACATTGATGAGGCCTCTTCTGGAATACTGTTTCTAGTTCTGGTCACCCAATTACAGGAAAGATATTATTAGACTGGAGAGGGTTCATAAGAGATTTACCAGGATGTTGCCAGGTATGGAAAGTTTCAGTTAGAAAGAAAGGCTGGATAGGCTGGGTCTTTTTCCGCTGGAGCTTGGGAGGCTAACAGGTGACCTGATAGAAGTTTATAAAATAATAAGAGGTACAGAGAGAGTTAATGGTAGTTGTCTTTTCCCTAGGATAGTGGATTTCAAGACTAGGGGGCACATGTTTGAGGTGACAGGAGAGAGATCTAAGAAAGACCTAAGAGGCAATTTTTAAAAAAATTTACACAGAGGATGATTTGCATGTGGAATGTGAACTTCCTGAGGAAGTAGTGAATGTGGGTACAATTACAACATTTAAAAGACATTTGGATAAGTACATGAATAGGAAAGGTTTGGAGGGATATGGGCCAGGAGCAGGCAGGTGGGATTAGTTTAGTTTGGAATTATGTTCAACATGGACTGGTTGGACTGAAGGGTCTGTTTCCGTGCTGTATGACTGTATGATTCAATGAGAGCTGGGAGAGCAGCAGCAGTTTTCTCATGAAGTAACTGAGCAACAGGAACATCACCTTTAGCACGATAAAGGAATGTACTGCCAGGCACAACAGGCCTGACAGGACTTCGTTGACACTGACTTTCAACAAATGTGAGCTGTGCAAAGTAATAATTCGTTAACTGTAAAATTGTTGTTATTCAAAATATACCTTTTTATTTCCAGAAGTAAATGCACATTTTGTTTGTTTCTTTTTTGTACTTTCTGGTTGTTCAATAAGTATTATTTTATCAACTGTTTGAAACCTTTCCAACATATTCCCATATTGAAAAAATGACAAGGTATTGTGTTATCATGCATCCCACTTTATTGGCACCACATGCACAAGCACCCACTCCCTCCACCACCAATGCTCAGTAGCTGCAGCATGTAATATCTATAAGTTGCACTGCACAAATTCACCAAAGATTCTTAGACAGCACCTTCCAGACCCATGACCACTAGAAAGTCATGGGATATATCGGAATACCAGCACTTGGAAACTCCCCCTCAAGCTGCTCACCATCCTGATTTGGGAATATATCACCATTCCTTCACTGTCACTGGGGTCAAAATTCTGGAATTCCCACCCTAACAATATTGTGGGTCTACCTACAGTACATGGACTGCAGAAGTTCAATTGGGCTCAATATCACCTTCTGAACGGCAACTCGAGATCGGCAATAAATGCTGGCCACCCAATGAAACCTTCAATACATGACAGAATTAAAAGGGCATTAGGGAAAGAGTAGCACACTCCTTCAGGCAGGGTTCGAACATTATACAGCCTCTGTAGCTCTATTCTTGCAGCTGCAGTTACTATGACAGTTGAGCATACAGGTGATGATGTAAAGTAGCAATATCTTAATGAATATGAGATTCAATTAACAGTGAAGTGTCATCCGTGCCACCCGTCTGCACCCACAAGCTTTTGTTTTTTACATTTCCTCCCATTATGTGTACTCATGGCTAGCAGTGTTTCACCTGGCATAACCTGGTCTTGCAATTCCCAGAAGATCCTGCCGCATGTTTCACAAGAACGCAAAATAGCGCAAGAGTGGCATCAGAGAAGCATGGTGCATGCATAATTAGTTCAGCAGCAGAAACCTGTGTTTGGTAGCTCACTAGATAGAGTTCAAGGGGAGAAATCCTTCAAAGAACTCTCAAAACTGGCACCAAGCCCATTTCTAATAAAAACCAGCTCTAGAAAACATTTCTTTTCAGAAAGGATCAGAAATTAAGAAATGTCTTCCGCAAACAACAATTTATGCAAGATCCAGTGGTAATTTTAAAAAGAAATTTACAGATTTTTGTTAGCCAAAATTTTCTAGGACATGTGGGGCAAAGGCAGGTTAGGTCTCAGGGCAACCATAATCTCATTAAATGGCAGAACATGCTTGAAGGGTTAAATGGCCTACTCCTGTTCCTATTAAAAAGTACAGAAAACATTTTTGGCTCTTTAAAAAATTTGAAAACCTGAAACCAGAATAGCTGAGATTTCATGCTTTTAGTAGCTCATTTTCAGTGCAGTAAAGTTCAATGGCAGCAAATAAAATTAATCAAGACATCAAAAGGGTACTCACATTACTCATCATTAGTGCTAAATATTGGAGTAAGTTTAACTCATAGCTAATGTACAAGTACATAAACTCCATGATATACAAATCATGTAACTGGTGAGGCAGACAAAAAAAAAGTTTTTTCTGCAACGTGGAACAACTTGACAGCATGCATCTGTTCCTTGCTTAAAGTTGCTTGCATCACTTTCTTATAAGTGATTTTAACAGCAGGTTTGAGGCCGGGGCAGGAGGGTGAGCCACAGAGCTTGTCTACCTACCGACTCATCCTTGACCAATTTCACATTTTACACTTTACACGGCAGTAGAACCAACCTATCCTTGGGCTTGTTGATGTGCTTCAGTGACCAACTTCACACTTCCCTCACTACCATTGACCTCAGACAGGGGCAGACTCCCACCATTTGAGATGCCACTAGCTTCAGCTGCATGAGCAAAGTTGGGTAAGGGAGGGTCCTCTTTTGTGGATAACTTGTTCCCATCAGAGGCACGACTCTAAAGTCATCCTTTCTCTCCTATCTCTAAAACAGAGTAACCCACACCATTGCCAGAACCTACCAGCACGACCCCAGTGATGCACTGGACATAGCTTAATTTTGGTCTGCTCTTTATTGGGATCCCAGCAGCAGCCACTAGGAGTTGCTGAGACGTCAGACCTGCCAGCCATTTGTTGGACTTTGTTCCAAGCAAGGGAATGAAGTCTCAGTTTCAAAATTGACACTGCTGTCGGCATTCAGTTGCTGATGGACAGACGTTACTAGGGTGAGCCTGCTTACCATTGACATTTTAACCATCTCAGGGACTTCAGCATCTCAAAATCCAGCCCTTTGCTTCAGCAGGCAGCTAGCCCCTAAGGTAATTCAGATATGATCAGTGGTCAGAGGTAGGAGGGTGTGACAACAAGTGAGGAAAGTATGGAGATCCAGAAGGTAGCAATGCAGAAGTCTCAGTCTTTGCAACTGTCCAACAGATTTGAGGTTTCTGCTACATGTGTGGACTACAGCAGTCGCTGGGGGGAGAATGAACAAACTGACTATGACATTATGGTAGGAAGGTAGCTGTTCAGGTAGACCAAGTGATAAGGAATACAATTTTATCAGTGGGAAGAGTAGTTGGGGGTAGTTTATTTTCACTGCAACTGGGAGTGAGAATCCAGATAGCTATCTTGCCTGATCTGATGCGAGGTTCAGAACACAAGGAACTTGGGACAGAAAGTATCCAGTTATCATGGCCCTCAAGTGTACCAATGACACAGGCAGGACTACAGAAGAGGTACTGCCAAGGAAGTGAGAACAACTAGGAACTAAATTAGAAAGTAGAATTACAAGGCTAATAATCTCTGGATTACCAAATGAGCCAAGAGCAAATTAGTGAAGGGTAAATAAGATCAGAACTTTGAACATGACTCAAAGATTGGTGTATGAAAGATGGGCTTAAATTCATGGCACGTTGGCACTGTATGAGAGAAAGTGGGAACTGTACCGTTGTCATAACATTCATCTGAAATGCACTGGGACCAGCATCCTGGCAAATTGGATAAAATGGGCTGCAGAAAGAATATTGAAATGTGGCATCAAAACCTACCTTCATCCAATGCCAACAAATGTTACCAACAGGAATCACATTAAAGCTAATGCTTTATCTCTCTAAGCAAAGGGTGCTTTGGTAAATTGCAGCAGTCCTACTGATACCCCATCTGAGATCAGCCACCTGAACAGAGAACTAGACTTTTTCTTTGTTTTACGGCTGATCTGTCTATTGGATAAACTGTGTGAACCATCAAGGTGGCTTGTACAAGTTATTAATGGGATCACATCAACATAAAATTGTGGCTGGAGCAAGAAACATCCTTTGTATAAAGCTAAAGAACTCATTTTCTAGCACATGAACATTACGAAGGGCATACAAACTAATGTGAAACATGTTCTGGTTTATGCAGGTAATTAGGAAAGTTAAAGAATGCTCTTGTTTTTCATGACGGAAGTTGCATACAAAAGTAGGGAGGTTATATGTCAGTTATTCAGGGCACAAATGAGACTGCATCTGGCGTATTGTGCATTCAGTCACCTTATTTAAGAGTGATGTGAGTGCATTTGAGGCAATTCAGGGAACGCTTACCAGATTTAATACCAGAAATGGGCAAGTTGTCTTATGAGAAAAGGTTGGACAGGCAAAGCTTGTATCTGCTGGGGTTTAGAAGAGAAAGAAGTGATTTGATTGAAAATATAAAATCCTGAGGGGCCTTGACAGGGTAGATGGAGAAAGGATATTTCCTGTAATTTGAGAATTGAGAACCAGAAGTCATGGGTTAGAAGTCTGGGGTTGCCCATTTAAAACTAAGACTAAGTGAATTTGCTACTCTCAGGTTCAAAATTGCAAAGACGGTGGAAGCAGAATACTTAAATATTTTTATGGCAAAAGTAGATAGATACTTGTCATGCAAGGTTATCTGGAGGGCAGGAATGCGGATTTGAAATTACAGTCAGATTAGTCGTGATCTTATTGAATGGTGGAGCAGGATAAAGGGGCTGAATAGCCGATTCTGATTAGCATGCTCATATTGAAAAAATGTGACATGTCTCTACAAGTCCCACCTGCTCCAGAGGTGTGTAAAAACAACTCTGAACAGGTTGCTTAGAAATATCTATGATGTTGAAAAAAACCTATCATGACCTAAAACAGTTGAAGCATTCTTTAAATCTGATATGAATTAGAGAGTAAAATGACAGCCCAGATCTGCCTTTTGGTTATCATATCATCAACATGTTTCTGGCATGCACTCTACCACATTTCATTACACTACGGAGAAGCATGCCTGAAAACCAACTTCATGGAATCACTAAATCCCAACAAAAAAGAGAATGCACGCAACTGGCAAGATCTCAAAATAAGGACAACAAGGCGGCCAAAGACAACAATGGAATTCATGGAGTGTGTACACATTTGTCTTTTTTTCAAAAAAAGCACTAACAGCAGGTCATATTCCTTTAGATTACTATCTACACAAATATTATTGAAGTTTATTGAAAATGAAAGCAAATGTTTAGTTTCCTAACTCTGAAGTTAAAACATATTCAACTTTATGGGACAAAGCACTCAAGTAAGAAGTTGATGTTTTATTAAATTAAAAGTATTTGTATCCAAGTTAATAATCATTTAAAAAAAGTTTAATTCATAGGTCTTCTCAAAAAAAAACATAAAAAAACAGCATAATTGTCAGGTCTGCAGTATTGCTCACGTAGCTTCGTTATCTATTGAGTGAAAATAACCAGGATAATTATTCACCTGTCATTTTGTCTCTCTTTTGGGATTATCCTTCCCAGATGCAGCACATAATATTTTACTTATTTAAACATATGTCATTTCATGCTGATTAACAGATGAGACACCTTATGTATCATTACAAACATACTAAACGTCCCAAAGTTGTTCACAGGAGTGATATACAATAAAGTATGACACTAAACCACACAGGGAGATTTTAGATTACATGACCAAAAGAGAGGTTAATGAGGCAGGTTTTAAGGAAGCACTTAAGAGCTTAGCGCCTCGGAAGCGTTAACTCTATTTTCAATCGAAGACCTGCGACAAAATTGTATTTATTTTTACAACATCTCTCAGCCCATATACTGAAATAAACAACAGCTTCTGTTCATTATTGGACCAACTCAAACTTGATCAGTTCGAATTGAGAAATTGGGAGACAATGTTAGGCATACGGATGCAGGATGGAAGCTGCGTCAAGGAAAAACTGTTGCACCTGCTTGACTGTGTTCTGTTTTTACATTTGTGAACAGCAAATGGAGAAACAATATATATTTCTTCACACTTAAATGGGGTAACAACAAACTTGATTTTATTGGAGCCTAAGTTGCTAGGACATTTAACCGTACAAATACAAAGACTGGCTAATACGATTAAGCTTAATAGGCTTAAAGGAACATTGCCAGAATTTTAAAAACTATAATGAAAATGTTACACAGTAAAACTATCATTTTTCAACACCAACTTAAATAAACATACCTTCTCAGTCTCCAGTACTTTATTTTCAAAGATGTAAGAGATGCAGTTTCGAACAACCTCCAGTCTACGAGCACTGTTAAAAATCGATCCCATTCTATCCATTATTGACACTAGAAATTTAAAACAGTAAAATAAAATTTAATGATGTATTTACCTTAACTTAGGCATTTAAATGAATACTTACATATTGATATCTGAAGATTATGGTACCGTACAACTTCAGAGTCAGATCCAATCTGACTTCTGAGCATGCTGACTGGAGAAGTTCTTGTGAGATGGTGTATAATATCCGGCCATTGAGGGCCAGAATTCGGCTACATCTCAAGATACTTTTATAAGCTTAGTATTGAGAATTTCAAAATTTGAACCTAGCAAACCCTCTTTTTACGTTGTGTTTGTCAACACTCATGCTCAAAACTTTCACAGTAGAATATTGATCTGGAAATCTGTTTCACTGCTGAGCCCATTTAGAATCTCTGAGGTTACAGAGGGATAGACAGGTGGCTGAAACAATGATTTCAGGTTTATTATCAGAGTATAAGACCGTAAGACATAGGAGCAAAAGTAAGTGATTCAAGTCTGCTCCACCATTTAATGAGATCATGACTGACCCTATAATCCTGAACTTCACTTTCCTGCTTCATTCCCATGTTTCCCAAAGAATAATGTTCTTTTCAGCCTGTTGCATATTTATCCACTGTCAAAACCTAAATTATATAAACAGGAAGCTCTGAAGCCTACCAGGATCTTCTGGGCCCCAATATTTGGGCAACACATTTTAAAGGTACCCAAACAGTGCCTTACTTACTGCAATCCAGGAGCATCACTCAACTTCTGCTCATCCCCACGAACCCCCAGAGATGTCAGAAACCACCCAAAAACCATGCATTAGTAATGCCTCCCTCGAGGTTCTTCTGAAGGAAGATGGCCAGGCAACCTCCCCCATCCACTAAAAAAAAGTGGTGGGAATCTGGAATGCATGGCCTAGTAGGGCAGTAGAGGTGGGAAATATCATAATCTTTAAAATGTACCTGGATGAACAACTGAAAGGTTAGAATATTCAAGGCTATGAGCCAAGTGCTGGAAAGTGGGATTCCGTGAGATAGGTCACCACAGACTCAACGAACCAAAGGGCCTTTTCTGTTTGCATGACTCTATGAGAGATGTTCTTCTCCATTTGGATGATAATAAGAGGCCGGCCCAAATGACAAAAGCAGGTGCTTGTGAACAACTCAAGGAAACCTTGTTTCACCACAGGATGAATGATCTGTTTTGCCAGGGCACATGGCACTATCTACTCAATTGTTCATGCTCCCACAAATGATTGGTTTTGTAAGATTGTCACTGCACAGAGCACAAGAAATTGGGTGCCAGGCATCATCATCAGACGTTTCATAAGCAAGTAATATCTGCCAATTAACTGCAGTTACCATTGAGGATCAATTGGTGGTGCAATGGTCGGGTGTCACATCTGACAGTGTTTACATTTAAAACACAGAAGGAGCTGCAACACTCTATCTCACGTACCATCGCTAACTGGTTTTTTTTATAACAACCAGAAGAATGCAGACCTGAAAGACTTTCACCAAAAGCACAACCACATAAGATGGCCCTTTGAACTAAACCCCTGTTTAGCTCAGCCCTGTTCAAGTACACTGCCTTACTTGGCCAATCTTGTTAGCCCAATCAGGCTCGACCCCCAACACTACAGACATTTAACAACAGCACGTCAGACTGCGTACGACTGATGTTTCTCATGAGCTGATCAGCATGGAGATATTTCACACCAATATGAAATTGGTGTGAAATATCTTAGTTAAGAATGGGCTAAGAAACTAAAGAAGTTTTGATGTATCATAGCTTGAAGGTAACAGTCTATCCTGTAAACCTCATAAGTATAATCAGACTTGTGAATACATGTATATTCCATTATTAGCTAACATTTCACCTGTGAACATAATTCCAGCAAGCTCTGTTAATGCGTATTCACGTCATGCAAATAAATGCAAAACACATTCCAAGCCATGATGGTAAGCAACAGTGACCGTCGGAAAGGTTTTGAAAACTTAAAAGCAAAACTTCAATCAGCCATTAGAAAACTGAACTACAATCTTCCACCAATTGAGATTCCCTACTTTCCCTTCGAAGACCTTCAGGAGGACCAAAATTCCACCAGATGAATCTTCTCCAAACTGCTTCCCCACTTAACAAAATGGCCAAGTTGGAACAGAGTACTCTCAGTATAGTTCCACCAATATGCCGGGATTGTAGTAGCAAGAATTCCCTATTTTTATATTTCAATGTCCTTACGAAAAAAACCCAACATTCTGTTCACGTTCTATGGTGAACAACAAGGTTGTCTGAATGGCGTAAGTAGTATTTTTATTTTATGTTCTTAAGACACATATCTAAAAGTGCACATTATGTGCAACTAAATAAGAGTTCAAATTTCCCTCTAAAGGAGTCAAACTACAAGGCAATAGGTCCCCAAAAAGGATATGTCAACAACCTTTGCAGAAGGGAGTATAAAATTACTAATTGGAGACATGTAGACTTTCTACTGGTTTGCCAACGTGGAATATAGGGGGAGGTAACAGCCTGGTGGTATTATCATTAGACTATTAATCCAAAAGATCCAGCTAATGTTCTGGGAACCAGGGTTCAAATTCGGCCACAAAAAGATGGTGGAATTTGAATTCAATGAAAATCTGGAATTAAAGGGCTAATGATGGCCATGAATCAACTGGCGATTGTAGGAAAACTCACTAATATTCTTTAGGGAAGGAAACTGTCATCCTTAATAGTCTGGCCTACATGTGACTCCAGACCCACAGCAATGTGGTTGACTCTTTACTGGCCTCTGCACAATTTGTGATCTGCAATAAATGCTGATCTAGCCAACAATGCCCTCATCCTGTGAATGTACACAGAAAAATTCCAGATGATTAAAGTTTTCATGCTTAGCACCATCACATTATAATGAAAAGTCAATGTGAATGTGCAAATACATATTTAAATTATACACTCGAATACACGACAGAAACACATCTCAGCATATTCATATACATACATGCTTAAAGTCAAGAAATGGGACAGAAGTTTATATGGAGTTGCCAAAGTGAAGTGGTATAATTGAGTAGAACATGGTCTAAAAACGACACAGTGTGAACTGAATCACTCTGATATGCCTAGACAAGAACATGAGGCTTAAATTCCAGTTTTCACTAATACATGAAACTGTACCTTTGCTTGATGACAACTCGTCATTCTCAAATAAACCATCAGATGCGATGCAGACTAAGATCAAGTTCAAAGCAAAAGGAAGAAGGAAACTACCACCCAACTACCAAAATAATTAGACGCTCTACATCAACTGGTGTCAAAACAGCAATGGTTCTGAGATTAGTGAGACTCTTAGATTGCTTGCTGCAGGGCAGTTTCTTATTCTGAGATGCTTTGTGAGAATAAACAAAAAAAAAGCAATCCAAACAAAACAAAACCAAACAGAGTATGACCTTGCATTTAGAGTACTTTTGGGTTTGAATACAACCTGGTCACATGAAATGGAAAACTCGTGTTAGTTTTGGCAGTAGCATCCAAACACAATCGAGGTTCTGTTCACAGGGAACAGAAATAGACCACAATATGGAGCTGAGATAATAATATCAGAAATTGACAATTGCAGTGTGGAAATTAGATGTAATACAATAGTTGAGGAGGAATGATTTTCAGACATTGTGCTGGCAGGACATTGTTGGTAGTCCACAGAATGCTCCGCACTGCATGTTATCTGTGCTATATCTGATTTGGGAGTGCTTAGAAAGAACAATGAGTGCAGACAGAAGTCTGATTAATCCTTCAACACTGTAACCTCACAAACCATGTTTTTTTTTTGAAAACAAAAAGTGCTGGCGATCACAGCGGGTCAGGCAGCATCTATGGAGAAAAAGCAAGTTAACTTTTTGAGGCTAGATGACTCCTCATCAGAGCTGACGTGTAAAGGGGGCAGCATTTATGCAACAGTAGGGGGAGAAGGGAAATTGATAGTTCAGAGTAAATCCCTCCCCTACTATAGCATAAATGCTGCCCCCTCCACACTTCGCTTCAGGTCTGATGAAGTGTCATCCAGACACGAAACAGTAGTTTGCTTTCTCTCCATGGATGTTCCCTGGCCCGCTGTGATCTCCAGCATCTTTTGTTTTCAGTACAGATTCCAGCATCTGCAAAAATTTGCTCCTATGGATTTTTTTCAATTGGGGTGGAGGAGAGGAATAGTCAGGGGGATTGGAAGGGAAAAAGAATGTACACCTTTAAAAAAATATTCCTGGCTTATGCTTAGAATGGAGAGATTTTACTGTTTATTCTGTTTTTAAAAAATCACAGGTAACATTAAAAGCATAGGGAATACTCTTATATGTCCCACAGGAACAGTTCTGTATAAGACACAATAACTGCCTTAAATCATCCACAAATGTGTGTACCAAACAAAGAACAGAAGCAAAATAAACAGGACAAAGGATCACAAAGATCACATCCTACAGAATTTGTTTATACTTTGACAACTTGCTTTCCCAAGTGTTTGTTAACATAATTATTTTTACCACAAGTACATGTTAGCAGAAGTTCAAGGTTGCCTTTAAAATACTGATATATTAAAATATTGATACGTACCAACTGGTGGGCCAGCAGGTACAATGCACTTTTTCTCAACCCGAACAGCAGGAGGTGAATTAAGGTGCTTTGAAAGACCTTCCTGGAGAAGAGCCTGTACTTTATCTTCATTTATCTTGGGAAATGGCAGTACATGCACCCTCATGTGTGAACCTTCAGTTGGCTTAGGCACTTTCTGAAAAGCCATGTGTGGATTTGGATTTTCCTACAATAACATTTTTCAAATGGAAAAATAGATAAATAACTTTGAATTACTATGAACTGTGTCTATGGAAAATATTGAGACAACAATGTGGAATGTTTAGAACATATTCCTTTTGGTAATTCACACTATTGCCACCCACATTACGGAGGGTGTAGAGTATTCTTTTAGTTTTGTTCCAAACTCTTAATAGTTTCACCTGAAGTGAGTAATTTGCTCATTTTCATCAAGATACTATTATCTTGATTGGTTAGCTCTATGGAACATGCTACCATTGAGAGTTGGTTGATGAAAGATAATCAGCACAGATTTGTGAAGGGGAGTTTACGCCTGATTAAACTTGCCTAATTTTTGAAGAAGTCACCAGCACACGGGACAGGGGAGTGCCAATGACTGCTGTGTAAATGGACTTGTAAAATGTATTTCATAACGAGATAAACGAAAATGGAAGTACACATAAATGAAAGTAAAACTGTGACATAGATCAGTAAATGGTTAGGGTATAGGAGACAACAGGTAGGGATAAAATGAACATTTTCTAGCTGAAGAGATGTGACTGGTGGAAATCTTCACCTATCTGTTCTCGGGGCTCAGCTTTACACAATCTATATTCATGACTTGGATGGAGGAAGTGAGCAGATAGTGTGAATACTCAAGGTTTCAGTATAATAAAGATGGATCAATAGACATGTTGGAAACTAAAAGTGATTAAGGAAATTAGTTACAGTCTAAGAAGATTATCTTGCTGAATGACAGAATGGGCTCCATGGGTCAAATGGCCGATTCCCGTTCCTATTTCTAATGTTCACTGTATGACTGAACTGATGATGAGTTAAATTAATAACTGTAGATAAATCCAAAACCTTAAATAGTTGTGCAATTTCTGAAGACATTATTAGCACAATTGTTGGTATCGGAGATTGGGATCACCGTACGAAAGGACAGTAACAAGATACCAAGAATAAATCAGCTACAGTGAGTCACATGAAGTAAGCCTTGTCAGTAAATACTGAAGCACAACTACTTATAGCACAAAAAAGCCTTAATGTGAAGTTATTCCTTCACAATTTCTTTCAGAAAGTTAAAAACATCTTAACTGATAATTGAGAATCTTTTTGAAAAGTAAACTTCAAAATATAGCAAAATAGGGTTTGAATATGACTGTTACTTTTTTAAAATTATTCATTCATGGTTTGTGGATTGTCGCTAGCTAGGCCACCGTTTATTGCCCATCCCTAACAGCCTTTAAGAATATATTGATGAGTTTTGTTCTTGAGCTGCAACAATCCTCGGTTGCCTACAGTGGTGTCAGAAAGAGTTTCAGGATTCTGACCAGCGATATTGGAGTTCCAAGTCAGGATGGTGTGTGACTTAGGAACATTTGAACATAGGAACAAGAGTAGACTATTCAATCCATCGAACCTGCCCTGCCATTCAGTACAATCATGGCTGATTGAATACTCCAATGCCTTTTATTCACCCCATTCCCTATAACCCTGTATGCAACTGGTAATTAAAAATCTATCAATCCCTACCTTAAACATAATTAAAGACTGAGCTTCCACAGGAGTTCTGTGGGACAGAATTTCAAAGATTCACAAACTTCTGCGTAAAAGACTGTCTTCTCATCTAACATGGCCTGAAGGAATGCCCAAGTCCTAATGAAATTAGGGAATGAGGATAGATATATTAATTCAGTGTTAAATGGGTATGAATTTGTTATATAATATATTCTTGAGTAGATTTGTAGCTCAGATTGTGGACGCTGTGGTTGGCTTGCTCATTGAGTTGGTTCATTAGCTTGCAGACGTTTCATTACCCTGCTGGGTAACATCATCAGTGTAGCCTCCGATGAAGCCTTGTTGTATTTTTTCCCTTGCTATTTAAACTCTCGGGCCCGTTGGAATCGATTACCTCATTTCCGGTTTTACTTCGCAGTGGTGTGTATATACGGTCTAATTCTGTGTGTTTATTGATGGCCTTCTTGGTGGAGAACCGGGCCTCTAGGAATTCCCATGCTTGTCTCTGTTTGGCTTGTCCCTGTTTGGCTTGTCCTAAGATCCTGACATTGTCCCAAATGAATTGGTGGTCGTCCTTGTCAGTATGTATGGAGATGAGTGCGTATTGGTTGTGTCTTTTTGTTGCTTGTTGGTGTTCATGTATGCTTGTAGCCAGTTTTCTTCCGATCTGTCCAATGTAATGTTTGTCGCAGTCCTTGCATGGAATCTTGTATATTACGTTATTGCTGTCCATAGTCGGTAAGGGGTCTTTGATTCTTGTTAGCAGTTGGTGTAGGGTTGCTGTAGGTTTGTGTGCCACTCTGATGCCCAGTGGCCATAGGAGTCTTGTGGTCAGTTCAAATATGTTATTGATGTATGGTAACGTGACCAGTGTGTCAGGGCGTGCTGTATCTTCTTGTTGTTGTGTGTGTGACAGGCATCGTTGGACCCAGCTGTTTGGGACAAAGGATCAGTCATCCGCATATGAACACACATACTTGAATGTGTACATTTGCTGCCAATATCAAAAGGGGATTGACATAATGTCACCTCACCTTTTGTGAAGTGGGTGTGAGGTTGAGTTGCCTTTGGTTGCAAGACGTGCATTTCCGAAATGAAAGTTATAGCCAATTTCTTTCAGTAAATAACAGGGCCTCTTGTTTCCCCAGACATAATTTTTTTTAGATCTAGCCAAGGGCTGAATTTCTGTTGATGTTTCTGATGGGATATTTTTCTAATGGACTTCAGCACTGGCCTCCAATGGTGAAAGGATAGTATTTCAAAATCTGGCGTTAATGTAATCAGTCCTCACCACCCAAACTCTCTTCCAGATAGACAGTACGGACTCCTAGGCTAAGTTTAAGTCACTGCATATGACTGCTAATACTGAAATCTATTCTGCAAGGAGAAATAAGCGCAATCATTTGAAAGACAAAATTTCACATTAAAGATAGCAAAATGACACACAATAATAGTGCAACATCTTTTGTGCTGCTTTGGCAAAGTCAAGAATAAACGTTAATAACAATTCTAGTTCAGGTCATTTGAAAAAAGTGAACTGCGAGTGAAACAGGTGGATAGGCTTAATGATAACAAACTGCAATGAACCTTTTGTTGCAAGTAACATTAATATTTCCAATTAGGTTCTGTCCTCAGACATGATAATAACATGGTCATGATAAGACATTTATCATGGTTAACCACCATATTAATTAGAAAGTGTTTGAATTCTTACAATGCATAGTTAACTATATTAATGTTAAAAAATTACTTACAAAGAAACTTACATTTTTGTAGAGCTGTTCTGCAAGCTCTCGTATGTGTTTTAACATTTTTGTTGGAATTCCCTCCTCAGTTTTGATTCTTTCCACATCAAAAGCAACCAACTATAAGAAAGAAAAGTTATAAACTGTAACAATTTTTATCCCACAATAATGAAATTTATCAACTAATTAAAAATAAACATTCCTGTATATGTCTTAGGACTGAAATGTTTCCCTTAACAATTTCTAACAGATGTCATATGTTCCATTAGGCTTTAACCATTAATTTATGAATTAATCAAATATCAACAGACTACTAGGAAAATTAGTTTTTTTTAAAGTAAGTTGGCAAAATCTGTTTGCGCCGAGGAAATCCAATGGACACCCAAGGCCCCTAGTGCAGAACATGAGGAAAATTTCTGATGCCGAGAGATTAATTTTCTTCTTAAATGCTGATAGTCAGAATGTGGCTTCCAGTTCAAGAAGCTCCTCTCAAGATGGCCGATAGAGTGGCAATTCCACCACTTACCTGGCAAGGCCCTCAACTTCTGGATCAAGTTGCCAAGGAGACCATGACAATAATTAGTCCAGTCATGTGTCCATTTGCAGAGTTAAGGGTGCTGACAGGAGAATCAATTTTACCTTAAGACGATTGAAGTATTTCAAAGCAGCTACCTAAATCTCGCACCTCAGGAGGCATGTAGTAGTATCAAATTTGTAACAAGAAAAAGTTGATTAATTCCAAAAGAGATGGTGAAAAATGTGATATTCTTGTAAACCATAAAATGCAATAAATCACAGGAATATTTCATTTCAAGGAACAGGCTAATACATTGATTTTTAAACATCTGTTTCTGATGTTATGAGTAACTACATGGAACATATTTCACTAAGATCAGAGAGAAAGTAATGACTACAAAGTTATGAGGCACACAACTTGCTACTACAATTTGAGAAATGAAGCTTACTGCCTAATGCAAAGATCCCCAAAAGTTTTGTTTATGAAATTCAATTGTTCACTCAGATTTAAGTTGCATCTTCTCCATTGTGGCACTGTTCTGTCGCACTGATGGTCCTAGAAACAGCAACATGAGCCACAGGAGTAGTGGGTATCCTTCTCTAACTAACAGCAAACTTGCATTTTGTCCCTGCTGTTGGAACAGTTAAGTCATGTGTAGGAATCTACAGATAAGTCACCTTAAAATGGATAGTTGGAGAAACTGAACCCCTACTGAAAGAGAAAATAGAACAATATTAAAAACATTTAAAAATGTGTGTCATGCTTCTTGTTTTGACTGATGTTGGAGGGGTGCACTGTTTCCTTTTCTAATCCCACTCTTTTACAGGTCTCAGCAAATTTTAATTGTAACTAGGCTGGTGACATCGCCAATTTTATAGGTTGCAGATTGTGACAGGTTCAGTACAGTATTAAGAACAAGTCAGCCAAGTTTCATTAGTCAACAAATAACCGGTTTATTATCAAAACAAATGTACTCAAACAAAGATCAAAGATCATTCGATTATGTAAAACAAATCCACCCTTCAAAAAACTAACACAGATCCACACACGTTCATGTCTAGGGAAAAACCAGCAGAAATATCTCTACGCTGTTAACCTTAAAGTAAGCTGGCCAAGCAATAATTAAACTCATGAAAAAAGGATAACTACAAATTGTGAACTGGGGTGCCTTCATGGTACAGCTGCAGTTGGCTGAAGTCCCTTTGATTCAAACAAAGGTAGGATCAATGCCAAGACAACCCCTCGTCAGGAATTCCTCCCGGGTGGCAGAGAAGAGACAGAGCACGAGAGGGCAATGGGCTTCTGGGGTAGGTCAAATTCATTCTGAGTTCCAAAATGCAACAGTCCTCTCCCACTCTCAAACTAGGCCATATGACTCCTATTAAAGAGCTTCAAAGAACTCCTTGGCCTTGCAGGTGCAACATTATTGCTGTTATATACACTTTTTTTGCTGAACAAACAGCGTTTTGTTTAAAAGAGAGAAAGCAATAGAAAAGTGAATAAGATCAGAGCATGCAGAATCAGAGGACAAGGAAAAGATGAATAACCAGCTGCTGGTAAGAAAACAGAGAATAGCAATAGAAAAAATACAGAACTTCAGAATGGGGTACACGGAAGTGGAGTATTAAGAATCATTGCTGGGGCCCTAATTATTTAAATTTACATTAATGGTTCAGGCTTTGAAATCAAAATGGCAATTTCCAAGTTTTCAGACGATACCAAATTACAAGCTAACATTAATAAACTTACAGCATAGGTTTTGATTGGAGCATAAATTCCAACTGAAGTATTAGATGTTACACTTTAGTATGAAAAATAAGCAGGTCACGTAATTTACATGGAAAATAAGAACCCAAAGAGGTTGTAACAGCAAAGGGGAGAACAAATACATAAAATCAATAAAAGTTGCGTACCAGGTCATTAAGGCTACAAACAAAAGCAAATCACAAATTGGGTGTTTTACTGAGAGAAACAGAACTGAGAAGTTATGCTAAATTGCTACAGTGCTAAATAGACTCATAATACCAAATGAGTCTCCAGCAGAAATATATATTCTTCATAATTCCATGTTAAAACTCTGGTTTGAAAAGAAAAGCATCTCAATTGCTACTATTAGATCACATGCTGTTACAAAGACTGTGCACATTCAGGGAGTGGAAGTTTTTGCAAGATAAGGGTTTTACGTTTAGGGGAACGAGTGCCGTAAGCAGGATCCACATTCTTCAGAAATCTAACTATTCAGAGGAACATTATGCTGCTCACACATTTGTTTTTGATTATTGTAAAACTGTTTTAACTGAGCTGTCCTGGTACAAGGAACAATTGATGAGTTGCCTCATAGAACAATATTTGGAGAATTAGCTTATCTAGCAA
>JAHRHZ010000062.1:33072713-33220982 GCA_024137785.1 Ginglymostoma cirratum
CCTATGATGCTGCTTGACCTGCTGTGTTCATCCAGCCCCATGCTTGTTATCTCGGATTCTCCAGCATCTGCAGTACCTTTTATCTCTTATCCCAGGTTATAGGCCAACAGGTTTATTTGAAAACACAAGTTTTCAGAGTCTTACTCCTTCTTCCGGTGTTAGAGAGAGAGATAGTGTCAGACACAGAATTTATAAGTAAAAGATCAAAGGGTCACACCACTGATCAGGATACATGAAACAAACCTAAGATGCTGTTAAATCTTTAATCAGTTAGAAAGTTTTAATTGGTTAATATGTATATGTAAATCCTCAAATTCCTTTCAAGTCCCTTTCCTCTGAGAACTAAAGGTTTTATCAATGTAAAGAAGAGATGACATTTTTGATCAGACAATGCATGTCAGGTGTGATATCTTGTTTAGAATCTGTTTGCGTTTTGGTTTGGTCTCAGACTGGTTTACTTCTGAAGTAGGAATTTATGAAACACCACATTGACTGACTGCCGAAAAATTGTATGCTTTTTGAACGAAATAAAATGTATCTGTAAATACAAATTCAACCCATAGATTCACATGTGCAACCCATACACAAGATGTGCTCGGATGAGGAAGAACGAGACGGACACCTGAAGGTGTTGAAGGATGCCCTCATAGGAACAGGATATGACGCTCAACTCATCAACTGCCAGTTCCGACGTGCCACATCGAAGGACCATAACGACCTCCTCAGAAGACAGACACAGGATACGTCCAATAGGGTACCCTTCGTCATGCAGTACTTTCCGGGAGCAGAGAAACTACGCCATGTTCTTTGCAGCCTTCAACACATTATCGATGACAACGAGCACTTTGCCAAGTTCTTTCCCACGTCTCCACTTCTCACCTTCAAACAAGTGCCAAACCTTAAACAGACCATTGTTTGCAGCAAACTACCAAGCCTTCAGGACAACATCAACCACAACATTATACAACCTGTCGTGGCAACCTCCACAAGACATGTCAGATCTTTAATGCGGACAATACCATCACACGCAGGAACACCACCCACCACATGCACAGCAAATATTCATGTGACTTGGCTAACGTTGCCTATCTCATATGCTGCAAGTAAGGATGCCCTGATGTATGGTATGTTGGCAAGACCACACAGACGTGATGACAACGGATGAATGGACACAGCTCAATAATTGCCAGGCAGGGATGTTTGCTCTTAGTCGGGGAGCACTTCAGTAGTCACGGACATTCGGCCTCGGATCTTCAGGTAAACGTCCTCCACGACAGACTTTGGGATACACAACAATACAAGAGTCACTGAGCAGAGGCTGAGAGCCAAGTTGTGGAAACATGAGGACAGCCTCAATTGGGATCTTGGGTTCATGTTGCAATGCAGGTGGCCCCACTGCACGAGACAGTCTCTCGCACACACATATATATACATACACACACACACTCGCCTCTCTCTCTCTCTCACCCCGAACCCGGACGCACACCCTTGCCCCACACACACACACACACACGCGCGCGCACACTCTTGCCCCACCCACCCGTGCGCACGCCCTTGCTCCACCCACACACGCACACCTCCCCCACACCCGCCCACACACAACCCACCCCCCACCGGCCCAATGCCTGATGTCGTCGTTTTTCAAGGGTCGCAACTTCCCCTCCACAGTGGTCAAAAAGCCCTCGACCTCATCTGTCACATTTCCCGCAACTCATCCCTCACACCCCCTCCCCGCAATAACAACAAAAACAGAATCCCCCTCGTCCTCACGTACCACCCCACCAACTGGATCCAATGCATCATCCTCTGACACTTCCGCCATCTGCAATCCGACCCCACCACCAAAGATAGTTTTCCCTCCCCACCCTTGTCTGCTTTCCGGAGGGACCACTCTCTCCGTGACTCCCTTGTCCGCTCCACACTCCCCTCCAGCCCCACCACACCTGGCACTTTTCCCTGCAACCTCAGGAAGCGCTACACCTACCCCCACACCTCCTCCCTCACCGCCATCCCAGGCTCCAAGAAGACTTTCCACATCAAGCAGATGTTCACCTGCACATCTGCTAATGTGGCATACTGCATCTGCTGTACCCGTTGTGGCCTCCTCTACATCGGGGAAACCAGGCGGAGGCTTGGGGACCACTTTGCAGAACACCTGCGCTCAATTTGCAATAAACAACTTCACCTCCCTGTCGCGAACCATTTCAACTCCCCCTCCCATTCCTCAGATGACATGTCCATCCTGGGCCTCCTGCAGTGCCACAGCGTTGCCACCCGAAGGCTGCAGGAACGGCAACTCATATTCAGCTTGGGAACCCTGCAGCCCAATGGTATCAATGTGGATTTCACAAGCTTCAAAATCTCCCCTCCCCCTACCGCATCCCAAAACCAGACCAGCTCATCCCCGCCTCCCTAACCTGTCCTTCCTCCCACCTATCCCCTCCTCCCACCTCAAGCCCCACCCCCATCTCCTCCCTAATAGCCTCATCCCGCCTCCTTGACCTGTCCATCCTCCCTGGACCGACCTATCCCTCCCTAACTCAATTTTACTGGATCCAACCCCGCCTCCTTGACCTGTCTGTCTCCTCTCCTCCTATATTCTCCTTTATCCATCATCTATCCACCTCCCCCTTTCTCCCTATTTATTTCAGAATCTCCTTCCCCTTCCCCTTCCCCTTCCCCTCCCCCATTTCTGAAGGGTCTAGACCCGAAACGTCAGCTTTCCTGCTCCTCTGATGCTGCTTGGCCTGCTGTGTTCATCCAGCTCTACACCTTGTTATCTTGGGATAAATGTGTCTTTTTCTACTTGGCAAGATGTAAATAGTTAGGTGGCCAACTATTGACAATCTATTTTAATGACGTGGATGCAGGGGTAGAATATATTATGGCCAAATTTGTAGATGATATTCAAATAGATGGGACAGTAAGTCGCAACAAAAAGAAATTAACAAGTGGAAATGGGTAGGTTATGAATGGACCAAAATTTGGCGGTTTACATGTGGATAAGTATGAGGTCTCTCAACTTAGGTTGTAGGAATAACAGAAAGGCAACTTATTTTCTAAACGGAGTGCTTCAGTGCAGAGAGATGTAGATGTTCTTAGGCATGAATCACAGAAAACAAGTATGCAGGTACAGCAGGTAATAAAGAAAGCAAACTGAGTTTTGGCATTTATTGCTAAAGGAAGAAAGATCACCAGATCCAAAATGTCTGATTTCTCTTCATAGATGCTGCCAGACCCGCTGTGCTTTTCCAGCAATTTGTTTTTGTATGTGATAACAAGGACTGATTTATGGGGTCACGGCTAAGGACATAGGAGAGTTCAATCCCTAAAGTTATTGAGTTCAATACTGAGTCCAGAAGGCTGCAGGGTCCCCAAGCGTAAATGGATGCACTAAGCTTTGCTGGAGTACCGCAGCAAGCCCAAGACAGCGAAACTGGTCAGGGAACAGAGTGGTGTGTTAAAGGGGCAGGTAACTGGGAATTCAGCATCTTTTTTGCGAGCTGAATGCAATGTTCTGTTAAATGGTCACACAGTCCATGCCAGGTTGTGTCTGGTGGTGGCATCACGGTGGCGGTGGGAGAAATGGCAGCTAATGATCCTCTGGATGTGGACGTTGGTGGAATAATAGGTGAGGACCAGCGGGACCCTATCACTGTTGTGGGAGGGAAGACAGGGGGTGAGGGTTGAAGTGGGGGAGAGGGGTTGGACCCGGCTGAGGGCTCTGTCAACCACAGTCCTGGGCATTCCTCAGTACCGGAGGCTCCCTTGACAAAGTTGGCATCATTGGAACAAGTGCAACCGTGACTGAGGAACTGGGAGAATGGAATAGTGTCTTTACAGGAGGCAGGGTGCGAGGATTTATAATCCAGGTAACTGGGGAGTCTATCCCCAGAAGTGGAAACAGAGATATCAAGGAACAAAAGGGAAGAGTCAGAGATGATCACCACCAGACACATATTCCCCTCCCCTCCCTTGTCAGCCTTCTACAGGTCCCCTCTTCATTCACTCCCAACAATCCCCCTGACAGCTGCATAGCACCATCCAGTGCAACCGCAGAAGGTGTAACCCCTGGCCGTTTACTTCCTCCCTCCCCAGCAGCCAAGGGCCCAAACACACCCTCCAGGTGAAGCAGCGCTTTACCTTCAGTTCACACAATCTAGTCTACTGCATTCACTGCACACGTGGTATCCTCTACATTGGGGAAACGAAGCACAGATTGGGTGATCGCTTTGCAGAACATGTGTTCTGTTCACAAATAGAATCTGAACTCCCAGTTGCCTGCCACTTCAACACATCACCCTGTTCCCTGGCCAACATCTCTGTCTTGGGCTTAGGGCAGTGCCCCAGTGAAGCTCAGTGTAAGGTGGAAGAACAACACCTCATTTTCCACTTGGGGACCCTGCAGCCTTCTGGATTTAATATCAAGTTTAACGACTTTTCAGGCTTGAGCTCTCCTATGTCCTTACCCCAACAGCCACAAACCAGGCCTTATCATATAGACTGCTATTACACACCACCCATCGTTAGCCATTAACAATCCCCATTAATTCACCTTCCTAGCCAGATCATTATGTTTTCCTTTGTCTGTCCAACTGTTCTTTCCCCTCTTTGGGCTCTATCTTCACCTATCATTTAACTCCTGACCCCCTCCTCGCACCCTATCCTCTGAATTTAAACCAACATTTTCCTATCTACCATTGGTTCTGAGGAAAAGTCACTCTGATTTCATTCCACAGATGCTGCCAGGCCTGCTGAGTTTCTTCAGAAATTTCTCTTTTTGTCTGTTTTATAGCATCTGCAGTTCTTTCATTTTTTAAGAGGAGAAATTACTTCTCTCAAAGGGTTGAGAATGTGAAGAATTCACTATCCCAGAGCATGATGAATGCTGGGATATTGAGTAAAATTAAGGAGGGGATAAACAGATTTTTAATTAGCAACACGATGAACGGTTCAGGGGAGTGGGCAGGAAAACAGAGATGAGGCTGAGATGTGATAAGTCATGATCGTATTGAATGGTGCAGCAGGCTCAAGGGGCAGAATTGCCTATCCTGTGCCAGAAGGCAACATGTCCACCCACTTGACTATCACTGCTGATGAGCATGACAAGCTGACTGATGTATTAAGTAGGATAAACAGCAAGGCAAGACAGAAGCACAGTGAGCCTTTAAGTTCTGATTGAGGGAGCAAAGTGCAAAAAAGGCAAAGTCAGACAAGGTACTGTGAGCATCAAATTAGGCTCAAAGTTAGTGACAGCTAAGGAGAGCAAATGAGTAGGCCTGAGATGCAGCTTGGCCCAATGCAAGAGATGGATGGATGTCCGTGTGCACAAATGCAGTTGCTGCCCCTGGAGTAAGCCTCGGGATGTTCGTGACTCCTGTCCAAGATGGAGGTCAAGGAGCAAGTGACAAGGTGGAGTCATCAGATTCCCACCTTGTTTTAAATGTCATGAATTACTGCCATCTAATTTCTATCTGGTGGTTGGGAGAATGGGAAACTGTATACAAATGAGGCAAGATTAGGTTTTAATGTTAATGTAATTAATGTTAACACAAATAGGCCACCTGCCACTCACTGGTGAGAATCTTGTCTTGTTGCTCAACACTTAGTTAGAAAATGAAACATTTTGTTCCGAGTGTCAAAAAACTCCTCACTGACCTCTAATAGTTTTCCTAATTCATGCGCCAACACCTGCGGAGTTCAGTACTTGTGAAGATTTTACCCAATGTTTCATTCCAAGGATTTTCACTTAGAACTGGGAAAAGTTAAAGATCCAGTAGGATTTGAACAAGGGTTGTCTGTGACCAAAAGGATGGCAAGCAGACTGGGTATATGTTTCATCTCCTGAACTCACAAAGCAAGGGACAGGGTGTTGGGCATGGTTAAGGAATGGAAAAGGGCATCAAACAGAGAACTGTCCCTTCAGAATGTGCAAAGAGATAATGTATTTGGTCATGGCATCATGCTAGTGATAGCAGAAATGTCAGAAAATGATCTGTTGAAAACACTGGTGGGTGGAAGGTGAGGACAAGGAGAACCCTATCATGCTGAGAGGGAAGGAGTAGGGATGAATGCACAAGTGTAGGGAACCCTACAGGTGTGCGGACCAAAGGCAAGGCCGAGGCCCGGCACGGATGGCGCCTGAATCAGGGCTTTGCCAGTCTGGTTTGTGGCAGTGGCTGAAGGCCTTGATTGGGGCTTTGGTAGTCTGAGATCCGAGAAGTGAACCCAATGTGGCAACGGAAGTTTCCCCCAATATCTGCAGCAATGAGAACAGGGAGATTGAGCCAATGCGGGAGATTGCACCCTTGTAGGACATGTGGTTCCAGCATGACTAAGCACTTAAGACAGACTTAATACTAAGAAGGACTGAAATGTTTAAGTTAACTTTATTTTTACGCTATACCAAGAGCGACTGCAATGTTTAGCTTTTAACTTTGTTACCTTATTTCTAACTAGTTCTTAAGTTTTAGTATCTAGGTACTTGACCCAAGATGGCACCATGTGTGAAGACACTGAAAACTTTTCACCATACTCCTGTACTTTTGTACTTGAGTACAGGTGACAATAAACTCTAAATTAAAATCAAATCAATCCCCAGTGGACACAAAGGCTCTGCTAGTCACAGTGACAGGAAATCTTCGCTCAAGGTAAAAAGGATGACGAAGTGCTGAGGTGGAAGGTTGCATTACTGGAAAGGATGCACCGAGATGGAGGAACTGAAAGGAAAAATGGAATTCCTAAATGATACAGGGTATAAATAGTTAAAGTAGCTATGTGTACCAACAGAAATGGAGGCACAAGTCAAGAAAGGGAAATGAATAGAAGAATCAGAGATGAACCCTACGAACCCAAAAGGAGGGTAAAAATGATAAGCAAAAGTGAAAACATTTTCCAATTCAGGGCAGGAGCATGTCATGGTTCTAATCAAGACATCAATGCACCAGTAAAAGAGTAGGGAAGAGGACCCCAAGAAGAACTGGATTCCAAATTATTCTCAATTCTGGAAACAAGCTTGCCGAAGAAATAATGTTTTTTGCACATTTATGAACAGCAAATTTACTGCTCAGATTTAAAAAAGTCATTGGATTTGAAACTCGAATTATGCTTTTCAGATGATACCAAACCTACTGAGACTTTCCAGCACTTGCTGTTTTCACTTTAAACCATTAACACAAAAAAAGTATTTAATTATTCATCTGTTTTCCCCTGGATAGATCCTAAGCTAACATCCAGAGTACAATAAACTTTAATAATCCGATTAAGGCTAGATAAATGAATAAAACTATGGAAAAGAACAATCTAACATGACATTCCAGTGTTGTCCCCAGATGACTGGATACAATTCTAGGAAACTGAACTATCAACTAAATGGGATTATAAACAAAACACAATACATGCAATGCAATTATACAAACTGTTCTGATAGGTGAAAATGAGATATGTGTTGTTAAGTCTATTAGTACCAATGATCAACATTTCATCACATCATTTTTTTTGAAATAGCAATCATTTAAAAAGTCTTACACTATAAAAGGAAAGAACAAGAAAAGTGTGTTCCAAAATTCTTACATCATCAAACAAATCACAAGATCTGTAGGGAGGTCCTCTTTCTGATACAAATCCGGCAAAAGACATTCCATCAAGAACCTTCGTCAAGAAGTCATTTTCAACCAAGCCACGCTGTCCCAGAAAAGCCGCCTATAACAAGAACAAATATTTCTAAATAAATAGCAATGTTTGCTTATCACTCATATTGTTATGACATGAAGAAAGCCAAAGCAAATCTGCGTCTCCAACCATGTACATGCAACACAGTAAAATTAAAACATTCAATAATCTTCAAAATTGACCCCAACAGTATGTAACCAGACACTATGAATGACTAGTACCGGACTTTGCGAATAACCATTATCAGACTCTAAACAACCATACCAGACACCAGGTTTATTGCATAAACAAAAAATTAACGATTTATTAATAATATAGTAGCTTTAGCAGAACAAAGTTAAGCAAGAAGGTGACCTAATTAATGTCTATGATTTAAACCCAATTTTATTGGGTTAACCCCACTGTTATACAAAGACAGACAAACAGATACAGTTAAGGGATTAAATCAAAAAGAGAGGGAAAAAAATGAGATAACTGGCCAGTCCACTCAAGCAATTTCCATGATCCATAATTTCACAAGAACATGGGATTTAATCTTGCTTAGTTTCTGAAGACACCACCATGCACAAACGGCTTTCAGTAGGCTTTGAGAAATCTTCACTTACTACTTATTACACGTTCAAAGAATAGAATCTGTTATAAGTTGATAACAAGAGGATAACCAGAAAACAATCAAACTGCTGTCCTGTAACTTTTGCAGGCATAATCCTTCTGACTTAAACACTGTTCAAACTTTGGATCATCTTTGTTAGGCTGGTTGCCTCCCGATGAGACGCCAGTTAACATTCATCATCTGACATCTGTTTGAGCATAATCCATCTCCAAAACTGAAATGTCTACAGCGTTCTATGAACAAGAATCAACTTATTTCCAGATCTGGCCTTCCAAGCAAACATCAGTTTGTTTGTTCTCTCTCTTTTTAAACAAGTCACTGTTCATTGTCCAAAGATCACCTTTAGCTCTCAACTCTCAGTTCAAAGCTCCAATCCAAAAATGATAAAAATGAAGAAAAAAAAATCAAACTCAAAAGCATGAAACCCCACTTCAAAAATGTGTTTCATGACACCGTTAGAAATACTTACCGACAAACAAAACAAAGCCTTTCATTCTTCCTCCTATCTGATTATTAATCACAATTCAATTTTCTTCTTTACATGCTTAAATTGTCAATAGTTTACATTTTGGATAAAACAACAGAAATCACAGTTTCTTTCCTGGAAATGTATACAATTTTATGTTAAAATGTCATAGACTTAAGCTTCTTCCAAACAGTCTTGGCGTTTTAGTCATGGAACGCTCAATAAAACTTAATGGATTATGATCAGTAAAGGCCAAAATCTTATAATTTCCTTGTCAAACATAAACTTTGAACTGTTGAAGAGCTGTCAGCTTTACCAATGCTTCCTTTTCTATAATTGACTATCTTTTTTTAATGTTGATTTAACTGTTTGGAAAAATAAGCCAGACTTCTCCACTGTAGTCTCATCATTCTGGAAGAGAACTACCGCAATTCCCATATCACTAGCATCTACTACTAATTTAAACAGTTTGTTACTTCAGGTGGAGTTAAGACAGGTTCATTCATTAAAATTGCTTTTAGCATTTCAAAGGCTGCCTCGCATTCTATTTTCATTTGTTTTTGTAGCAAAATAATGAAGGATATGGCTATTGCACTAAAATTACATAAAAACTTTTGATAAAATTCACACATGCCCAAAAACGTCACTACATTTTGTTTTAAAAGGGTGGGAAATCAATTAAAGCTCTTACTTTGCTGTTCTGGGTGATACCTGTCCTTGTCCTACAACATTTCCCAAATATATCAACTTAGCTTTTGCAAATTCTCTTTTTTTCCAGATTTAACATTAAGGCGACTGACTGTAATTGTGTAAATATGTTTTCTAACTGTTCTACTTATGCTGCACACTACAATGTCATCCAAGTAAACTACATAATTAGATACTTTAGCTATAACTCTATTCATTAATTATTGAAATGTGGCTGAGGCGTATGGACACAATCCATTGGGTGTGACAAAAGTGGAAAATTCCTTGGCTCCTGTTGTCAATGGGATTGGCCAATATTATTTTAACAAATCAATTTTAGTTAAAAATGATGCACGATCAATCTAATATTCTAGTTTGTGAATCCATCTTTGTGACTGCATTTGCTTTCCTATGTAAAATACCTGCTTTATGAACGCCTGAGTTTTTCAGGATCCCACATGTCCAGCCATTGGAATTTCACGCGCTATTCATAATATTTCCCTATGACAGCTGGGTGTTACCATGGCCTAATGTAGAAATGATGATTCCTCATCAGCGGGTCTGAGAGAACATTTCCATTTTTTGATCAGCACTCTGAAGATAAATGTACTTCACAACTCCTTCGGCCTTTACCTCAGTATGAACTGACTGTGTTAATTTAGATTTTGCTTTTTGTTTTTCAATCAATGATGTCATACCAAACACTCTAACTGGATTATATTCATTTATCAGTGAAGTTTCAGCTGCCCTTTCATTTGTTTGTGGTGTCACATTAACCTTCGTTTGAGTTACTATGCACAAGGGAAGAATACCAGGAACCAGTTCGTGCGATCGCTCCATTTCTTGAACCTCTTTTGGGCATTCTCTAATTATGATTGAAGCCCCGTCAAATTTGACATGGTGCTGTCAAATCATTACTCCCCACAATCAATAATGTCTTCACTACTCCAATTACTTCTCCTGATAACAGTTGCTTTAGCAAAGCAAAGTTAAGTAACAAGGAAATCTAATTAATGTCTATGGTTTAAAATCAATCTTCTTTGATTCTAGTCCCCACTCTCACACAAATACAAATGACCCAGTTAAGGGATGAATAAAAAGAAAAAAAATGTAACTGGTCGGTTCACGTAAACAATCTCCACGACATGTAATCTCACAGGCTCATGGAACTGTATCTTGATTAGTTTCTGAAGACACTGGTGCAGGAAAATAGTTTTCAGTCAGCCTTGAGTAACATTCACTTAATATTTATAGCTTGGATTCCATTCTTTGAACTTTCAATAAGTTGATAATGACAGGATAACCGGAGAGCAACCAAAGATTTGTCCTGTAACTTTCGCAGGCACAATCCTCCTGACCTAAACACGTTCAAAATGAGTTCAAACTTTGGGTTCTCTTTATTAAACTGGTTGTCTCTCTACAAGATGCCAGTTAACATTCAGCATCTGCCATCTGTTTGAGCATAATGCAGACCTGGAACTGCAAGGACTAGAACGTATTTTTCCAACAAGAATTACCTTCCAGGACTAGCCTCAGAAGCAAATAGCGGTTTGTCTGCTCTCCTCATTTAAATAAAAATGCTCGTGGTCACAGTCCAAAGATCCAAAACAAAAAACCCAGTAAAAACAATAAAAAAAAGGGAGTGTTCTAAAAAAAAATTGCCATTGGGCTGGCTTAACAACTACAGATGTGGGAAAATGAATCAGGTTTGTTTTTGTGTCAGAAATCTTCCTTGCGGATAGGGTGGAGGAGTGGTTAGCACTGCTGCCTCACAGCACCAGGGACCCAGGTTCAAATCTATCCTCAGGTGACTGCGTAGAGTTTGCACATTCTCCTCATGCCTGCGTGGGTTTCTGCTGGGTGCTCCGGTTGGCTCCCATAGTCCAAAGATATGCAAGTTAGGTGGATTGGCCATGCTAAATTTCCCATAGTGTTCAGGGATATGGAGGCTAGGTGGGTTAGTCATGGGAAATGCAGGGTTATAGTGTAGGGGGATGCTCATTAGAGGACCCCCTTAGTGACCTGTTGGGTCAAACGGCCTGTTTCCACACTTTAGGGATTCTATGATGACAACGATGATGATGAAGAACTCACAGGAGTTAAGGTGTTTACAAGGTTGAGCCCTTAACTGACATGTAGATGGATGCTGTACAATATTAAGAGTGGCACAGAGGCTTTCAACGCTGGTGGGTTCATCAAGAGGTCTTCCTGCTTCAGAGAAAGACATGGTTGCCATACACAAACTAACTAGAAATAAGCCTCAACAAGAAAAGCTGCCTGTTCAAGAACAACTTTATTACATTAAATGCAAAAAATAAAGTATAGTCACTGACGCAGTGGCACTGGAGATACTGCAAAAGACAGCTTGTAGAGTATGTCTATCAGGTCAGTGGGGAAAGATTGCAGGCCAGCCGACAGCTGTGAATATTCCAGTTGGCCTCCTGAAGTAACACTTAAAAGGTTCTTAACGAAACTAACTGTCTGCATACCACGGGGACAGGCAGCCTTACTGGGCACCAAACTTAATTCCTCAAAATAGGAGGTGCTAATGATGGTGTCTCAATCCTATTACATAAGGTGATTGCAGCATTTTCTCACACATTCCCACTTTCTACCTCCATTCATGAATTCAGAAAGAAGGTAGCCTGAAAATTTGGCTCAATGAATTTAAATGATAACAACACAAATCATTTTAAATTAATGACATTTGACTTGGGTTTTGTTTTCGTCCTAGTATCTTAACATATCGTGAGAGCTCTAAGCAACAATTACATTTATCAAATGTATAACATAAACCGAGCACTAAATGATGGTTGACACTGGTATTTTTTCCAGGGTCCCAGGCACACATTTAAGTTATTCATAAATTACGTTAACAAATTGGGCAGTTCCATCATTTACACTGAGGCTCAATGATTATTCTGCTGCTCCTTGCAATTTCAACAAAAATGTCTCCAAGTTAAACTATTATTTTGCACTATTTCAATTTTGTTATTTCCCACATTGCTTACTTACACAATAGGAGTCTCAAAATTGTTTTTGATTATGATATACCGGCAGGATACGTCAATATTTTTCTGTACGGAACTAAACTATCAATTTATGTCCTTGTCTCCAAAATTCACCACGTAGAGATCTAAGCCTATTCAAGACTTTACATTTTCAATCAACTTGTTCAGTTATTACACACCGCTGGAATAGCTGCAGCTTGGACCTTGGCATTCTAGCCCAGAGGTAGGGACACTACTACTATGCCACAAGAGCCCAATTTGCAAGTTAGCACAACCACAAATACTGTTAGCACCTGAGAGTTTCAGAGGCATTAGGAATATGTAAACTCCTGAGATGGCACAAAACAGATTTAATTTTATCACCAGCCACAATAACATGGTGGACAGTGACAATATTCTAACATCATTGGACTAGTAATCCATAGACTCAGGCTATAGATCTGGGGATATGGGTTCGAATGTAGTTTGTGGAATTTAAACTTGATTAATAGAATCTGCAATAAAGTTATAACAACCAGGAAACAATCACAAATTGAAGCCATCTGGTTCATTAATGTCCTCTGAAGGAGGTAATCAGCCATCCTTACCTGATCTGGCCCACAGCTTCAGATCCTCAGTAATATGGCTCACTTTTGGCTGCCCTCTGAAATGGCCAAACAAGATGCTCAGTTGTACCAAGGAACATCAAACCAGATGAACTGCATGGTTCAAGAATGCAGAGCTTTTCAAGGAACATTGGGGATTAGAAACAAACCCTGCCCTTGCCTGTGAAACCAAATCCCATGAAATAATAAAGTATTATGTAAAGAAGGCCGGAGTCGTTGCATTGATGTGATAAATACTTTGAACAGACCAATCTATAGTACATTTATTCATTAAACATTCTTCAAAAACAGAAATGACTTTCTGAAGAAAGGTGACTATTTTTGAATTTCTGTACAACACACATATTTTAGAATTTGTCTCCATTGAGTGATTAAGTATCTATATTTGGGGTAAGATAACTTAAAGCATATTCACTGTGACTATCAAAAGCAATTATGCTGACATATTTTTGGGATATTCAAGTAAAATAAAACAAATTTGAATGACAGGATTAGAACATTTGAAACAAAGTGGGAATTACACGGGTTGGATGGTGAAGCAGCATGTTGGCTATGAGAACTGTGTCAAAAATTGCCATAAATGTCAACACTATAGGGTGTGGACTTGCACAAACTATGCTTACAATCTGCGGAAGTTGATATACATACGTAAAATAACTTTGCTCTTGTTAAAAATACATCTACTTATTTTCCTCCATGCCTGATCCCAGTCTGAAACATATCCAATAACTGCTGCACACAGTTAGAACAAACAGAATTACAGCACAGGAACAGGCCCTTTAGCCCTCCAAGCCTGCACTGACATGATGTCCGTCACAACTAAAATCCCCTACCCTTCTGGGGACCGTATCCCTCTTTTCCCATCCTATTCATATATTTGTCAAGACGCCCTCTATAAGTCACTATAATATCTGCTTCCACTACCTCCTCCGGCAGCCAGCTCCAGGCACCCAACACCCTTTGTGTAAAAAACTTGCTTCGTACATTACCTTTAAATCTTGCCCCCTAGTAACTGACTCTTCCAACCTGGGAAAAAGCTTCTGACTGTCCACTCTGTCCATGCCCTTAATAATCTCGTAGACCTCTATCAGTGTTCTTAACACACTGGTCCATTCTTGCCTTCCCCAAAATATTTTTTGCCCTCCTGGTTCAATTCTGACCTAAGTCTTAGTTAGCAAATTACCAAATACATGAGCATTAATGCATTTAACAAAACTCAAACTGAAGCACTTAATTAATCTAACAGTTTGATGTGAAATTAATTTTGCTTCAAATAGTCAAAAATTGAATTTTCTTTGCAAAGTTGCTTAAGAAAATGCCCTTTCATTAGTTGATGACTTCATTATTGAAATCTGGTCCAAACAAAAAATATTAATTACAGTTTTGATTTTCCACATGTAGAAGCAAGGATGGAGAACTAAGTCACACTGACCAGGCACTTTTAATTCTAAGCTATGTAGCTTCTAACGAACGTTGGACTTCATAAGACAGTCACACTTTAAACTGCCCCCTTGAATTCAAGATAAAATCAAGTAGTTAAGTAGGTATGTAGTGTCAAATATATGGAGACTAAAGGATCTTTCAGCTTGACATTTGGCTGCTTCAAAATCATTAATGGAAAATACATCTGTTTATATTTCCTTGCTTTCTGCATTATTTTGCATTTGTTTGCATTTAATTTCGGCCATCATTTTTCTTATTAACGTCATATCTTCCCCAATTAATTCCTTAATTTGAAATGCGCTTTCCAGTTCCAATGCCTCACCTAACCTGCCAATTTAACTACTTCGCACTGTTTCTGAACTTGAGGTCATTGTGTCAACTTGAATCAGTAGTTATCCTAAGATTGAATCATGAGGCTCCCTAACCATTATTGCTCTTCTAAACCCAGCACAAGTACTTTAATGAGCATTGCTTATTTTCCTACCCCTCTGTTAATACTTCAAATAATAAGCCGAAACCCCCACGATTTTGAATATAACGAACTTATGTTTTTATTGTTCATTAACGGGATGAGGGCATCTCTGGCTAGGCAGCATTTATTGCCCATCCCTAATTGCCCAGAAGACAGTTCACAATCAACCATATTGCTGTAGGTCTGGAGTCACATGTCAGCCAGACCAGGTAAAGATGGCAGTTTCCTTGTCTGAAGGACTTTAGTGAACCAGGTGAGTTTTTCCTGACAATCGACAATGGATTCATGGTCATCATTAGATTCTTAATTCCAGATATTTTGTTAAATTCAAATTCCACCATCTGCTGAGGCAGGATTCGAACCCAAGTCCCCAGAATGTTATCTGGGTCTCTGGATTAGTAGTCCAGCGATAATACCACTAGGCTGTTGCCTCCCCTGTGTGGAACTCTCAAATGCATTGTCTCTGCACTTGCACACAAAACTATCTAGCCTTCTAAAGTCTAATTTGTCAAAGTAGTCACTAAAGGCTGTTCAGATATTTTGTTCTGAATCTACATTTACTGCTATTTGGCTATGGTATAGATAATCACATTTGGTTCTTGTCACATTATTTTCCACAGACTGAAAGAGAACATAATTAATCATAATTAATTGTCCTTATCAATTTTATCTTACTTTTCAAATGTGTTATGGACCAGACCAAACCTCCTCAAAATATACTAAGCAGATAGGTTAGACCCGAACATTTCCTTATTTAAAGGCAACTGCCAGGGGTTGCATCTGGATGCAATTCAATTGGGTAAACTACCAGATTTGAAGGAAAACACACTTTATTCATACATGATCGTTAAAATACAACAAAGAAGAAACTGGGATAATAACTACACTGGAAAACTCAACAAAATAAGAGAGTATTTAACTAATAAACAGTAGCTGTTCTAATATGGTAACATCCGATAAACATTGCCTTCACAAAGGCAAATTCAGTAAAATAGATTGTCTCGCATGAAATTCTAGCAGCAGGAAGAGAACCCTTAGCTTTTAACTATAAATGAGAAAGGAAAAATAACTTTCATATGCAATTTCAAGACCCCAGCAGCTGCTACTGAAAAACTAAAACTAAAAACCCTGGTTCTGTGGGAGTTGCCCCATTCATTCCACCTGCCTCTATTGTTCCTACTTTAATTAAAAACAACCCAAGGCCTCACAAACTGTTTACTTTATGGACTTTCAATAGACAGCGCAACATCTCGATCTTAAAACCGCTCTTAACAATAGGAACAAAATACACCTCTTAAAGCCATAGTATTGCCACAAATGTTAGCATCACGTAGACCAATTTCCAACCTATTCAAAGCTTCTCAATGACCAATGGCTTTCTTATGAAGTTTGTCACTGCCTCACAAGTCTCTTGCTCAGTCTTGGATTTAGAACTCTGTGCGCTAATAGCTGAAGCAGGTGACTTAAAGTGTGACTAACTCCATGCCCCCCACCAGAAATAAAACTTATTAGATCAAGCACGGATTAGTCAGTGTTGCCTGGTAGGCATCCAGTCTAGAACCTCAGCTTTTACTCAAGTCAGCTCTGTTTTAAGGGCAAGTTTCACTTGTTCCCTGAATACCTTTTTATTCAAAGTATGTTTTACTCTTATGTCCAGTTGTGGCTTGCAAATCTTTATCAACATTGCTCTTTTCCCACCTGGTCACCCTTTTGACATGCTCGTTTTCCCCTTTAGTAATCCTACTGAAATCCTTCCCATAACTCTGTGCAGAGTATTTGGAGATTGCTCTTCCTTATTATATAGTTTTAAATCCATTTAGTAGAACATCTGTTTTACTTAGCTTGTCCTGGCTTACATTGGGTAATGTCTTTACAGGTGTCAACTTTATTTCAAGTATTTCATGCCCACTTTACAAGCCTACTGGACAGTTATTTAAGACCGAAACATGAACATTATTAAACAATTAATGCATTAAAACCATAAGACATAGGAGCAGAAATTAGGTCATTCGGCCCATCAAGTCTGCTCTGCCATTCAATCATGGCTGATAAGTTCCTCAACCCCATTCTCCTGCTTTCTCCCCGTAACCCTTGATCGTCAATAACCTATCTATCTCAGTCTTAAATGTACTCAGTGGCCTGGCCTCCACAGCCTTCTGTGGCAGTGAATTCCACAGATTCACCACTCTCTGGCTAAGAAGTTTCTCCTTATCTCCATTCTAAAAGGTCTTCCTTTTACTCTGAGACTGTGCCCTCAGGTCCTAGTCTCTCCTACCAACGGAAACATCTTCCCAACATCCACTCTGTCCAGGCCATACAGTATTCTGTAAGTTTCAATTAGAACCCCCTCATCATTCTAAACTCCAAAGAGTATAGTCCCAGAATCCGCAAACGTTCTTCATATGTTAAGCTTTCCATTCCTGGGACCATTCTTGTGAACCTCCGCCGAATCTCCTCCAGGGCCAGTACATCCTTCCTGAGATATGAGGCCCAAAACTGCACACAATACTCCAAATGTGGCCTGATCAGAGCCTTATAAAGCCTCATTAGTACATCGATTAGTACATTGTCTTTGCCTTCCTGACTACTGACTCAACCTGCAAGTTTACCTTGAGAGAATCCTGGACTAGAACTCCCAAGTCTCTTTGCACTTCAGACTTCTGAATTTTCTCCCCATTTAGAAAATAGTCCATGCTTTTATGCTTCTTACCAAAGTGCATGACCTCACACTTTCCCACATTGTACTCCATCTGCCACTTCTTTATCCACTCTCCTAACCCGCTCAAATCCTTCTGCAGCCTCCCCACCTCCTCAATATCACCTGTCCCTCCACCTATTCCTTCATCTAGATCATTAATATATAAAGTGAAAAGTTGTGGTCCCACCACTGACCCTTGCGGAACACCACTTGTCACCAGCTGCCATCCTGAGAAAGGCCCTTTTATCCTCCCTCTCTGCTTTCTGTCAGACAGCCAATCTTCTGTCCATGCTAGCACCTTACCTCTAACACCATGGGCCCTTATCTAACTCAGCAGCCTCCTGTGCGGCACCTTGTCAAAGGCCTTTTTGAAGTCCAGGTAGATAACATCCACTGACTCTCCTTGGTCTACCATGCTCGTTTTTTTCCTCAAAGAATTCTAGCAGGTTTTTCAGGCATGACCTCCCCATGTTGACTTTGCCCTACTTTACCATACACTTCCAAATATTCAGAAAGCTCATCCTTTACAATGGATTCCAAAATCTTACCCATGACCGAGGTTAGGCTAATTGGCCTGTAATTTTCCATCTTTTGCCTTCTTCCCTTTTTAAACAGGGGTGTCACGTTAGCGATTTTCTAGTCCTCTGGGACCCTCCCTGACTCTAGCGATTCCTGAAAGATCACCACTAACACTTCTACTTCGGGGTGTAGTCCATCTGGTCCAGGTAATTTATCCACCTTCAGGTCAATCAGTTTTACTAGTACCTTTTCCTTGGTGATGGCCACCATACTCAGCTCTGCCCCCTGACTCTCTTCAATTTTTGGGAGATACTCTCGTCTTCCACCGTGAAGACTGACGCAAAGTAATTATTCAGTTACGGAATTCCATTGCTGATCTTATTATCCTATGAGTGGCTGTAATAAAATGATTAGTCAAAGACGATCAAGTTACAGAGCATGACAGTTTGGAAAATTGCAAAAAATAATGGTAATTCTTGTAACGCAAGAAAATTAAAGTCTAAACACTATTGTTGTTTTGTCAAGTAAATAATCTTCCTCCAGAAAGAATTAAACTACTTATGCCTACCCAACTACCCATTAATCCATTTGTTAAGAGACACTTTGACTAGCACTGAAAAAAGAAAACACTCTCAGCTGCATAACCTGTTAGCTTGTCAGAGGCAAGACAAACAGTAAAACTGCCCTTACACAGCAGATCCAAACTTCTACACTGAATGGAGGAGACCCAGCAGTTAGAAAATAGTTCTTCGTCTCTTCTTTCAGACTTGTTCCATACATTTCTCAGACCAGGATTATTGAACAACACATTTTAGCCTATCAATGCAAGAATAACACATCACAATAAAACTGAGTGAACTGACACCTTACTACTCATTAACTTACATCCAAATGTCAGCAGTTACAAACATTAAATAGGGTTGCATAATTTCAAGACTTTGTAAATTATCATTTGTACTTAACTTGTGAAAGTGGATTACAGGTTCAGGGTGGATTCGAATCAGTTGCAAGCATGATCTATATCCTTGGAAGAGCTGTGCAAACAATCTAAGGAATACTGCCCTGACTTCCTTATCCTATAAAGGAAAAATAAACACTATTAAAACTTCATGACAAAAGTATTGTAATTAATATCCAGTCATAGAAGTAAAGATAAATGGAATCATTCACTGCTACTCACCAACAATCTTAGATTAGAAGGAGCTGTACGAGCAGGAGGAAAAGCATAATCAGCTACTTCTAGGTCTGGATGAACTACCTATGAAAATGTAAGTGCATTCAGTTCAAGTTACTGCGACATAATTTTAACAAGCAATCGTCTATTCAGCTTCAAATTAATTGCTATACAGACAAGACGTTTCTACCTACTAAATGTAGAGCTAATTTTGATTTGTTACACAAAGATGGATTTTAATTTAGATAAATGCAAGGTGTTGCATTTTGGTAAGGCAAACCAGGGCAGGACTTACACAGTCAACAGCAGGACCCTGGGTAATGTTATAGAACAAAGAGATCTAACGGTACAGGTTAATAGCTCCTTGAAAATGGAGTCATAGGTAGGCAGGGAGGTGAAGGCGGCTTTCGGCATGCTTGCTTTCATCAGTCAGAGCATTGAGTTCTGGAGTTGGTATGCCTTGTTGTGGCTATACAAGATATTGGTGAGGCCACATTTGAAGTACTGTGTACAGATCTGGTCACCCTACTGTAGAAAGGATATTATTGAACTAGGAAGAGTGTAGAGAAGATTTTCTAGCATGCTACCTGGACTGGACGGTTCGAGTTATAAGGAGATGTTGGATAGGCTAGGAGTACTTTTCCCCCTGGAGTGTAGGAGACTGAGACCTTGCAGAGGTCTATAAAATCACGAGAGGCAGAGATAAGATTGATAGCCGACACTTTTTTCCCAGGTGGGGGAGTCTAAAACTAGAAGACATAAGTTTAAGGTGAGACGGGAGAGATACACGAAAGGGTCCAAAAGGGACAACTTTTCCATACAGAGGTGAGTGAGTGTCTGGAACGGGCTGCGAGAGGTAGTGTTGAAAGCGAATATAATTTTGTCATTTAAGGAACATTTAGACAGGTACATGGAATGTGATGGATATGGAGGGATATGGACCAAACACAGGCAAATGGGACCAGCTTAAATTGTGAAAACTGGGCAACTTGGGCCAAAGGGCCTGTTTTCCATGCCACGGACCTCTATGACTCTAAGTTCCCCATGATTATTGCACTAGTGCCTTTCTTAAATGCCTTTTCAGTCTTCTGATTCATTTTCTGGCCCACATCCTGACTAGTGCTAGACGACTTGAACATAACTCCATTCAAGTTCTTTTTTCCTTTGTGATTCGTCAACTCTACCCGTGTAGATTCTATACCTTCCAACTCTATATCACTTGCTTTAGATTTTATTTCATTTCTTTCAAACAGGGCAACATCAGCCCCTCTACCCATTTGCTTGTCCTTTCAACAGGAAGCATATCCATGGATATTTAATCCTCAGCCCTGATCCTCTTACAGCTATATATCTGTGATACCCGCAACATTGTACCTGCCAATTTCAATCTGTGCTCCAAGCTCATTTACCTCGTTACATATACAAGCAGTCCTATTATAATGCATGTTTCGTTAACGTCAATTGGCCGTAACGCGATCGATGAATAGTGGACGCTGGATAATGCAAACTTTCTGCTGTACAGGTATAGTGATTTCCCTAATAATGCAATTGTCTATAGCGCGAGGTCATATAAGAATGCAACTATTGCATTCCAGGAGAACTACCTATACTGCATGCATTCAAGTACAGCATCCTCAGGTCTGCATTGACCGCCCTCCTTCACATAACTGCCCCTTGTCTGTTGTACGTGGAGTTAGATTCCTGAGGCTATCCATCCTCTCTGTCCTATTACTTGGTCTTGAAACTTTAATCGCCTCTGCTGAGCCCTCCTCTCCTTTAACTTTTTCCATGCAACTGAACATACGACCCGACTACTTATTTTAAATCCCTATCCACAGCCCTATGTGATTCACAAAGACTCTCGTCCCAGCACAATTCAGGTGGAGCCTGTCCCATTGGAACAACTCCCTCCTTCCTCTGTACTGGTGCCAAAGTCCCATGAATTCAAATCCATTTCTCCAACACCAATCTTTCAGCAATGCGTTTACCTCTTTGATCTTGTTGACCCTGTGCCAATTAACTCATGGCTCAGATCGTAATACCTTTCCTGATTCTGCTTTTTAAATTTAAGCACTAGCTGCTCATGTTCCCTCAGCAAAACTGCTTGTACCTAGATTGCTGGTACCTACAACCACTACAACTGGATCTTCCCCCTCTCACTCCAAGCACTTCTGCAGCCCAGATGAGATATCCTGAACCCAGGCAACACAGTCTGTAGGACTCTTGATTCTAGCCACAGAGGACAGTGTCTATTCCCCTGACCATTCTAGCCCCGATTACAACTGCATTCGCTTTTCTCTTGAATGGCTCCCTATACCACATTATGTGGTCGGTTTGCTCATTCTCTGTATAAAGACCCCGCACTCATTCACACAGGGAACAAAAATCTCAAATCTGTTAGTCAAGCTCAACCTCTTTCCCTCTGCACCAAATTCCCTAAACTATATCCTCATTTGGGCTATGTCTCAGCCTGGGTGTGATCTTTCCTTTCTGACCATATGCAGCTTATTCTGGCACACTTCCAGGATATACTATCAGTGCATCCACTATCTCTGCAGATTCTTCATTTAATACCATGGGATGGATCCCATCAGGTCCAGGGACTTATCAGCCTTTAGCCACATTAGATTCCCTCGCACTTTTTCTCTAGTAATAATTATTGTATTTATTTCCTCTCCCATGTTGGCCCCTTACTTAATATTTTTGGAATGCTATTTGTGTTTTCTACCACAGAGATTGTACGAAGTATTCATTCAATTCTTCTGCCATTTCCTAGGTCCCCGCTATTATTTCCCAAGCCTCATTCTTTAAGGGGTCAATGTTCACTTTGATCTCTCATTTCTTTTTTATATATTTAAAGGTAGCTCTTACTATTCATTTGATATTACTGCTAGTTTACCCTGAAGTTTATTTTCTACCTTGATTTTTTTGGCCCTCTTTTGCTGATTTCCACAATTTTCCTAATCCACTGGCTGACCATTAATCTTTGCCACATTCTATGTTTCTTCTTTCAATATGATACGAGCTTTAACTTCCCCAGTTAATCATGGTACATCCCCTCCCTAGGATCCTTCTTCCTCACTTCGATATATCTTTGTTGTGAGTCACAAGCTGTTTCACGATTCATCTGCCATTGCTCCTCAACCATTTTTGTACAAAACTCTTCACCCAGTTCACTGCAGTGAATCCAACTTAGTTCTTTTGTAATTACCGTTATTTAAGTTATCATAAATGTTTCTGACCCAAGTTTTCATTCTGAAATTGAACACTAAATCTATCAGGTTATGGTCACTGTTTCCTAGGGGATATTTTACCGAGATCATTTATTAAATAGGCTTCTTTACACATTACCAGATCCAAAATAGCCTCATCCTTGGTTGGTTCCACAACATATAGTTTTCGCCCTGCATACATTCCACGGATTCTTCCTTGCGGCTATTTCTGTCAATTTGATTTTCCCAATCAACATGAGGATTAATGTGGATATGATTAAGTGTACTGCCTTTTATACATCCTCTCATTATCTCCTGATTTATTCCAAACCCTTCAATATACCTCTTGTTAAGAGGTCTTTAGTGTCATTTCCCTCTTGAAATGTCTTATCACCATCCGTACAGATTTTACATTTTCTGATCCAAGATAATTTCTTGCTGTTGTAAGTATTCCATTTTGTATTAACAAAGGTGCCTACCCTTCCTTATAACCTGTTCTTTGGAAAAATACTTATCTCTGTATATTCAGTTCTCTGAGTTGACCTCTGAGTAACCTGGACTTTGTAATGGCTACAAGATTATGAACACCACCCCCACCCCTCCCAATCTCCAATCCACTACTTAGCTTGAACTTTTCTTCACAGTTTCAACTTTGTTCCCAGCGTGGTTCAACTGAAGCCTGTCCCCTGGAATAGTTTGCTTCCGTTCCAGCACTGGGTGCCAATGCCCTGCAAACAAACCCCATTCCTCCCAAACTAATCTTTAAGCCATGCATTTAAGTCCTTCACTTTGTTTACCCTGCGCCAGTCTTCCTGTGGCTCAGTCTATAATCTCAAGATTAATACCTTGGACATTATGCTTTTAATTTGTTTCCTGTTTAATTTCTTTCAGCAGAGCCTCCTTTTAGTCTTTCTGATGTTGTTCTTACCAATGTGGATGAAGACAACTGGATCCCTCCCCACCCACTCAAAGTTTCTCTCAGCCTTGAAGAAATAAGATTGAACCATGGTACTAGGTAGACAATGCAACCTTTAGAACTCAAGCTCATGGCTACAAAGAACTGTATGCATCCTCCTAAATATAACTTCCCCTACCTTGCGCAGCTTCATCCCTTCACCCTGTGCAGTGCCCTTCTTCTCAACCAGACTGAGTACAGCTCCCTTCTTTTCTCCCTCGTCTTGTACTCCACGATCCTTACCAACTTCCTCAGACTCCCAAGGGCCAGATATGGTCAACAGCAACCAAGAGTGAGTCTATTAGCAGAAATGTGGGAGAGAACCTGTTTGCAATTGGAAGAGCAACTCCACACAGATTCTGTCCGTTCTATATACAAAATAACTTTGCTTCAGTGATTGAATTTTCCCAGGCGTTTTGGTCATCTTTGGGGTGAATTTATCCATCATGATGTATTTTGATCTCTGGCAGACAGCAGTCATCATCAGGCTCCTGTATTACAGTGATAACTGGCCAGTAGATCAGCAGCACAAAGCTAAGAAAATTTTATCAGATCTTGTGGATACATTGGATGGACTGGCAAACAAAAGGCAGTTGTTGAAGCCAGAAATACAAGCAGTTAGGCAAGAAAATCAGCCTAGCATTGAATGGACTCAAAAATATCAAAGACAACGAGGGAGGATAAAACAGTAATGGACTACAACAAAACAGGTGCACAGAGCAACCGAAGGCTAAAGGCCAAGCTAGAAAGCAGTGCTAAAGGTGAAGACATGGGATGAAAGAGAATGAAGTGATAGGAAAAGGGATGAGGAAACGGAATGAACAAAATAATTGGTGTTCAATTGAATTCTGTCAAGGAGTTACGCTTTCATTGCGTGAATGCATAGCTGATACAGAAATAATTAAAACAATCCCAGTAAAGAAATAAATTATCAGCACTCATTTCAAATTTGTGTTTTGGTAAAACATCCTTAACCAAGAGGAAAAAACCTCCTAAGTGCCCCATAGCCACCATACAGACCCTGCTTTAGACTAGAACTACATCAGCTTGCTCAACAATGCAAATGGAATTTTTAACACATTTATTCATATGGCTAAGTTCAAAATCTGATCATATTGTTATGGAAAACTCAACTTACAAGAGAAAGTGCTGCTTGGGTTTGATGTAAGAGGGGCTCTGGCAACTGGGATAGATGAATGCATTCTGGGATTTTAACGGTACCACCATCCAAATCAGCAATGATCACATCCAACTGGTAAATAATATTCAAAAACAAATAAAGGTAGTATTAAAATTGTAAATCAATTCTGCAATAATAACAATCACACAGAGACATTGGTATGCTAAAATTAAAACAGGCCAGACAACCCAAACAGTCCACATGCTGTTTATTTCCCACACAAGCAGCGGTCTAATCCCTTTTGGTTCTCCCTGCCACCTAATGAATAATGCTGTCATTGCCTCCGTTTCCATCTCTATCTCTGGAGGTGCATTCCACAGCATAAAAACACCGAACATTTCTCCAGTTCAGTTAAGGTTCTTACATTTAATTTTGCATTCCTGCTCATACAAATGTGTCTATGCCAACAGGAGGAATCTAGTGGTTTTAAAGGAACAACTTATTTTATTGGAGTTCTGATTTCGAAGGTTACAAATTTAAATGTCAGAATTGCTTAAGCAAATTCAAGTCCAATTGCAGCTTATCCAGTTCAGCGCTGGTGCATACCGGCATCTTCATTAGACCTTATCATCATCTAACCTAGCCACCAGCGAAGTTCAACTTTTACACTACAAACATTTCTGAAGGCTGAAAAAGTTTAAGCAAGAGCAACTGAATGCACCTGTCATTTCCTCTTCACTCTCTGAATCATTTAAATCCAGCACTCTACTGAAACTCAATTGTACTAAGCAATTAATCACTGTACGATGACCCTCTGAGTTCTCAGTCTATCAATGTACAACGATAAAATATTTGCACTGATTCATGCTTTACTTTCAATAACAGCCTTTCCAGAGCAACTGTATCACTGTGATTAAAGAACAATGCCTTTACAATTTTAATCAATTGCTACTCCGAGCCAACTCGTTTTGGAGTACACTGAAACAAAGAAAAATGTCACAGAAAGCTAAAACCTCTCCTACAAATGCTCACGTTCCTTATTTAACAAAAAGCTTTCTGATGTGACTCAAGGCAGTTAATCTTGAAAGTTTCACACATCTTGGAAGTACAAAAGCAACTTAAGTAAATGATTTGTGGAGCTGGGGGAACACAGCAGGTCAGGCAGCATCAGAGGAGCAATAAAGTCGATGTTTGGTCGACTTTCCTGCTTCTCTGAAGCTGCCTGACCTGCTGTGCTCCTCCAGCCCCACACTGTATTGACTCTGTCTCCAGCATCTGCAGTTTTCGCTATCACTAAGTAAATGATCTGCTTGCAAATCAGTACATAATTCTGGAGAATATACAGGTAGTTTTGCGATAACACGTGTTTCGTTAACATTAATTGACTGCAATGCGATTGATGAATAGTGGACACTGTTTAGATAATGCAAACTTTCTGCTGTACAGGTATAGCAATTTTCTATAGCAATCTCCCAATTACGTGATTTTCTACAGTGTGAGGACACACAAGAACACAATTATCACCTTGTACGAGAAGAACCCTGTAACACTTTTTGATAATAACATTATAATAACAATATGATGTTGTGTGAAAAAAACAGACAGAATCCAGAACTGTCTTCTGAATAAACAGTTAAAAAGCTGCAACATACCAGGTCATTAATTTCACTTTGGAACATGGAGTGTACACCAATGATAAATGGAGTCGGTGAGCTTAGCACTTCCAACAGTTGTGCAGGGAGAATCGGAATGTAAGGGTAACTAGGGAAAGAGAGAGTTGGCAGCATAAATCTCCTCATACAGAAACAAAAACAAAATTTTCCAGTCACAATTTTTTCCTTATTGCAATTTCAATAAGTATCCTTTACCCCCACCACGTTTAGGCTGTTCTCTATGTAGACAAATCTTTAATAAATAACATTTCGAAAAAGCAAACTCAAATGCAATGCAGCTTCTTCATAAATTCACTGATTAAACAAAGCTTAAGTCGAAGAGTGGAGCTGGAGGAGCACAGCCGGCCGGGCAGCATCAGAGGAGCAGGAAAGTTGATGTTTCGGGTCGGGACTCTTCTTCAGAAATGGGGCCCGCTGTGCTCCTCCAGCTCCACAGTGTGATATCTCTGACTGCAGCATCGGCAGTTCTTACTATCTATAAAATAAAAGACTTGTTTTAGCTGAGTTTTTTCATATTTAATCATCAGTTAAAGCAAACAAAGGAATTGACATTATTTGTTTAATCCTTTAGCAGAACCAAAATATGATCTGTATTATTTTGAAACTCAAATGCAATGAAACAAGTTCAGCATCATATATATGAATACTGAAAATAAACAAATGAAAATTGTCTTGATGTTATAACAACCCATCAGTATCTGTAAAATTAAAACCTCCTCTGGCTATCACGTGCTATTCAAAGATTGACTGATTTAAAGTTTATTGCTTCAGCTGGGGCATTATTTCCTTTGATTCAGAAATTTGCATCCAAACCCCACTCTAAGACTTGAGTATTTAATGTGCATTAATACTAATTCTCTACTGATGATAATGCAAGTTACATTTTGGGACATCACATCTGTCAAATAAACTGTGAAGGACAGCCTGTCTATCAGTTCAGGAAGATTTAAATTATTCCATGCAACTAAAGAAAGATAAAGATTATTTTTCTTATTGGCAGCATCTCTGCCTCAACTATTTACTTGGTCATTTACTTCACTTATTCTTTACCGATCCTTACTGACTGTAAATTGTTTGGCTTATGTATCTACCTTAATAGTAACTGGACTCATAGGAATTTATTAGTCAATGGGTATCTGGCAGAAGTGTTATAGAATGTGTTTTTTTTGATACAACTTGATCATTGGTCACTACAAAAAACAAACTTCCCACACAAAATACTTTACAAAGATAAAACAAAGTATCTCCGGCTGTTCAGCAACATATCTTTATGTATGAATCCAGCCCTGGATGTCAATGAAACATGCCTCTCCCAAACAGGACCTCAGGGAACCAGACGCCAAAACACAGAATTAAAAACATAATGCACCCCCAAACTTAACTACCAGGCAGCAAAAAAAGCAATGATTAAAGCACTGAACAAAATCAGAACTATTATCTCTTCATGATTGACAAATGTTTTCACTCAAATCCAACCAGTGATGGCTGAATGGCACAATGTGGTGGATACGCTTCTTCTGATCAGAATGATGTAATGAATGAGTTTAATCTCTACTCACTGAAAAAGTTCTGTGTGAAATTAATTTAAGAAATAACCAATCTGCTCCTAATGGCCATAAAATAAATATATCATCCCTTCACTGTCACTGGGTCAAAATCCTGGAAATCCCGTGAAATAAATATATTGCCATTCCTTCACTGTCACTGGGTCAAAATCCTGGAGTTCCCTCCCTGAGGGCATTATGGGTCAATCTACAGCACATGGGCTGCAGTGATTCAAGAAGGCAGCTCATCACCACCTTCTCAAGGGCAGCTTGTGACAGGCAATAAATGCTGGCCAGCCAGCGATGCCCACATCCCACAAGTAAAGAATTAAAATAAACTAACAAAACTACTCCAAATCTGACAATGAAACAGCAGATTTTCTTTCAGATTTTGAGAAAACGAGAATAATTCTGGAAAGATGGACAATTAGTTTGTCTTAGTAAAAGGTCATTAGAATTCTGAGAAATGTCCACTTGACTTAACGTTGCAATGGTAATGAAAATTAAAAAGCAAAGGGTAATTTGACATCTAAATAGGAGACAGATTTACAACTGGCTATAAAAACCCAGAAATACAGATAACTGTGTGCAGAACAGAATCTGTAGTTGAAGGGACCAGTGAAGAGTTTTTTTTTTTGCAAGAAGCAATGTATGTAATAAGAGGACAGAAAATCAAAGACAGAGTCCAGGGATTGAGGACTGGACAGAACTAATTCTGTTATTTCAATTTTGCTAGACTGTTCAAAGAGATCAGAAAAGGGTGTCTCTGCAGTCTTGGCTAGGAAGGTTCTACAGTTGTGCACCCTTTGCTGCCAGTGAAAGTTACACAGGCAACAAATTAGAGAGACCCATGCATGAGAAACCAAATGAAAAAGACAGAGATTGCACATTCTGTCACATTTGAGCAGCAAGCAACACAGGTGCTTAGGGTTAGGTAACTAAGTCAATTGTATTTTTGTGTAATGACTATTTAACATAGAATTTGACATTTTACTGGAAATATTCTTCACCTGGCATTTAGTGTTTGAATCATATTGATTTTAGTTTCTTTGTTACATTGAAATAAGTGAACTGTTGACCATTAAGTTTCTTTCTGTTGACATTGTGGGGATTTCTTTTTTATAAAAAGTAGGCAGACTTCATGTGGAATATAACACTTCATATTGGCACTGGTACCATCAGTGGCAATAAAGTTCTGCACTAACTCTGGAGAACAGATTGAGGACAATAACTTCAAAGCAGTCTGTAAGCTTGCTGGCATGAATTCATGCAGTAGGTTTCCCACGTTCGATGCCTCTGGAATAGCTCTTAGTTAATGTAAAGTCACAGTGCCTGTAAATCATGCAATAATCTGAATTAGGTAAAAGCAAAGTATTGTGATATTGAAATCTGAAATTAAGTAATGTTGGAAACAGCAACAAAACAGTTCTGAGGAAGGGTCACTGGATCCAAAACATTAACTCTGATTTTTCTTCACAGATGCTGCCAGACCTGCTGAGCATTTCCAGCAACTTCTGTTTTTGTTCCTGATTTACAGCATCCACAGTTCTTTCAGTTGGAGACTGCAATTTTGGCAGTATTGGTGGATCAGGAACAGTTTACTTTTCAAGTTGTTTATTTGCATCATAAGTAGAAAAAGTAATAAGCGCTAACAGGTTAAAACAAGTAGGGAGTGAAAGGAGGAGAAAGAACTAAAGGGAAAGATTTTGATAAGGTTGAAGTCAGGTGAAATAAATGTTCGTGCAAGGCTAAAGAAGGGTAGGTAATGGGACAAAACAAAAACGTCCAGAGATAGTGCAAATGTCTAAAGAATAATAATCAAGGTTAAGTTCAAGGAACAGCAATTCCTCTTTGGATTAGGCATTTTATAGCCTTTCAGGCTGAACGTTGCATTCCATAATGTCAGAACATAATCTCTGCTTCCATTTCACTAATTTTTACTATAATCTAAATTTTATCTTTATCTGCTGGTTGTGTTGTTAGTGCTTGCATAACTTTTGGATTAGCCTGAAAATTAATCCATAAACTATTGACCATGTATACTAATGGTTGGTGTATTGAAGAACACAATTACTATAGAAAGCTTTAAAATCTACATAGGTATCTCAATAATAATAAATCTCTCAATAATAAATCTCTCAATAATATCTAAATATTGAGAAAGGAGGAGAACATTATACTATTTCTTTAAGTTATTAAACAGTACTGTAAGAACAAAAGTCTCACCTATATTTTAGAGGAAATATTAAAGACTCTAGTGCTCTGGATGCTTCACTGAGTCTTTGATAACTGGTTGAATGAAAAAGAACCTTATTTTCTGTGAGCACAGCACAAAAAAGGCTGAACACTTGTTGGATACCTATGGAAAGAAAAAGTTGATTAAAATGACCTTGTTCTACAAGAATAATTTCATTCCGACACAACACCAACTTAGTAACAAAAATGTTGACTGAAAGAAAAGCAGCTTATAAATTGTAATGGCTTAATTCAACAATTCTACTTTAATGAAAACATGTCACAGATATTTTACTTCGGCTGGCACATAAAATATCACAGACCATCCTGACTTGAAAATATAGTTCATTGGCCCTTCACTGGCACTGGGTCAAAAACCTGGATTTCAAGGCAATTAGATCTGGGCAACAAATACTTATGCTGCAAATGATACTTACATGCCATGAAAGAATTTTTTTTAAAAACAATCTAAATATAGTCAATCATTAACTTTAGCTCCTGAGTCTGTATATACATAGGAGACTAACAGGTTACCAAGTATGAGCATTCTCTCAAAGTACAAACAGTCATTAAACTCATTGGGCACAAAGGTGCATGCTATGTGGAAATGGACTTCATTCTTAATATTCTCAGAGTAACAAGGGACAGACAATAAACACTGCCTTCTCACTATCATCTATGTCACAAAAATAAAGGAAAAGTAATGAAGATTTTTAATATTATATTGGAGATATGCATAAATCCATCAAGTGTTTTGTCTGCACGAAATTCAAATATATTGGATACTTGCGTCATAAACTAATTAATACTTGAGTAAAATTACAAAACTAAATACAAATGACTCAACTAAACAATGAAAGTTTGTTAAAACGTATATCTAAATCTATCATCTCTATATTTTCAGCTCAGCTATATATCATTTTTATCGTTAAACTGATCCCTATCCCAAAGGTTGAAAGTTGATAGCCACAGTGTTGTGTTGTGTTGTGTTGTCTTGGGCTACAAACTGAAATGAGGCCAAAATGTATTACTACACAAATACCATTTAAATTATGCAAAGTACTGCCCACAGTTCCCATGAGGTGCCTTTTCCTATGTTTTTAAGAGAATGCAGAATGTTTTTAATTAAACTATTAACAGTAAAAACATAAGTAAAATGCACAACAAAACTCATCAAAACAAAACTTGACCTAATTACATTTTTAGACCATTGTTTGTAAATGTTTTGTAAAACATTGATCATAATGTCCTTAGTTAATACTTCCTAAAGTACATCGTGAGATCTGGCAATGATCATATGCATTTCCTGTTTTGCTGGTTACAGCTTACACCGGACAGCACCATACTGTTCACTCTACATCACTTCAGAAAATTGGTCCACTCATTATGCTAGTTACATTTACATTCAAATGTTAAAACACGTTTGATGTATGATATTCATCAGTAGTTCATAATTTGGAAGTTTAGGAGAAAAACGTCTAAGTAACTATACATAATTAGATTAACACTGAATACCTATCCAAACAACATTATGACAAGCTTCACACCTTTTCACATCTTTCTCTATGACAATAACAGCAGCAAACATTGGAAACCTCTGCTTTGTCTTTACCTTCTTGTTCAAGTCGATTATGGTCAATGCCTTGTATATTTGGGTTTTGCATCAGCACACCATTAGTCACCAGTTGTTCACAGAAGTATAAATTGGCCTAGTTAATAAACCTAATTTGCCATATAAATAAATTAAGTTCACATTTTACTTCAGTTTATTTCTAAAAAAATTGCAAACAGACCTAAATTTTTGATATCGTCACAGCATAACTAGGTTACTTCTGACTTTCCAAAGCAATACAGTCTTCTGATAAAAGCTCTAGCACTAAATATGAGAAAACACATTTAACTGACGTTGTGTTAGTCCAATTTTAATGCTTGTAGGTTTCAAAATTTCTTCTCTCCAACTCTGCCCTGTGCAAGAACAACTGGTTTTAACATAATATTATTGCCAAAAGATAAAACCGGTTAATAAAGATGTGTATTCTGGTCGTGCAACAAATAAATGTTTGCCAAAAGATGTGAACAGATTTTGATTTTTGAGCCCTTATGATCCATGGGGTTAATGGATTCACGAGCGAACAGCGATCATCACTGTCAAACATGTTTGCTTATTCAGAATGTTTTCTTAACTCCTTCAGATTACTGCAAGGCCAGTTAGTTTCCTGCACTAAATAATACATTCACACAGGTCACCAACAAACCACATCAACCGATAGAGCTCGTCAGTCTTTTAAAAAAAGTAACAACATCCTGCTGATATTATATGCACATGGAATTTCTTTGGAAATAACTTCCATTTCCTGACTGCAATGTTTTTAAGAATCCAAAGGATATGAAACACACTTTTATGAATTCGCTAAAAATGTATGATCATCATATTACACTGTAATTTTCTTCTGTTATATTTCAATTTTTCTTTAAGAAAAAATGTTTTAATTCCACTTCACTTTCAATGCACCATCCTTAAATACAATGTGCATATACCCACCATTCCAAATGAATAGCTCTCAACAATTATTCCCTCCCAGCATTTTTGACGCAGTTGAAAATATGAAAAATGGGTCAGTTTTTCTTTAAATTACTTCCTTTTGTAACTTATAATTATATCTCTTTTTCAAACTGAAAATTGAAAATGGTCAATCTGAGGTTTCAAAAAAGACTAGCAACAAACTGACCTTTCTACTCTGGGGAACAGCTGCTTTCAATCCACCCCGACCATGCTACACAATCTGATACATCTCAATCAACCTTCTCTGCTCCGAAGTGAAATAACTCCATGAAGGCCAATATCCCATCACCGTTATTTACAATGTGGTGCACAGTACATGACACTGACCCAACTAGCTCACAGCTGGCTCCTAGATTGAGCAAAACCCCCGAATCTCCTGTTTATATCTGTCAACCAGGACTCTCTGATTGGAACAGGCTAACAGCCCCAATCAGGGAACTCATATTATATGAGATGCATCTGCGTGACATCATTCCAACCACTACACTGAGTTTATCCAGCCTCTCTTCATGGCTAAATCACTGCATCCCAGGCAATATCCTGGTGAATCGCCTCTGCACCCCCTCCAGTGCAATCACATCTTTCCTACAGTGCAGAGACCGGAACTGAATGTAGTGCACCAACTGTGGCCCAAACAAAGTTCTGTACAGCATCAACGTGGCCTCCCTGCTCTTAATTTTTTTTAATCTCAGGTATGTTCATGATCAACCTGTTCATAGATGTTATTTCATTCTGGAACAGGTGGGACTTAAACCTGGGCCTCCCAGTCCAGGGGTAGGGACAGTACAAGAGGGCCTCCCAGTCCAGGGATAAGGACAGTATAAGAGGGCCTCAATTCCCTGCTCTTAAAATCTGTGCCTCAACTGATAAAAGATAAGTGTCCGGTACGCCTTCTTAACTACCTTGTTAACCTATCTTGCCACCATCAGGGATTTATGGGCAAGCCCTCCAAGATTCCCCTACTCCTCTCAGCTTCCTCGTGTCCTAATTCATGAAATAATGCCTTGTCTTGTTACGTCTTCCAAAAGGCATTACCTCACACGGATCAAAATTAAATCCCATCTGGCCAACCCGTTTACACCTTCCTGTAACCTAAGATCTTCTTCCTTCCTGTCAACCACCCAGCCAACTGTGTTTCATTCACAAAGTTATCAATCCCAGTGTGTCTCCCTCCCCACCCCAAAATGCTCTCATCTCCTCAATTTATAAATATATTGCGAACAATAAGGACCCTAGCACTGATCCCTGTGATACATCACTGGACACTGGACTCAAGTCAAAGAAAGAACTTCTACCACCACCCTGTGTCACCTGCCACTTAGTCAATTTTGGATCCAACATGCCCCAGATTCCATCTGTTTTTACCTTTTTTAATCAGTGTCCCATGATGTACCTTGTGAAAGACCTTCTCGAAACCCATATAAACTATGACCACCGTACTACCCTCATCTAGACAATTAGTCACCTCCTTGAAAAATTCAACCAGATTAGGCAATGACTACCCTCTGACAAGGCCATGCTGGTTATCCTGATTAAACCTTACCTCTCTAAATGGAGATTAATTCTCTCATTCAGAATTTTTTCCAATTGTTTCCCTACCACTGTTATGAAACTCACTGGTCTATAATTCACTGGTTTAACTCTACCACCTTTCTTGAAAAGAAAGCTGGCCTCCAGTTCTTTGGTACCTTGCCAGTGGCCAGGGAGGAATTAAAAATTTTCATCAGGGCACCTGTGATTTCCTGCCATCTTGCAAGAAATTCTAACATAACAATTGAAAAGAATAATGTTAGAATAAGCAATATTCACATTAATTTACACAGTATCAGTCTTTGAGACTGTCCAGGGTGAATGGCATTGCAAGCTGGTGGTCATACTGAAGACAGAACTATAGAGTGGAGTAAAAAAACTGTAGTTTAATTGTGGAGTTCTTTATAATATTACATGCCAAGACAGCAAAGCTCAAATGGTTTGAATGTGCCAACTGGATCTAACAGATTAAATTTCAGCCTCCTTGCTCAATGTCAATGAAAATATAAACAATGTTGATGGTTGAGTGCGATACTGAATTGGTGACTATAAGCATAGTCCAATATCATGTCATCACTACAAAAATATATTGTCAAATAACTCACAAGAGGTTTTAAATGGAATTGTTTTGCAATTCTCAACATAATTAGAATAGATCCAAGAATACAACACGAATAACGATATTTTATTGCAAAGTGACAGAATCACGTGAAAATAAAGACTTTTGAAGCTTGTAATTGAATGGAAAGGAGTAATTAATACTGGCAAATCAATACAGTCAAAAATTTACACTTCCTGCAGAAAATTACTTCCTCATCTCAAACTACAGAAGTTTTTTTTGGAGAAGGTAGGTGCTTGTCTTGGTATTTTCATTGTTAAATTGTCATCACTATTATTGAGCATGAATGGCACAGCTCATTTATCTAGTCATTATTAGAACTCTGAAGAGGTTGTGGAGACAGCATCAGCAACGAGTGTTAGAACTGGATCACCTTAGATGGATCAGTGGCTTGTTGTGCCTTATAAATTAATGATGATTTGGTTAGGCCTCAAGACAGCAATGAAGCTTGTCCTCACAAGCAATGGTTTATCCAACCTTCGTAGCGAATCTGTAAATAGAGGTTATCTATTGGAATTTAAGTAATATGTAGTTTCACTTTCATTTCCTCATAAAATTGAGCTTGCCCATTTGAATGAAAAAAATCTTACTTCCACCATTTTTAGAATATTTGGTGTTCAATCAGATGAAGGATGTCATACTGGGAAACACTCACTGAAATAATAGAAGTATGATGCAATGCAAAAGATCAAGAAATTTCAAACTTAAGTGGAATGGCTTGTATGTCAGCCTGAATTTCTTTGACTTTTTATGATAAAGACAAAACTTTACATTGTGCACAAACAAAGCAACAGCTCATGTGAATTTCTAGCTTATAGGCAGAGATCAAAAGCCAAAAACCACAAGCATGAGAGACCAAGGGGCTCTTTATGGAATTAAAAACAAAAATTGCTGGAGAAACTCAGATCTGGAAGAATCTATCTAGAAAGAAACAGAATTAATGTTTGTAGTCCAATATGTATTTTTCTTAGAACTGTTTTACTATTAATGAAGATTTGTTAGTGATTCTCATTCTCATTGAGCCCTATGCTGTATTCTCTGTCTCCCAAATGCTAACATTCATGGCAAGAATTATCACATTAAAACTTGAAAAATGCTCATGCTTGCACCTTTACGACTTGTTGTGCTGGATAAATGAGAAGTTTGAAGTCTTTAAATTTCCAACTTTAATATCTAGGAATTAACAAAAAAGATGTCTGTGCCTTCCTTGGTCACCAATTGTTTATATTGATTTACACCTGTTTACAACAAATTTCACACTCCAAAATATACAGATTGGGAGGAAAAAAAGCAATATCACGCGGTTTCTTGGACCAAACAGTTCTGCCAATACGTTAATGGTCTGTGTTCTGCCCCATATGTGAGCTCAGGTAACTTATACCACAAGAATCAGGTGTGTGTTGAGGCAGATGTCCGGAAGTTTAAGAAGAACACTATTTACACAGTTTTAATGTCATAAGCTTGCACATAATCTGGTTTCTATGCTGTTAATGTAATTATATACATATAACTCACTTACTGTACAAACTGACTGCATTTATTAGCAAGGTGGCAAGATGGAATACCTTTAAACCAAATATCACGTATTGTGTAACTGTCTCAAAAGGTACAATACCTGCCTGGTCTGAAATCCATGCAGTAATGCAACAATAACACAAGTGTTTGTTGGCAAGGTTAGCATTAAAATACGTGCAAATTATGGTGCCAATTCAAGGCCATTACAATTTTCCTAAGTCATTATTTTTTTCCAGTCAGTCATTTCTGTGTCAGAATAGCACACTAAAAATTCAATATGGCCCATTAACAAACATACTGCTCCCAATGCACAATTATCCTGCACAAAGTCAAACTGATGCACATCCTGAAGAGAATGGGGGAAAGCTATCAATGGAGATTGATTCAAAGCATCTGACCTTAACATTATGATTGTAGTATCAGTAATGGTTCAATATTCTCATATCAATGGCAAAGGACAGTAAATACATCTCCTGCCCACTGTGTCATCAACATCACATGTTTCTCCAGGAATCCACATCATTCAACTAATCAAATCTTATCTTCCACATCATCCTCAACAGTACACTCACATTCCAGTTTCATGAACATTCCTGGAGACAATAAAGACTGCAGATGCCAAAAGCCAGAGTCTACAGGTGTGAGGTTAGAAAAGCACAGCAGGTCAGACAGCATCTGAGGAGCAGGAATGTCAATGTCCTGATGAAGCGTTTTGGCCTGAAACATGGACTTTACTGCTCCCCTGACGCTGTCTGACCTGCTGCGCTTTTCCAGCCTCAGATCTATAGACTCATGAACTTTCCTACTCAATTATGATAGGAACAACACTCGAACATCGTGTAACATATTCAATGATATCCTTCTCTTGAAGAACAAGGTCACACAGAACAGGATGGAGCAACAAAGAACATGTGGGAACAGGCACGCACAAACCATTGGGAGAAGGCAGTGCTGCAAATTATTGGGTTAGCAGTAGCTGAGGTCATTGCAAGGAGCTCACTGAAACATCCAGGATGACCACATATTCCTGTCTTAGGCATCATCTCATATCCTACTTGATCCTCATCCTGCTTTCTGTCATGTAGGGTGATTCCCTGATTTTGAGATTGTGAACCTATAGTTTTCCCTCTGCAACACATTTCTTTCATCAAGTCTGGCAGCATCTGTGAAGAAAAAAATCACAGTTAACGTTTTGGGTCTAGTGACCCTTCCTCAGAACTGTTCTGAGGAAGGGTCACTGGACCCAAAACCTTAACTCTGATTTTTTCTTCACTGACGCTGCCAGACCTGCTGAGCTTTTTCATCAACTTCTGTTTTTGTTCCTGATTTACAGCATCTGCGGTTCTTTCGGTTTTTACCTTTCTTTCATCATCAGTTGTCCACTTCTATATTGTCACTTTCAGATTTCCAAGACCTGACTAGCCAGTCCAGCCGCACTATGAAAGGGCAAGGTCAGATGTCAGAGATGAAGATACTGTCACTGAATTAATTTTAGAAGATAATATAGAATGGGTGAGCACATGATGCATCAGTGCAGAGAGTTGATGGACACAAACAGGCTTTATCCAGGACAGCGGAATGCACAGTGCTTGTGTCTATTTGGCAGAAAGCAAAATTACCAAAACTTTACTGTAGGAGATACAGATGAAGACTTTGTTCTTATTAAAGATTTGTTTGTGAACTGTGGGCATCACTGACAAAGCCATCCTTTGTTGTCTGTTGCTAGCTGTTATGTCCTACCGGAGAAAGGTGATGGCATACACAGAGAAATGCTTGGTCCAGTGGCAGGCCTCACAAAGAACCTGTTGTCACTGTCAAGGCTTAAACAAAACAGCTTCAGCGCTGATTGAGCACAGGTAATGCTCATTGATCTTTGTACTTAAGTTCAGAGTTCTTTGGGTTCCAATGAGATAGGTCAATAACTTTAAAAAAAAAAGACAAAATGGTATCCATGAATGCCCTTAATCCCTTTAGACATAAGTGGACACCGCAGTGCTTTAAAATAAACTGGAGTTGTCCGGGCTCCCGCTGTGCAGTGATCGTATTTTACTCCTGGACCAGGTGGCCCGAGTTCAAGTCCCATCTTCTCCAATGGTGCATAATAACATCTGTGAACAGGTTAATTAGATAAACAGGTGAAAGGAAAGAACAAAAAGGAAAAGATTGGAATTTGCTGGGCTCTTGCGGCATAGTGATAGAGTCCTTACACCTGGACCAGGAGGCCCATGTTCAAGTCCCATCTGCTCCAGGGGTGTGGAACATCATCTCTAAACAGGCTGATTGGACAAACAGGTTAAACAAAAATTATAACTATAAAAAAAACTCAAGTTCTTCCACAGATGATTTGATGGTAGGTAAGAGATTTTAAAAAGTCAGCTGCATGCAAGAGCACTTCTGGATATTAAATAAAAGGAAACAAAAAGATCAGTGTTCTTTGAGGGTTCTTGTGGTACAGTGGTTGTGTCCCTACCCAAATGCTGGGGGACCTGGGTACAAGTCCCACCTGTTCCAGAGCAACGTTCCCTTTAACTTTCTTACCGGCTGCATGGGAAACATCACAGCAGCTGCACTTGCAGCTTAATAGGAACAGTGTTAATTACCATCTCTAAATAGAAAATATATTTTTAAAAAAACAGAGTACTTTCTCTGTTGAGGGTTGACTTCTGGACCTGGAAGAATAATGATTGTACTATACCAGTGATTTACAACAAAATCTTTGTTAAGTCTTTTGCTGCCGAATTCGATCCCTGGATCTCCGTATGATAACTGTGGTAGCAGAAGATTAACTCTGATCCCTCCAGGTGGTAAGATAAACAAAACAAAGTAATTCAGTTTCTGGCAGAAGCCAAGCCTACTGTGCCTTTTAGGAGGGAATAAAATTAGAAATAAAGTATTTACAGCACTGGATGTAACTGACCTGGACACCAAAAAGGATGAGGCATTTTAATACAACTTTTGGACTGAGTTTCCAAAAAAAAAAACTTGTTGGAAGCCTGACGAGGTCAAAATTTGATAAATTTATTAAGATGAACAATCAGTTCACAGAAGAGTATACCATGGAGTTTGAAGATAGAGCTAAAGAATCTGAATCTAGATATTCCAGAGGCTATGCTGATGCTTAAACCAGCAGATTGTGCACAAATCTCAAACACTGATATACTTCTGGCTTTGACAGTTGTCCAATTTCATAATAATGATTTTGTTTCTGAACAAATGGTGGCTGCCTTAAAAATAGCTTTCAAGGTGACAACATTACCAGATATCTTTGCATGTCATTTTGGGAACTCTGCAGTGATACAGACAATGGAAGACTCCAAGACTACTAACTACCAAAGTCAAAAGTGCAGACGCCTCTACAAGGATGAATTTGCTGAAAGACACTGAGGGGTGCCATTGTAGGACTGTGTTAATTCGTTACTATACTATTGCATTAGTGGCTGAAGAGTCAAGTCTGCCAGCGAATATCTTAGTCGCCGATTCATTCAATTCTGCCACACTTGTTGGTGGCTATACCTCAACAGTATGTGGCATCAATTGACTGAACTGTTATTTGGAGAGACAGGAAAAAGCAGACAAAAACAGGGTCAAAGAATATGAAAGTTTTAAAGAGAGTGATCGCTCTTGTTAAATAGCAGGACTGCATCTGATTTTTGAACTTCTCAATGAATGACAGTGCATCAGTATGAGCTAGTATTCCCTTGTTTCCATGATGGTTAAAGACTTCACAGTACTGAAGAGCTAACAACAATCTTAAAGTCTCTTTTTCCATGGTAGAACATTACTTCCGATACTGGCTTAGTTTTTTTTTTCCACAGGATTGCCCAGGGGCTTCTCTTTTCATGACTCATCACTGTGCATCAAGATAGCACTCAGTCGCAAATAATTAGCTTCAAATGCCTCTTTGAAAGATCTGGAAAAATAAGAGGTAGCCAACACTGGTTCATTTTTTAAGATTGCCTTCAGCTTCTCAAGTGTTGTTTGACATTCTTCTGAACATTCCAGTTTAGCTGTTTTTATGAAAGGAAATCTGATATAGGTACAGCAGTTGTATTGAAACTACACACAAATTTCCAGTAAAATCCACAGATTCTTAAAAGGCACATGATTTTTTGTTTTAGGAACAGGGAATTCTAATGAAGGCATATGAAGGCACTTTCTCGGTCACTGGTGCACAAATCCTTGTCCAGCCATATGTCCCAAGAAAGACACTCTTACATTCACAAAATCAGTTTTTGCTAAACTTATCAGTAAACCAACCAACTTTAATGCTTAAACAGAACTTTGACCTGACTTATATGCTCTTCCCATGCGTTACTATAAACTAGAATATCATTTAAATAAACTGCACAGTTGTGAACTCCAGCTACGACTTGACTCAAACTTTTGGAAAATGGCTGAGGTGCTCTTAACCCAAATGGCATCACGCGATATTGATATATTGATATCTATAAAAAGTCTAATTGATCAATCGCTTTAGGAATTAACACTATTGGTGAGCTCTAGCTGCTGTGACTAGGTACGATCAAACACGTAGTGAATCTTTTTCCGTCTGAACTCATGTTTCTGGCCTCAAAAGATAAGGTTGTTGCCGTCTAAGTTCAGACTTTCCTACACCTATATCATATTTTGCTAATGTAGTATATCCAGGTGTACTTCGACAGATTACCTCATATTTTCTCAGTAGTCTTACAAGATCCTAAATGTAAGAACACAGAGTGACTAACTGTCTCAGTATTTCCAAACTTGCAAGTCAAATGGCAGTTGGCTATCTTCGAGAACTGTCTGTCTCTCCTCTTTCTCTCGTTATCCACTGCTCTTACGATCTGACACTCTTGTTCCTCCTTATCCTCTTCCCTACAATAGTACTTTTGCAGGAATCTTTGCAAATATTCATCAGGCAATAATGGACATGCATCAAAAAAGCCATCTGTACTGCATGACAATCTCAGATAATTTCCCCAGACAGCAAAGTATGAATTTCCTATGCTTTACTTGTCAACCTACTCTGCATGAGCAATATCCAGTCCTCTTTTGCCCAACTGATTTGCTTAGGCATTTTCTCAAATGACACAAAGAGTGTCTTTTTTCCTCAAACTTTGGTAGGGTCTGTCAAAACTTCAACATTTCCTTACGAGACTTCAAATTATGACTCAGATTCTCCACATCACAGCTTGCATCAGTATCTGATGTCTCTTGTTTAAACAGTACCATTTTTGGCTAATATTCATGTTCTGTCTCTTCTCTTTCCTCTTGTACTTGTAATTCTATTTGTCAAATTTCCATTTCCTGTGTTTTCATCTCCATTTCCTATTTTCTTAATTTGATCTCACTTTCCTTATATTTTCTGTCATCTCTAGTTTCTTCATTCTCTTCTGCTCCAGCTGCTTCAATGGTAAGTGAATATCACCTGATTCCAATATTTCAACGCCTGAAGTACTCAGCCTTTTTATATCTCCTCCAAACCCAAGTGCTGTGATTGTACCTCAATCATGTCAGCATTGTCTGGCAGAGCTAAAAATGCAATCTCTAGTCTTATTTCCTTTAAGATTGGCAGTGACAGCTCTGCCACCTGCAGGAGACCCTTTCCTGTTTCCAAAGACATGCTTTAAGTTCAGTACTGAAACTGGCGTTTTCCTTCACCTGTATTATTCACCAAACTACACCCAAATCCTCACCTGTCTCTGTTTGCAACCAAACCCAATTCAAGTCAAATCCAAATCCAATTCAAATCAAATTCAAATTCAAATTCAAAGTCAAAGTCAAATTCAAATTCCAAATGAGCCCACAAACTTTGTTATGACCCACTTCGGAGGTGCATGTAAATCAAGTCCCGCTATTCCTGGAGTCATATCAAATGCTAATTTTTGTTTTAAGAAGGTACACAAGGAACACCAATTTACCTGACTTTCAGGCCATGTCTGATAGAAGGCACAGGCCAGATTTCTATACTAAACAAGAATTATTATTTCTTGTAAGTAGTTGGACTAAAGCAAAAAGAAACACATATAAACCGCTTGCATTTAGCACGACTGACTAAAAATCTAAAAGTAAACTTCCCATCTCTCTCTCTCTCGACAAGTAGGAGAAATAGATCATTGGCAGAGATAGCAAAAAAAGACTAGAAAGTTAGTTCAGAGGTCTTTGCTTCCCAATACAAATATTGAAATGATCCGCTCTTGGCCAGCCAGTCTCTCACTGCTCAGTTGTCTTTGTATGGAAGCTTCCATTGGCTTGTAAGTAGTATGGCGTGACTGATTCACTTGGAAAATGTCTCGGAAAATTTGAATTTATCAAAAGTCACAGCTCACAACAACTGCTGCAGGAAAGGTAACTTGTTTTCTTCAAGCTTAAACTTTGATTTTTTCAACTGCAGAGAACAAGCAGCTTCTGCTTGGAACAACTGCGCACGCTACTGTGTGCCTTTCTCTATGTCTATATATCTACAACTTGTTTCTAGTTCCAACCTGTTCAGTTAGCTGAGAACCAATCAGCTTCATTTGTAAATGACTCTTCGACTCCTGACCATCTGCACATTGTTTCTCATGGCTAAGGGTTTGCACAGAGTTCACAATAGGTATCACATTCCTAATTGTGAAATTATGTGGCCAACCTGGCAAATTCTTTAAAAGTTTTTTCGCCTTGCAGTCTGCAGTTTTCAAAGAGACAAAAATAAAAACATAGGGTCCTTACACGTTTAATAAAGTCACCTCATTTTTCTAAACTCCAGAAGTTACAAACCTAACCAGTACAACCCATCCATTCGTTACTAGTGCAGTAACTGTCTCTGAATTATTTTCAATGCATTAACATCTTTACTTAAAAAAGGAGACCAATATCGTGCACAGTACTGCAGGTCCTTGAATACCCTGAAGTGAAGCATAACCAGCCTACCAGTGAGTTCCACTTCCCTCATAATAAATGATAACATTCTATTAGCTTACCCAATTACTTGCTATATCTTTTGTGACTGATGCACGAGGACATCAAGATCCCTCTGCATCTCAGAATTCTGCAATCTCTCACTATAATAATGACTAATGCCTTTTTTAAAGTTTTTCCTGCTAAAATGTACAAATTCACATTTTCCCACATTATACTCCACATACTATGTCTTTGTCTACTCATTTAACACGCATATCTCTTTACAGCCTCATTATGCCCTACCCTATCCCAGTCCCGGTCCTGGTCCCTATTTGATTCTTGGACCACACCTCATGCGCCTCTGGGGTTAGCTAACGGGGACGAGACTCTGCGCCAGGTTAAATCTGATCTTCCCGGATTTTTTTTTTGGGGGGGGGGTGGTGGTGGTGGTGGGAGAGGAGAAGGGGGATTGCTGGTCAAGAATAACATCAGTAACGTCAATGCCAGACAGACAACTCCACTAAGTGAGACAGCCAATTTACCTCAGTGCACAAAGTTCGGTAAGCGACACGGTCAACATGCGGTCGGGTCCTGTGATGCACAAAGTTCGGGCATTTGAGGCAGTCCTGAACAAGCACATGCACCACATTATAGCTGCAAACTCGCAAACGGGGCAGGAGCAAAATATGCCCAGCCTCTCAGAACAGCCAGAAAGGCTGTCAGAATCCGTGGGGTCTCCCCCTCCATCTAACAAAGAAACCTCAGAGTCTCAGATGGACACAGCAGATGTCACAGCCTCGATTCCTTTACTACCTAAAGAGGAGGATGAATTTCTTCCCAGGTATGCCTAATGCACGAGGCAGAATGTGGCCCAATACACGTCGCCCATAACTGAGGCTGAGTCAGGGGAACCGGACCCAGTGCAAGATCACCCCAGGAGTGACTACAAGAAAAGGAAAAATCTCTGGACTTGGACGGATAGGGATGTTGTGACTGTAACAACATTAGCCACGTGGACGTCAGAGCTCCCTGACTGGGGCTGTTAATCTGGTCCAATCAGGGAGCCCTGACTGACAGATTATAAACAAGATCATCACAGGCCCTGTTCATTTAGAGCTGGCTTTGAGGAAGCTGGACCAGTGTCAAGTACGGTGCATGTGTAAATAAAGGGTGACTTGGTCATGGGATACCGGCCTCTGTGGAGTCACATCAGAAACCAAATTCAACAAAGGAAGGATTTATTAGTGGAAAATAAATGCAAGACATTGAGCCTATGATGAAGCTAAAATGCTGGAATTAATTTTGTTGGTATGTGACACATGTTACTGGGTGACATGCTTCCCTGCTGAGTAACATATGTACAATCGCAGTGCTAATTCCTAAAGCCAGTCTTCCATCTGGAAGTGAGATTGACTGGCAAAATCATTTATCCAATGATTGTTTAACTCTTAAAAAAAAAAAATTGCCTTTTCATGTAATTAAGTAAACCAGTAGGAATGCATTACATAACAATATGAATGCTAAGCTGAGCTGCATCACAAAGACTATTTAGAGCTACCTCTTCAATATCATCTATTTCTGCTCTATGGACAGCAAGCATAGACTTGAAGCAAGTAGTCCCTCCTTTCTGTGCCTTAATAAGTGTAACTCTAATATAGTCTACTGATCCCATGTAGTAGTTTAACACATGTTAAAATGTCAGTTTCAATTGCTGAGAAGATTCGCTGATGAAAACAATTTTGTGTTTTCCAAGTTCAGGCATGTGAGATGGAGGGTACTCAAGAAATTAGGACCAGATATCGGTCATAAAACACAGATAAGGGTTTCAACACGACAGCAAAGCAGATAATGGAACATGCAAAAAATTTTGTGATGGCAAGATTAAGCGCTCATGTCAATTGATGGTAATTGAGATTTTAACTTCATTTCATAATCAATAAGGGCAAGAACCTTATACGTTCAGTTTGAATGAATGCAACAAAAGTAAAATCAGCACAAGAGCTTATTTTTAAAAAAGAATTGAAATGAGCTACAAACATGCACTCCACCCCTTAAGCCTGCTCTGCCATTGAATCAGAACATGGCTAAACTAAGTGCTTCAAATTCCTCACTCCTATCTGGCTGATCACCTTCGATTCCCTCATTTAACAAGAACCCATCTACTTGTGCTTTAAAATATTTAATGATCCTGCCGCCACCACCTACTGAACCACAGTTGCACAACTCTCAAGAAAAAAAATTCTTGTGCTTTTCCAACTAAAACGTGTGTGCTTTGGGAAAACTAATTTATTGATAACAATATCAGGTAGAAAATTCTTACGTCATGAAGATAGTTTTGTATTTATAGGAATGCTTCATGTTTTTAAATCTACCATGAATTCAAATTGTGCCAAATTCTTCTCTTATGATTTATGGAATATTCATTCCACGGCTGAATGTCTAACAACAGAGCAGAAATGAATCAAATTGCCTTTCAGTAGAAAACACTAAAACGAAAATGATCTGTAGCACTCTGTACTAAGTGCCCGAATAACGTTATGCTTTAAATACTGAGCATATTCTTGAGTATTTTCCTGCAAACAAGTAGCTGAACAAACTGGACATCAATCTGTTTACATTGCAACATGTATACTTAGCACATCATCTGAAAACTAAGCTGCATAGCAATTAGAACCATCTAAAATATTTTAATCTCAACAAAGGAAGTTTGAGTTAATTGGCTCCAATGAATATTGAATTTATGCTTCTGGGAGAGAACACCATATTTAATTCAAATAGAGTAAGACAAGAACACAATGTTTCTGGTAGTTTTGGTAAATTGTAATTCAACAATGTTTTTAAATAACCTTTCTCATGTGATCAGATTAAAGAATGTCAGCTGTTCACAACTTGATTTACATAGAGCAGTATTACATTTATAAAAATTTCTCATTAGGCAAACATATTTCAAAAAATTTGTTGGTTTTTAAACACAAGTCAAGCGGTACTTTTATACTATTAGTGTCTCTAAGGAAGCTTTCGTAAGTCAAGCAAACCCCTGTGTTTCCATTAAAAAAAAAATCAATATCTCTGAGGGCAATCAGGCAAACACATTGAACTTAAGAACAAATACAGTCAAGGAGCATCTAATGTTTTGTATGTATAGTAAAGTTGAGGGTGCAATACCAGCTGGTTAACAAATTACAGAAAGTGAAAGTAATGCTTTGTTGTGTTTTATGGCTTTGAGCTTGATGAACACTTTTATTCTTTAGGATATTGATGAATTTCAATTTTGTTTCTGTGAGGATCCATTCAATGTCAACACAAACACAGGCGTTACTGTTACTAGGTAACAAGGTGTAGAGCTGGATGAACACAGCAGGGCAAGCAGCATCATAGGAGCAGGAAAGCTTGACGTTTCGGGCCTGGACCCTTCATCAGAAATGGGGGAGGGAAAAAGGGTTCTGAAATAAATAGGGAGAGAGGGGGAGGTGGACAGAAGATGGATAGAGGAGAAGATAGGTGGAGAGGAGACAGACAAGTCAAAGAGGCGGGGATGGAGCCAGTAAAGGTGAGTGTAGGTGGGGAGGTAGGGAGGAGATAGGTCAGTCCAGGGACGACGGACAGGTCAAGGGGGCGGGATGAGGTTAGTAGGTAGGAAATGGGGGTGCGGCTTGAGGTGGGAGGAGGGGACAGGTGAGAGGAAGAACAGGTTAGGGAGGCGGGGACGAGCTGGGCTGGTTTTGGGATGCGGTAGGGGGAGGGGAGATTTTGAAGCTTGTGAAATCCACATTGATACCATTGGGCTGCAGGGTTCCCAAGCTGAATATGAGTTGCTGTTCCTGCAGCCTTCGGGTGGCATCACTGTGGCATTGCAGGAGGCCCAGGATGGACATGTTGTCTGAGGAATGGGAGGGGGAGTTGAACTGGTTCGCGACTGGGAGGTGCAGTTGTTTACTGCGAACCGAGCACAGGTGTTCTGCAAAGCGGTCCCCAAGCCTCTGCTTGGTTTCCCCGATGTAGAGGAGGCCACAACAGGTACAGCGGATGCAGTATACCACATTAGCAGATATGCAGGTGAACATCTGCTTGATGTGGAAAGTCTCTTTGGGGCCTGGGAGGGGTTGAGGGAGGAGGTGTGGGGGCAGGTGTAGCACTTCCTGCGGTTGCAGGGAGAAGTGCTGGGTGCGGTGGGGTTGGAGGGAAGTGTGGAGCGGACAAGGGAGTCATGGAGAGAGTGGTCCCTCCGGAAAGCAGACAAGTGTGGGGAGGGAAAAATGTCTTTGGTAGTGGGTCAGATTACAGATGGCGGAAGTGTCGGAGGATGATGCGTTGGATCCGGAGATAATGTTCACCTGCACGTCTGCTAACGTGCTACACTGCATCCGCTGTACCCGTTGTGGCCTCCTCTACATTGGGGAAACCAAGCAGAGGCTTGGGGACCGCTTTGCAGAACACCTGCGCTCGGTTCACAATAAACAACTGCACCTCCCAGTCGCGAACCATTTCAAATGCCCCACCCATTCCTCAGACGACATGTCCATCCTGGGCCTCCTGTAGTACCACAATGATGACACCCAAAGGCTGCAGGAACAGCAACTCATTCAGCTTGGGAACCCTGCAGCCCAATGGTATCATGTGGATTTCACAAGCTTCAAAATCTCCCCTCCCCCTACCGCATCCCAAAACCAGCCCAGCTCGTCCCCGCCTCCCTAACCTGTTCTTCCTCTCACCTATCCCCTCCTCCCACCTCAAGCCGCACCCCCATTTCCTACCTACTAACCTCATCCCGCCCCCTTGACCTGTCCGTCCTCCCTGGACTGACCTATCTCCTCCCTACCTCCCCACCTACACTCACCTTTACTGGCTCCATCCCTGCCTCTTTGACTTGTCTGTCTCCTCTCCACCTATCCTCTCCTCTATGCATCTTCTATCCTCCTCCCCCTCTCTCCCTATTTATCTCAGAACCCTCTTCCCCTCCCCCATTTCTGAAGAAGGGTCTAGGCCTGAAACGTCAAGCTTTCCTGCTCCTATGATGCTGCTTGCCCTGCTGTGTCCATCCAGCTCCACACCTTGGTATTTCGAATTCTCCAGCATCTGCTGTTCCTATTATCGCTATTGTTACTACATGACTGCACCCCCTCATAAATGAATTACAGGATTAAAAAATAGCCTCTGAAAAATCAAAATACAGCCCTAGAAAGAAAACAAATTGATCTCTCATGGGCATGTAAATAACAGCAACTGCAGCAATTACGGAAGACTTTAATTTTCATATTGTTTGGGTAAATCAAATTGGCAAAGGTAACCCAGAAAATGAGTTCATAGAATATGTTCGGGGCATTGAGAACACTGCATTCTCGAAACAACTATGAATTAGGATGTTTCCGATGCAGTGATGAGCAATTAGGCAATAGTAAAAGAGCCTCTTGGTAACAGTTATCACATCATGATGAAATGTGACATTCAGTTTGTGGGTTTGAAACTAGATTCTTAAACTTAAAAAAGGCAATTACAAAGGTATGAATAGATGACAGTGGATGACACAAGATGCATTCCAAGAATAGTTGAAAATCAAGAGTAGAAAAAGAAGACAGGAAATTTTAAAAATCAGATTCATGAGAAAAATAATAAGAAGTTAAGGGTCTAAATGGTGATAAACCCCCTAGACTTAATGGCCTGTTAACAAGGAAAACATCACCACATTAACCCCATCTTCAGTTAGCTTAGTCTCTGTTATTGGGAAAATGTTAGAGTCTATTATAAAGGATGTTATAACAGAGCATTTAGAAATGCATAAAATGATCCAAGCACAGTCAGCATGGCTTCATGAAGGGAAAATCATGGCTGGAAAGTTTACTAGAATTCTTTGAAGGCAGATAAAAGGGAAACAGTGGATAATAATATATTTGGATTTTCAGAAGGCTTTTAATAAGGTGCCATATATTAGGTTACTTAGTAAGATTACAGTCCATGATGTTAGAGGTTGTACATTAGCATGCATAGAGGATTGGCTAAGTTCTGAAGGAGGATTGCTGGACTCAAAACATTAACTTGGCATGCTGCTTCTTACTCACCATTTCTCACCACCTGTCAGTTTATTGTTCAAAACTGATCAGGGTTTAGCAGGTGAGGTCTGGTTGTTATAATCATCTTGGTCTCACATTGGCAAGGTCGAGAGAGGATTAGCTCTCATCTTTGCCTGCAGGAGTCCAATTTGAAGGTAAAATTTGCACGACTCTTGTAACATTCTATTGAACAAATTCTAGTTTTATAATGTTAGAAAAAAAACAATCTGATCCAAAGAAAGGGCCATCATCAACTCTTTACTAATAAACCTAAGGTTTCATCATCTTGTCAAAAGACCTCTTTTGTAAGTTTACCACTTGTTCTCAGAACAAACTTTTCTGATGCTAAATCCAGGCAAAGACATTGTTACTTTCCAAGGAGGTCTCTCACCTTTGTTACTTCACTTGTTACTTTCACAATTTAATCTCCTTTTTGGCTACAAGTTGCCCCTAACCATCTGAGTTCCCATTGGTACCAATGTTTTCTTCGTCAATGTCAAAAATGAACCTGCTCACTTGTCTTTGGAATCGATACTAGATTTCATATGGGAATTTCTACTTTGAGATTCATTTCTTGCGGTGTGAATGGTTGACCATGTTTAAGTTCATTTTGAATCAGTCATTTGTCATTGCAATGCATTCCAAAGCCAGCAGATGGCACTGATGCACAGGCACATTTTAGAATTCTGAGATTTATATGATACTTTTATGTTTAAATTTCCAGAAAATATATTTAGCATACACTGAAGCATAAAGGTCAGTGCACAACAGAAATCTGCGTAAATGGGGCACTTAGGAAGTATAAAACATGTTACCTTCCTTCTTTTACCTCTCTTTACCTTCTTGATGTTAAAAAAAAGTTTTAAATGATCAAAGCACCATTTACTCATATGAATTGCAAGATACTTCGGTAAATACAACTGGTAAGTTACAGTATTTTAATATAATTTTTCAATGTCATGCAAATAATTTCAAATATATAGTAAATACGGTACAAGTCACACCCTGGGGATTTTTTGTTTTAAAATGTCAAAGCTGCCACAACCCACCAAAAACTGATTTCAAATTCTCTGGATTTTTGCACAAGTATGATTTTGACAGATGCAATTCAGGAGTGATGCAAACAACAAGGAAAAACATATGCAGAAAAATTTAACTGTAAAAATGCTTAAGGCTCTAAATACAAAGTTCCTTAGAAAGCCAAAGCTTCTGTCCAGCCACAAATTACAACCAAATTTCAGACCATTGTATGTCACACATTTTAAGATTGTTACAAATTATTTAACATACTGGTGAAAGCCCTGTAAAATACCTGTTTATAATTGTTTATAATTGTTTTTCAAAAGAGTTTGCAACTACTGACTTCAATTATAATTTTGATTATAATGTCTGAACTTCAATACTAACTAATTGGTTATCAAGACATTTTTGGGCAAACTGAGATTATAACTGGCACTATTAAATACAAGCTTTCTCTTTTCTTTATATTCCCACGAAATCGTGGCTTTTCAAAGCTATAACTATTTCTTCCAAAAAAGTCTGTGTGTTCAGCAGAAAATGAGAAACAGGAATACTGAAACAAGATGCTATAAATAACTTATTTGCTTCTTCATACAACTATTTTATGAACTGTAACTGACATTTTTACTTTGATTTATTGGGCCTAACTGCAAAAACTTTTAAGACATCAAATCTGTACAACTCAAGTCAACTTCTCTTGAGCCTGCTTTATAATATGTTAAAAATAGGATTCTTTTCGATATTAATTAAGCTCACCATGTTTTCCTCTTTGCTAATTAATGAAGGACATTTGAGCATTTCATTTATCAGTCTATAATGAGTCTATAATTAGAGAATGTGTTTTCCATGCAGTGTGCATTTTCCATAAATTCACATTAAATTAAGAGCGCATGTTTCAGATCAAAATATAAAGACACTTTCTAACAACATGAAAACTGCAGGGGAAAATAGGCATCTTTTCCAGGTTAATTTCCAAAGTGATATTTAACTTTAATTTAAAAATATTCCTTCATTTTGGAGAATTAGATATTTGATTTTGTAAAAGTTTCTGAAAAGTCTTATTACTGGAAGAAAAGATTGGTTTAAATAAAAGAAATCTAACACGAATAGGAAATTCAAAACCAATTCAGTGAAACGACTGACAGCAAATGTTGATTAAGTACACACTTCCTAGATGCTGTCCTCAATGAATGGTATCACGCCCTTTTTACCATATGTGATACTTCACCCATGGTCCTCAGGCATGTTGCCTGGAAAATTTTGAGTTTATGTATTAAAAGCACACACTTTCCATATAATCAAATACACTTTTACAATCTATAAACCTTTAATCTAAGGTTACACTTAATGTGTCTATTTCTAAGTCCTCAAATGACCAAACTGACCATAGAAATGCTGCATCCCCAAACTCCTATGAAGTCCATCTGCCAAACGTACTTGCATTCCCAAATGTTCTTTATCTATTAATTCTTTGGACACGGACAAAGGCAAGGCTGTATTTATTACCTAGTTGCGCTAAGATGTGGGGAGTGAGTCATCTTCAGCTATTGAAAGTTTGCATGCTATTGTATGGCTTAATAAGCGATTTCAAAGCACAGTTAAGAGTCAATCATGTGGCTATGGAATTGAAATCATGAAGTTCACTCTGGTAGAGAGGTTGGATGTGCTTTGGAAAGAATATGAATGAGCCAGTTTTCTTTAAATGACAATCTAACAGCAGAGGGACAAAGAGAGAATAATCAGAGTTGTTACATGCAGAAGGAGGTCATTCCGCCCAGCATGTCTCCACTAGCTCTGACTATTTTGGTATAATATTAACCTCCTGTCTTTTCCCTGTGATCCTGCAAAATTTTTTCTATTTGAATAATAATCTAATGCTCTCCTGAATGCTTCACTTGAAACTGCTTCCAACCATACTTCCAGGCAATGCATTCCAGAGCCTAACTACTGGCTGTGCAAAAACAGTTTTTACATTTGCTTCTCTGGCTAAACACTTTAAATCTGTGCCCTCTGGTTCTTGATTCTCATATGACAGAACAGTTCCTTCTCATCAATTTTGAGCAGACCCATTGTGATTTTGGAAACATCTAAGATGATCCCCTCTTAGCTTCTCATCTCCAAGGAAAACAGTCCTAAGTTTCCAATACATCTTAATGACTGAAGTTTCTCATCCCTGGAACGTTATTCTTGAACTTTTGTAAACCTCTTTTGCACTCTCTCCGATAAGTTCACATCCTTCCTAAAGTGTGGCATCCACAACACAAGACACTATAAGACTGTTAACTTAGCATCATTTATATGGAAAATATTAGAATTTACTGTTAGGAATTTGGTAACACAGCACTTAGAAATAATATAGCTGAGTAAACTCAACAAAGATTTCTAAAAGAAAAAGTGTGTCTAACAAAGATATGAGTATTTATGATCTTATATTGATAGATAAACGGAACTAGTGGAAAGCATCTTATCCAGATGCATCACAGATTGGTATGGCAATAGCTCTGCCCAAGACCGCAAGAAACTCAGTCCATCACAAAAACTAGCCTTCCTTCCAGTGAAACAGTCTACACTGCCTGCTGATTTGGGAGGCAGTCAACATAATTAAAGACCATTCCCATCCCTGTTATATTCTCTTTCACCCTCTGCCATCTGGCAGAAGATACAACAGTTTGAAAACACTTATGAACAGATTTCAGAACAGCTTCTTCCCCACTCTTATCAATTATGAACGGACTGCTCATATATTAGAGTTGATTTTTTTTGCACCTTCTCTGTAGCTGTAATGCTATATTCTGCATTGTTTTCTATTACCTTACATAAGCATAGCAGGGTGTGATTTGTCTGCTTAGCACACAAAACAATACTTTTCACTATTTCTCAGTACACGTGTCACTGATAAATCAAATCAAATCCTACAATGTTATGGTCACTTTCTGAGGAGATCATATTTTGAGATTATTTATTAAAACTGCCTAATTACACATTACCAAATCCAAAACAGCCTGATCCTTGGTTCAATCCAGAATGTACTGTTCTAGGAAACAGTCTCAAATACATTTTGAAGTTTTCCTTGTGGCTACCTCTACCTACTTGATTTTCCCAATCTACAGGAAAATTAAACTCACCCATCATTAAGGTACTGCCCTTTTTACAAGCCCTCATCGTCCCCAGATTTGTTCTCTGTCCTATCATCTAGTTACGTTTTCAGGGGCTATAAACTACTCCTGTCAGTGTCTTTTTCCCTTGTTTAACGATATTGAAGATGTCCCAAATAATCAGAAAATCAGCAAGTAACAAATAGGTTTTATTTGTCACCTTTTGAAGTATTTTATAGATATTAAAAGATGGATTTGGTGATACATATGGGACTATGGTCAAAGGCTTAAAATCAAAATTTTAGACTATTATATCCAAATCTACATAGAAATTTGACATTTTGTAAACATAAAACTGGATTTCCTATCCTTACCCAGACAAGTGTTCAGTATAAATATGAACTTAACACTGTTTAAAAACCCACCCTTCAGTTAGATTGACCTGCTCAAATCACCAAGTCAGTTTAAAATTTTCAAAAAAGAAGAGAGGGTAAGCCATTTAGTTCTTAAAACTGATAAGGGCACAAACAGATGCTTATGGCAGTAGAAGGACAGCAAATAGAGAACACAGATAAGACATGAACAGGAAAGAGGTGGGATGGGTAGAGAAAACAGTGGGTGGACATGACCAGGAGCAACAGCATTGAGTGTAAACAAGAGTGAGTTGCGGAAATGCGAACACAATGCGACTGCCCTGGACAATGAATGGAGAGTGCAAGCGAGAGAGAGCAAGAGCGTGAGAGAGCGTGAGCACACGAAAGCGCAAGCGAGAGAGAGAGACAGACAGACAGAGAGTGTGCGCGCGAGAGAGTTCATGCCTGAGTATGTGGGCAGGTGGGGGGGTCAAAGAAGGGAGCAAAACATGAGGAGGTGGTCGAGTGAGCAAGGTAGGGAGAGACAAAGTGGGGTGAGTAAAACGCGACTTGAAAACCAAACTAAGTTGTTGCTATCAGTTCTTTTGTTTCTTGCCTGACTTGAGATAATATAAATAAATTACCATGGATGTCTTAGCTCACGATAGAAATATAATCATTTTATATTCCTTAATAAATTTGGAGTAGAAGTGCACATTGTTTCAGTGAATTACGTCAATTTAATGCATCAAATACGAAGGCCTGTCCAAAAGTTGAATAAAACTATCATAAATTTACATTAAAAGTTGCATTGGAAATTATACAATTGAGAAACTATAATGTAACCTTAGGATTCAGAGAAGATGCATTTACAATGAAGTTTTTAACCATGAAATCCTATAATGCATTCAGCTATTAGCTAGAAATGTAAATCCAATTTCTCTTACATTGGTGACATCAATGGAAATCAAAACATCATAAAGTACGCATCATTTGCTCTAGCCATACGTAATAATTTAGACAATCATCTACGCGTTGAAATAATTACAAAAATAGAAATAGGAAATGCATGAATAATCCAAACCTACCTAGCTGTTGAAAAAGAAGAGCTACACTTGTGCTTGTCACAGGAAGACCGTCATATAACGGTGTTTGTATCAATTGTCTATCTCCAGCTCCCAATGAAAACAATTTCTACAGGGAAAGAGTGTTCAATGAAAATAATATTCTCACTCAATTTAAATAACCAAGAAGTAGCTGACTGAACAACATCAGTTCAGCATTGCCCAATTTTCCAATAACACAGTGCTAAGAATTAATACTATTTCTGAGAGGGATTACACATTAAATTCAAAGAACAAAATCTGTTCAGGATGAAAGACATGCTGATTAACAACAACTTACAACATGAGTGGCAGGGAGCAAAGTAAATCAGATCTTGGGAGGTATTAAAAGTTCAATCTTGAGTCCTGCTCCTTTATTAACTGTTGGATAGCATACTGTGAACAATTGGTGGCTGCAGTACAAATAGATATTGCAGTTACTGTTGGGAAGATTAAATCATAATGAGCGATTAGTAAATTGGGCATAAAACAGAAAATACTTTGAGTACTCAGTGGGTCAGGTAACATGTGGAAAAAGAAACAAATGCACTTCACCTGCTGAGTATTTCCAACAATTATTATTTATTTAATTTCTTGTAGTTCCAGTAGTTTGAATATTAGCAAATTGGGCATGTTCTCTCTGGAAGAGAGAAACTCAGAGGTGATTATGATAGGTAGTTTTTGGATTGTAAATAGACCTGAAAGTGAACACCATGGCATATTTTGCCCCAACTATACAACCCACATGTGTGTGGGCTGGGGGAGGAGAGGGAGCAGGTCTGTGTGGGCGATAAGCTATGAGTGTGTGGGACAGAGAGAGAACATGTGAGAGTGAGTGAGTGGTTGAAATTAAGTGGGGTTGGGTATGTGTGCAGGATGTGACACAAGTGGGTGGGAGGAGCGCGGATGCAAGAGACTGTGTGTGGCAGGGGTGGATGTGTAGAGTTGTGGAGGGTAGCTGGTAGCAAATTTCCAAAAAGTGTTTTGCCAATAGATTTCTTTACCTCACATCTAGATCTATTGTAGACCAACTGATAAGGAATGGCTGACATGATCAGCCAACAACTACATTATTATTATCCTGCAACAACCTGTATTGCTAGGTGGTGAAGTTAATGAACCTAGGTCGTCTTCTGTGCAAATACATTTCCAAGAAAAATGCATTTTTGAGATATTTTTGGTTTTGGATAATGTAATTTTTTTTAATGTAATTCTTCATAATGCATGATTATAATGTGCTCAAGGACTAAGATACTAGTAGATCATCATTCAAATCTTTATACAGAATAGGCAAGTGTTTGTTTTAAAAAAGTCTTAACTACTTTTCAATTCTGTATCATAACTGCAAAAAGTGGCTTTCAAATTTCATTTTTATATTCAAATTTAAGTTGCGTATTAAAAATACTTAATGTCTGCCTCGTGCTAGATTTCTTTATTTTCCCAGATTTCCAAATGCGCCACGTGCTTAATGCTACCATAGTCTAATAATTTTTACACTATAACTTTGGATAGTTGGGGGTCTCATGGTATTGGTAATTCTTTGAAGGTAGTCTGCTTTAAACTGTTTCATCAAAACAGTTGAGCTTAGGAAAGCTGGAATCTCTGTCAGAGTCAATTTCCACTTGTACTAAGATAATTCAAATCTATTAATCTGAAGACTGAACTTAAACAAATAATTTTTTCCCTCTGAAGTTAAGCTTAGCAAAATAAGCATCACCTTATATTCTACATTCGTATCTAATTAACATGCTCTAAAAATTGTATTCCTAAATGAAACAAAAGTGTTATTTCGAAACTGACATAGGAATTGGCTTTGTACAGCCTCCAATAATTGCTGGGCTTTAAGGTTTCACTTTCAGCTTGGCAACGTAATTTCTTGACCAGCAATTTCATGAATATTTGTCTGCATATCCTAAAAAAAATTCAGCCTCGCTCAAAAGGATTCAACATCAAAACAAAATGAGCAACAACCAAAAATCATTTTGACCAATGTCAAATAAATCAACAAGGTTTTATAGATAGTAGGAACTGCGGATGTTGGAGAATCTGAGATAACAAGGTGTAGAGCTGGATGAACACAGCAGGCCAAGCACCAACAAGGTTTTATGCTGTGTTAATGTACAAAGTTACAGAATAAGTAACATGCTTGTTAATAGGGCTACAAGGTACAATGTTTCAAAAATGTCATTTAAATTATCTCTTTATTAACTGAATACATTATATCTTGCAATCAATACACCTTATTCGCTCTACTGGCACTTCAGACGTTTTAGGTTTGTGAAATAAAAATATAGCCTTACTCACTGCGTTATTATATTGCAATTTACATCTCATGTCAATGTACATTTGTTAACATTGCAAAAAGACACCACAAAATAGACAAGGTAAACACTTACAGTTTCGCAAAAGAACACCTATCTGTACGATAGCGTGAATGTTGAAAAAGAACCAAATCAAAGTTAAACAGAGACAGAACTAACTGAAATTTGGTGTGAGTGGAATTTTGGTTGTTATGGCTAAGGGGTTGGAGTTTATTAAAGGTAGAGAAGTCTTGCTCCAACAGTATAGGTATTGGTGAGGCAGCATGTGGACTAATGTGTACATTTTGGTTCCTGTAATTAAAATAAATACTGGCATTGCAGGTTATTCAAATAAGCTGGTTCTTAGAATTAAGAGGCTGACTTGTCAACAAAGATTATTACTTATTATTAAAATGCATTCATTTGGTTCAGAACGAAGAGGGGGTGATCTCATTCAAACAAAAGATACTTGGGGGGGGGATTGGCAAGGTGGATGAGAAGATATCTCCATCGGGGGGGGGGATGGAATCTCAAACTAGGGGATATAGTTACAGAATAATGGGACACTCATTTAAAACTGAGATGTAACGGTATTTCTTCTCTTAGCAAATATCTGGAATTCTGTACCTCAAAGTTGTGGAGGCCAAATCAATGAAAGTATTTAAAGCAAAAGTAGATAGATCTTTGAAATATCAGAGTTGAGGGCTAAGGAGGAGATGGAATGACAGATGATTTGAGTCGTAGGGCAAATGTGACAATCTTACTGAATGGTGGGGCAAGCTTGAAGGATCAAATTGCCTATTCCTGATTCTATTTCTTGTATTATGCTCCAACTGACAACAGTCAATAAATCATTACATGACTTTCCTTCACAGCAACATTTGGATATTCAAGAACTTCTAAACTTCAGACAGTTATCCAAGGTTCAACGTACACATACCAGAGTCGCACCCTACACAGACTAGGACCTTTTGTTTTGAAACTGAGGGCTCCCAATCTTTAAAGCATCTCCTCTTTTACCTTATTCTCACCAATATCACTATTACTTTAATGCTGCATTTTACAACACAATCTTCAGTGAAAAACAGATGAAGACTACGAATTTGTTTAATTCCCCTCAATGTCTTCTACTTCCCAAAAAAATCTTTATTCCCTCATCAGCCCCACACTTTCTTTCAATGCTATTTTACCATTTGTGTGACCACTGTTCTCTACATGCTCCCTGCTGAAACATGGTCAAATTGCCCCACGTCATTCCCCAGAAATGTGTCTAACACTGCTCCCTCCTTCAATGAGCTGGAAATGCATAGGCCAAGTGAGTCCTCTTTGCATACATTTCAGGAATTTTCTCCTCCCTTTGATTTCCAGTTACTATGGCAGTCTATATCAGGATTACTTAAGATTCCATTATCACAATTCTTCATAGTTCTTTGGTCTTCCTGTAAATTTCCTGCAAATCTATTTCATAAGAACATAAGAAATAGGAGCAGAAGTAGGCAATCTGGCCTAATGAGGCTGCTCCGCCATTCAATAAGATCATGGCTGATCTTTTTGCGGACTGAGTGCCACTTACCTGCTCACTTCCATAACCCTTAATTCCTTTACTGTTCAAAAATCTCTCTTAACATCAAAAGCATTCAACAAGGCAGCCTCAACTGCTACACTGGGCAGGGAATTCCACAGATTCACACCCCTCTAGGTGAAGAAGTTCCTCCTCAACTCAGTCCTAAATCTTTCCCTCTTATTTTGAGACAATGCCCCGTGTTCTAGTTACACCCGCCAGTGGAAACAACCTCCCTGCTTCTATCCAATCTATTCCCTCCATAATTTTATATGTTTCTACACTCTTCTAAATTCCAGTGAGTACAGTCCCAGTCTACTCAATGTTTCATGACCTTTCAATTCCAGAATCAACTGCACAAAACTCCTCTGCACCTTCTCCAGTGCCAGTACAGCCTCTTTCAAGGAAGGAAACCAAAACTGTAGACAGTATTCCAGATGTCGCCTTACTTGCACCTTACACATGTGCAGCATAACCTCCCTGTTTTCAAATTCCATTCCTCTAGCAATGAAGGACAATATGCCATATGCCTTCCTAATTACCTGCCGTACATGCAAACCAACATTTTATCATTCAAGCACAAGGACACCCAGTTCCCTCTGCATAGCACCACGCTGCAATTTTTCACCATTTAAATAACAGTCCATTTAGTGGTTACACCTACCAAAATAGATGATCTCACTTTTACCAACATTGTACTCCATCTGCCAGACCCTTGCCCACCCACTTAACCTTTCTACATCCCTCTGCAGACTTTCAGTGTCGTCTGCACACTTTGCTCTACCACTCATCTTACTGTCTTCTGTGACTAGTGACACACTACACTTGGTCCCCAACTTCAAACCATCTATGTAAATCATAAACAACTGTGGTCCCAACACTGATCCCTCAGGCACACCACTAGCCACTAACTGCCAAACAGAAAAACACCCATTTATCCCTATTCTGTGCTTTCTGTTAGTTAACCAATCCTCTATCCATGTTAACACATGAATAGTAACACGGTGCACTTTTACCTTATGCAGCAGCCTTTTGTGTAGCACCTTGTTGATTGTCTTCTGGAGATCCAGATACACCATATCTATCAGCTCCCCATTGTCCACTATTCTCAATGTCCTCAAAAAGTTCCAGTAAATGAGTTTAACATGACCTACCTTTCTTGAGCCTATGCTCCATCTGCTTGATGGGACAATTTCTATCCAGATGTCTCATTATTTCTTCCTTGATTAGAGATTCAAGCATTTTGCCCACTGTAGAAGTTAAGCTAAAAGTCCTGTAGTTACCCACCTTTGGTCTACCTTTTTAAACAGTGGCATCACATTTGCTGTTTTCCAACCTACTGGAACCACCCCAGAGTCCAGCAAATTCTGGTAAATTACCAAGAGCACATTTCCTATTTGCCCCACCATCTCTTTTAGTAACCTGAGATGCATTCCATTAGGCCCGGAGACTTGTCTACCTATAGCCCCATTAGCTTGCCTAGCGTAATTTCTCCATCGTATTATTATTTCGTGGTCTACAGCAAAGCATCCCAAACTCTATTTCAGCATCACGTCATTTCAAAGATTGAAACCTTTTGCAACCCCTTAGCAAGGATTGGAGTAGCAGGAGGACGATGGTTGGCCATTGTGACCTGACATCTCATACTCCCAAATTTTCAACTGTGACCTCAGTTGGGGCACTGGCTCTCACCACGCAAGGCCCTCAACCTGCAGTGCACATCAACAGCTCCTCTACTGATCTTTAATTTCAACCAAATATATTGTGTCTTTGACCATTCAATTATATAATCAATTTCTAGTGCTACAACAGTTTATGAAAAATAATTTAACCTCTCTTATTCTCTTGCTGTCTTTCCAGAATACCTTTTAACTAAGAATATTAAGTTCCCAACCTTCCCATTTGTTTGAGCCAAGTCTCTGCTACTGCCGCCACATCATACCTGTGTTTGGCAACTTGCCTGCAGCTCAGTTACTTAAAATATATGCAATTATCGGCACACCTTCCAAATCCATCTTAGACTGTTGCACAATATTAAAGGTCCGGCCTCACCAGCACCTTGTACAATTGCAGCATAACCTCCCTGCTCTTAAATTCAATCCCCTTAGCAATGAATACCAACATTCCATTTGCCTTCCTGATTACCCTGTTGCACCTGTAAACCAACTTTTAGCAATTCATATACAAGCACTCCTAAGTCTCTCTGCACAACAGCATGCTGCAGTCTTTCACCATTTAAACAATAATCTGATCTACTATTTTTACTTCTGAAGTGGATGACCTCACATTTACCAACATTGTATTCCATCTGCCAGACAGTTACCCAATCACTCAGCCTATCTAAATCTCTCTGCAAACTCTCTACATCCTCTGCACCATTTGCCTTTCCACTCAATTTAGTGTCATCAGCAACCTTAGATACATTACACTCGGTCTCCTCTTCCAAATCATTTATACATATCATGAACAGTTGCAAGACCAACACCAACTCCTGCGTCACTCCGCTCACCACTGATCTCCAACCAGAGAAACGCCCATTTATCCCAACTCTCTGCCTTCTATTGGTTAACCAGTCCTCTATCCCTGCTAATACATTTCCCGCAATTCCAGGCATTCTTATCTTCTTGATGAGTCTTTTATGCGGTACCTTATCAAATGCCTTCCGGAAATCCCAAGTACACAGCATCCACCAGTTCCCCTCTATCCACCGTGATTGTTATATCGTCAAAGAACTCCAGTAAGTATGTCAAACCCGACCTTCCCTTCCTGAATCCATGCTGTGTCTACCTGATGGAATCCTTTCCATCTAGATGTCTCGTTATTTCTTCCTTAATGATAGCCTCAAGCATTTTGCTAACAACAGACATTAAGCTAACTGATTTGTTGTCACCTGCCTTTTGCCTACATTCTTTTTTAAACAGCAGCGTGACATTTGCTGTCTTCCAGTCCGCTGGGACCTATCAGGGTCCAGTGAATTTTGGTAAATTACCACTAATGCATCTACTATAACTTCTGCCATTTCTTTCAGCACCCTGGGATGCATTCCATCAGGGCCAGGGGACTTATCTACCTTTAGACCCTCTAGTTTGCTCAGGACTACCCTTTAGTGATAACAATTGAATTGAGGTTCTCACCTCCCATTGTAGCCTTAACATTATTCCTCGGCATGTTAGACTGCCACAAAATAGTCATTCAAGGCCTCAGCTATTTCAGCACTGCCCAATATTAATTCCCCTTTCCCATCCGCCAAGGGACCTACGTCCACCGTAGCCGCCCTTTTCTGTTTTATATATTTATAAAAACTTTTCATATCTGTTTTTATATTCTGTGCTAGTTTGCATTCATAATCTATCTTTCTTTTCTTTATTGCATGCCTCATGGTTCTTTGTTGCTTTTTAAAGTTTTCCCAATCTTCCTGTTACCCAGTACTCCTGGCAACTTTCTAAGCCTGAGCTTCTAATTGGATGCCTTCCTTTATTTCCTTAGTTACCCATGGCTGGCTCTTCCTACCCTTGTTATCCTTGTTTTTGATCAGAATATACTTTTTTGAGCACTATGAAAAATCTCTTTAAAAGTCTTCCACTGTTCCTCAACTGTTCCACCATACATCTTGTGTTCCCCATCTAGCTTAGCCAATTCCTTCCTCATCCCATTGTAGTCTCCCCTGTTTAAGCATAAAACCCTGGTTTTAGATGATACTATTTTCACTCTCCATTTGTATCTGAAATTCGATCATACTGTGATCACCCTTTCCGAAAGGATCCCTAGCTACAAGACCATTAATTTTACACAGGACCAGATCTAAGATTGCACGTTTCCTTGTAGGTTCAGTAACATGCTGTTCCAGAAAGTTATCATGGATGAGTTCTATGAACTCCTCTTCAACACTGCCTGTACCAATTTAATTCGTCCAATCAACGTGCAACTAAAGTTCCCCATGATTACTGTCATTCCATTCTTACATGCGTCAGATATTTCTTGATTTATCACCCTGGTCACTGAAGCATTATTACTGTGTGGCCTATAGACTTCTGCCACTAATGACTTCTTCCCCTTACTATTCCTAATCTCCACCCAGGTGGATTCAATATTTTGCTCCTTAGATCCTAAATCATCTCTCACCATCACACGGATCTCATCCTTAATCAAGAGCGTGACCCCACCTCGCCTGCCTTCCTGCTTATCCTTCCGAATTACCTGAAATCCTGGAATATTTAGTTCCCAGTCATCATTACCCTGCAACCACATTTCCGTAGTGACAAACAAATAAGTGTCCTTATACTCAATGTCCCTTTAGAATCCAGTAATCTTCTTGTCTTTTCCATTTGATTCTGTCCTCCAATTTTACTTTTTTCTTTTCTAACCTTTCCTCTGGTCTCTGCATGGCTTTCTTCTGTCTTTCTGCATCGAGTCCCATCCTTCTGCCATTTTAGTCGGTCCTTCTCAGTCTCCCTGCTCATTGCATCCACATTTACAACAGCTGCTGCATCTGACATCATGCTCTTGTTCCCATCCCCCTACCAACCAAGTTTAAAACCTCCCCAACAGCTCGAGCAAACTTGTCTGCAAGGATACTGGTCCCTCTCAAGTTCAGGTGTAACCTGTCTCTTTTGTACAGATCATATCTTCCCCAGAAGGGATCCCAATTGTTCACAAATCTGAAATCCTGCCTCTTGCACCAACTCTTCAGCCACACATTCACCTGCCATTTCTTCCTATTCTTGCCCTCACTAGCATGTGGCACAGGCAGCAATCCAGAGATTACTACCCTCGAGGTCCTTCTTGTTCACTTCCTTCCTAGCTCCCTATATTCACTTTTCAGGACCTCATCTCGTTTCCTAGCTATGCCATTGGTACCGATGTGTACCACGGCTTCTGGATGCTCACCCTCCCTCTTAAGGATGCCACAGACTCGATCCAAGACATCCCTGATCCTGGCACCCAGGAAGCAACACCCCATCTGGGAGTCTCGTTCTCGTCCACAGAATCTCCTGTCTGTTCCCCTCACCAATTAATCCCCTATGACTATCGCTGTACTTTTCTCCCCCCTTCCCTTCTGAGCCACTGAGCCAAACGCAGTGCCAGAGACCTGGCCACTGTGGCTTTCCAATGGTAGGTCGACCCAAAGCGGTATCCTTACTATTGAGGGGAATGGCCACAGGGGATCCCTGCACTGACTGCCTATTCCCTTTCTCTCTCCTGACATTCATCCACCTACCTTTATCCTGTAACTCAGGTGTGACAACCTCCCTATAACACCTATCAACCCCTCTCCCTCCTGAATGATCCAGAGTTCATCCAGCTCCAGTTCCCTAACGCAGTCTGTGTGGAGCTGAAGCTGGGTGCACTTCGCGCAGGTCCCACGTCCTACAAGAGGAGCATACAACCGCCCTAGTCTCCATCCCTACTGCTCTAATAGCTAGGAACAATGGAAATGGAAAAGAAACCTTACCTGATCCTCACCTCTGCCTCCTGAGAAAAAGAACCTCGATGATAGTAATGTCTAGATTACTTCTGGTACCAGGTGCTAGTGAGATTAAGAGATTTGTCCAAATGAATGTGTGCTGTGGAGATAGTGCAGGAGGGAGTGCTTTAGATTTCTGAGACATTGAAACCATTTTTGAGGCAGTGGGACCCATACAAGGTGGACAGCTTGCACCCATGTTGGAATGAGACCAGCATCCTTTGTGGGAATGTTTGCCAGTGCTGTTGGGGACAGTTTAAACTAACTTGGTAAGGGTGTGGGATCCAGAGAAACGGTTGAGCAGGGATAGATGCACAGCCAGAACTACAAGAGACAGCAAGTGAGTCAAGGCGGCATAGGAAATGTAGGTCAGTTAAGGCACAAAGGAGTTAGGGAGAATTGGATGGTACGTATTTGAATGCAAGGAGTCTGATGAACAAAGGATATCTGTTAAGGACACAAATTAACATATTGAAGTGTGGCGTAATCGCTGTCACTGAAATGTGGTTGACAAACACACAGGACGAGCAAGTAAACATTCCAGGATATATGGTCTTCAGGCAAGACAGGGAAAGAGGTAAAAGAAGGGAAGTCAGACTGTTGATCAAGGAATCAATTACAGCAGTAAGAAGGAATGATATTTTAGAAACAACTCAGTGTGGCGCTGGATGAACACAGCTGGCCAGGCAGCATCAGAGGAGCAGGAAAGTTGATGTTTCAGGTCGGGACCCTTGATCAGAAATGTGGAGGCAGAACAGAGCTGGGAAATAAACAGAGAGGAGGGGTGGGGCTGGGGATGGTAGGTGGGGTGGTGATTGGTGGATGCAGGTAGGGAGTGGTGAGGTTTGGTCAGCAGGAAGAGTAGGACGGATAAGTGGGAAAGATGATGGACAGGTTGTGTCAGGTCAAGGAGATAGGGATGAGAGGGAGCTTTGGACATGGGATGAGGCCGGGGGGTGGGGAAATTTAAATGAATTTTTAACTGAATTCCATGTTAAGACCATCGGGCTGCGGGCTCTCGAGGCAAAATAGGAGGTGTTGCTCCTCCAGTGTCATAATGACGCCACACACAAACCGAATTTATGACTTTATGAGTAAAAGATTGCCTCAAAAACAGGGACCATCAGATGGTAAAAATTCACAGTCTGGAAGTGAAAAACTTGGATCAGAAATAAAGTATGCTCAACTTAATATGGGAAATTACAAAGGAATGAAGACAGAGCTAGCTAGAGTGGATCAGAAAGGAGTTTTGCTGCAAACATAGTTGAGGAAAATGGCAGACATTTCAGAAAATAGTTCATTGCTGACAGCTAAGATATATTCCAGTGAGAATGGAGAATTCTGGGCAGGGGATAAGCCCATCATCCACCAAGGAAGTTATGACAGCATCAAATTGAAAGAAAAAACATGTATGTGGCAAAGATCAGTGGTAAGCCAGAGAATTGGGAAAACCAACAAAAGATGATCATAAAAAATAAAAGACGGAAAAGATAGTAAGCTTACGAGTAACACCAAGACAGACAGCGAGAGCTTCTTTAAATATACAAAGAAGAGGAGAGAAGCCGAAGTGAACCCAAGCCCTTTGAGAACGAGGCTTGGGAAGTAACAATGGGGAACCAGGAAAAGGGAGAAGAGTTGAATAAGTACTTTGCATCAGTCTTCGCAGTGGAAGACACTGATCACATTCCAATATTACAAAATAATCAAGGAGCAAAAGAAGTGGAAATAAATATAATAATTAAAATGGGAAACTAAAGGGGCTAATGACCAATAAATACCTGGATCTGGTGGGATGCATCCTAGGATATTAAAGGAAGTAGCTACAGAGATAATTGATGGACTGGGGAGCAGCCCTTCAAGAATCCTTAGATTCTGGAAAAGTCTCAGAGGATTGGAAAACTGCCAATTATAGGCCAGTTAGCTTAACATCTTTTGCTGGGAAAATGTTTCACAGTCCGTTATAACAGCAGAGGATTTGGAAACACCAGTGATGATCAGAGTCAGTATGGCTTTTTGCAGGGGAAATCACACCTGGCAAATTTACTAGAATTCCTTGAGGAGCTAACAAACAGGATAGATAAAAGGAGAGCAGTGGCTGTGATGTGTTTATATTTTGAGAAGGCACTTTATAAGATACCACACAGTAATAAGATGTGGAAACCATGGTGTTGGAGGCAGCATATCAACATAGATAGAGGATTGGCTAACTAACAGAAGACAGAGAGAGTTGGGGCGGCGGGGGTGGAATTTTCAGGATGGCAACTTGTAACTAGTGGACTGTCACAGGGGTCAGCACTGGAGCCACAATGATTTACAATATGTTAATGATTTAAATGAGGTAAGTATATGTTCTACTGTTAAGTTTGCAAGTAACACAAAAATACATGGGAAGGCAAGTGGTGAGGATGACAGTGTATACACAAGGGTATCGACAGTCAAGCAAGCATTCAAAACGTTGGCAGATAAAACATAACACAGCAGAAATGTACGGTTATGCATTATGGCAGGAAGAATCAGGAGCTAAATATTCTTTAAAATGGGGAAAGAATGTAGAAAACTACTGAAAAGAAGATTTGACAATCCTCATGCGTATATCTCAAAAAGCAAACATCCAATTTCAGTGGGTAATAAAGAAGGTAATTGGAATGCTGGCCTCTATTTCAAAGGTAATGCAGTAGAAAAATGGGGAAGTTTTGCTAAATCTATACAAGGCACTGGTCAGACCACAATGAAATACTGTGACCAGTTTTGGGCCCTTTGGCTAGGTGAAGAAACACTGGATTTGGACATAGTCCAGGAAAGGCTCACTAGACAAATTCTGGATATGGAGGGGCTATCTTATGAAGATAGGTTGAAATGGTGGGTCTGTACGCACTGGTGTTCAGAAGAATGAGAGGTGACCACTTTAAAACATTCAAAATTCTTAGGGACTTGACAGGGTACATTGGAAATGTTATTCCCCTGGTTTGAGAGTCTGGGACCAGATAGTATAATCTCAGAATAAGCTTTTTGAAGGCAGTGGTGCAGTCTCTTCTGAAGTCAAGGCTTATTATATCAACCATGATTTCACTGTACAGCAGAACAGAAGCTGAACACATTGAACAGCCTGCATCTGCTCCTATGCCTCATGGTCATACGGACAGATTTTTTAGATAATTAAGGAAGTTGAAGCTTACGGTGATAGCACTGGAAGATGTAGCTCAGGTAGATCAGCCATAAACATCCTAAATGACAAAAGTGTTCTCCTGCTTCTATTTCTTTTATTCTTAAAACTACTAAGCAAAGCTGACAGAATTATTAAAATGGAACACAAACATTTTCAGATTGTAGAAATGAGATTTCAGCGTTTGGATAGTTGATTTGATAGAATCTCAGATTGAGTGTCATACAAAAGTCATACATTACGTCAACATCCGTCACTTATCCAAATATGCATCATCCTAATGGTCTACAGCATAAATAATGACACAAATCCTAGGATCTGGCAGACACCAGTCACTGAACTGGTGAGCTGAGTGACAAGAATAGCTTTCAATAGTTTAGGTGGGGATATCTACAAAGCGGAGCAAATGTCTGAGAAAATTTAGGACCAATATAAATAAAGGGATAATTTGTCACATTATACCCGGAATGTGTACTGCGTAATAATGGTGCATACTGAAGTAATATGGTGAAACTTTCCAGAACCTTCAAGTTCAGAAAGCAACTAAAAAGATTGCCGTAAGCAAAGGAATAGATTATTAATTCTGAAATTTGAATTATCACAGAAGCAGCAGAAATTTCTCTTACCTGGGACCCTCCAGCAACCGGCACCAAACATGTAAAAAGGTTGGCAATCACATTTTCCAAATTCACAGTCAGACTGTCGACGTACACTGTGTAAATGAGGCCAAGGCAAGCCTAAGAAAAAAGCTAGCAGTTAATTATTAAGTACTTTGTTTCAAAAAGCTTCTCTAAAAGCCATACAAAACACAATTAAAATTGAACTTGACCTAAGCAATTAATCCTGTCCTTAGCAGAAACTTATCTAATTTTAGTTTTTAAACAATATATATGGCTGCTCATCTTGTATATATTCAAGTCGGAAACAAAAAACAGATATTACTCGAAAAACTCTGGCAGCATCTGTGGAGGGAAAGAGTTCACATTTTGAGTCCAGTAACCCTTCTTCAGATTGGTAGTCAACATATAGATAACCTAGCATTCTATTTTCTTGATGATTATTCCACTATAGTGACAGACTTGACAGTCATCATATGCAAACACTTTAATCTCCAACAAATTTTTGAAACTGCAACAACATTAAGTGAAGTTGGTACATTTGGCACTTAAAGATATTTTTGCCTCTTTGATAGTCTCAAAAGAAATCTCAGTGAAAAAGAGAGATACACAGGTTATGGTATATGGAAGATTAGTTTTCAAAGATGTAGAATCGGATCTCAGACTTGTTTTTTTAAAAAAATCCATCCGTTAACGGGTGAGAAACAGAGAAAATTGATCTTTTTCTTTCAGAATGCTGTAGATAGTTTGATTCAGAATGTCTTTTGTTTTAGAATGTTATAGATTGTCTAAGCTGCTATGATGGAATTTGCCACAGATGCCAAAATGTGAGCAAGGTTTTCAGAGCAGATTATTGTTGTAAGGTTTAATGTCTATCAGGATGCTGACGCATCACTTTTATTAATGCATCAAACTCTTGTTAATTTTTAAGAATTCATTTTGCTTGTAGAATCTGCTTCTTGCATTCCGAGATCTTGTCATGTGCAGCTGCAATGTTACTTTCTCTGTCTTTTGATTTTTTTTCACAGTTTAGCATTTCCCACAGGTTCATATCATACACAAGCAATGTTTTTTCAATGGAAAATTCCCACTGCCCCAAGGTACCAAGCATGCGCTGGTGTTGCCCCAGCCCCTCCTCTGGAGATCCTGAATTACATCACTTAATGAAGCTGTTCAGCAGTAGGTTGATGCACAGATTTGCCTAAAGCTGGGTCAATGACATGTAAGCTCTTTAATGAAAAAAGAATCAGAGGCTGAAGAGTGACTGTAAAGAAGTTTATAAAATCATGAGGGCCATGGATTGGGTGAATAGTCAAGGTCTTTTCCCCAGAATAAGGAAGTCCAAAACTAGAGGGCATAGGTTTAAGGTGAGAAGGGACAGATTTAAAAGGGACTTAGGGGGCAACTTTTTCACACAGAGGGTGGTGTGCATGTGGAATGAATTGCCAGAGGAAACAGAGGATGCTGGTACAAATATAACATTTAAAAGGCATCTGGATGGGTACTTGAATAGAAAAGGTATAGAGAGATACGGGCCAAATGCCACAAACCAGACTACATTAACTTAGGATATCTGGTTAGCATGGACGAATTAGACCATAGGGCCTGTTTCTGTGCTGTACTACTCTACGACTCTAAGTGGCTTTTTCGGGTATTACAGTTAGAAGGACAGGGAAAAGCCTCAAGAATAACATTGAGTTCACACAGCATTTTTCAGGTTTATGCTCTACTGAGAGCCCTCATGTTATATCATGCTTATTTCCCATGTACAGTGTTTGTACATTTCAAACTTTAATCAAACATTTTGCATTGTCATGCCTCACTGGGCCAACATGCTAGAAATCAAGCTTTGTTATTCTTGCAATCCTTATAAAGTTAAAGATTTGTAATGTATTAAAGTTATGAGATTTTCAATGAAGACCAGTGGATTATGATCAGTGGAAATTAGCATTTCTTTGTTTCCATGTTGGGCATAGACATCACAAGTTTAAGCGTCAACAACAACCTTCAAGTCTCTGTGATGCATCTTCCAATACTGGTTTAGTTTTTACTACAAAAATCCCAGCGAATTCTCTATTCCCAACTTACAGTTTTACAAGATATTACCCACCTCCAAATTACTAGCATGAATTGTCAAATCTGGAAAAATGAGGGCCAGCCAACACCAGTTAATTTTGTAAAGATTGCTTTCCCTTTAAATTAAAACCCTTCACACATCCCATATACCCTAAATACTTCTTCCGCACTCATAGTAGTGTTTACCCCCAGTCTCTTAGCTGTAGTTAAAGCTACAATCTGATCCATTGTCTATTCCTTGAGTTTCCTTCTCAGACTCACTTTGAACTTGAACAAGTCCCATGATTTCCCTCACAACTGGAAGCATTCTGAACAAATATGTCCCACCTTATTACAACAGAAGCTGAGGTGTTTCCAATTTTCACCTCCTTCATTACTTTCCTTTCTGGTTTGAGGACATTCGAGAACAGGGTATTCACAGCTATCCATTCCTTATTTTAGTTACTTGATTTCACTTCACTCTCCTAATTTTGATCCCTTTGAATTTATAGAGATGACAGAAAAAACTTTTATGGATCAGCTCGTACTCATCAGTCATCATTGCTGTCTACCTCGCAGTTGCAGCCCTTTGGTCCTTGATATCAATTCTTGTTATGCAATGCAATGGAAAGCAATGAGTTTTTAACATTCCTTTAGCAAAATAATCTAAAAGCTTCACACGTGGTTTCAGCTTCTAAAGCCCACGTCCATCTATCAAAATTACATGGCTTAATCCTTTCGAAATCAGACTGCACCGGAATTAGAAGGGGACTAATATACTGGCAGGGAGATTTGCTAGAGCTGCTTGGGAGGATTTAAACTAGTGATGTGGGGGGGGGGGGGAGAGAAAGAGTTGGGGGGGGGTGGGGTGAGACCCAGGGAAATGGTGAGCAAAGAATTCAGTCTGAGATTGGCACAGTTGGGAAAAAGGAGTAACTCAGTCAGGGCATGCAAGAACACAACAGAGAACGAGGCAGAACTAATAAATTAAATACATTTATTTCACTGTAAGAGGCCAAACAGGTAGGGCAGATGAACTCAGAGCATGGTTGAGAACACGGGACTGGGATATCATGGTCGTTACTTGGCTCACGGATGGACAGGACTGGCAGGTTAATGTTGCATGGTATAGATGCTACAGGAAGGATAGAAAGGTGGGCAAGAGAGGAGGGGGAGTAGCGTTTTTGATGAGGGATAACATTATGGCTGTACTTAGGGAGGACATTCCTGAGAATACGTCCAGGGAAGTTATTTGGCTGGAACTGAGAAACAAGAAAAGGATGATGATCTCATTGGGATCATACTATAAATCCCCCAATAGTCAGCAGGAAATTGAGAAACAAATTTGTAATGAGATCGCAGTTATCAGCAATAATTCGAGGGTAACAGCAGGGGATTTTAACTTTCCAAACATAGACTGGGACTGCCACAGTGTTTAGGGTTTGGATGGAGTAGAATTTGTTAAGTGTGTACAAGAAACTTCTCTGATTCAGTATGTGAATGTAGCTACTAGAGAAGGCGCAAAACATGACCTACTCATGAGAAATGAAACAGGGCAAGTGATTAAGACTGCAGTGGGGGAGCACTTTGGGTCCAGCAAACCATTATTCTATTAGTTTTAAAATAGTGTTGGAAAAGGAGAGACCAGATCCAAAAGTTAAAGTTCAAAATTGGATGAAGGCCAATTTTGACGGTATTAAGCAAGAACTTTCAAAAATTGATCGGGGGTGGATGTTTGCAGGTAAAAGAACGGCTGGAAAATGGGAAACCTTCAAAAATGGGATAAGGAGAGTCCAGAGACTGTTAGGGTGAAGGGTAAGGCTGGGAGGTGCAGGGAATGCTGGATGACTAGAGAAATTGAGGTTTTGATCAAGAAAAGGGAAACATGTGTGAAGTATAAACAGCAGAGATCAAGTGAATCCTCAGAAAAGTATGAATGCAAGAGGAGTATACTTACGAGGGAAATCAGGAGGGCAAAAAGGGGACATGAGATTGCTTTGGCAAATAGGATTAATGAGGAGCCAAAGGAACTTTATAAATAAGTTAACGACAAAAGGCTAACTAGAGAGAGAATTGGACACCTCAAAGATCACAAACGCAGGAGATTGATGCAATATAGTCATTTTGTATCTGCACCGTGTTTACTGTGGAGAAGGATATGGAAGACACAGAACGTTGAAAAATAGATAACAACATCTTGAAAAATGTCCATATTACAGAACACAAAGGTAGATAAATCGCCAGGACCTGATCAGGTGTGTCTGAGAACTCTATGGGAAGCTAAGGAAGGATTTCTCAGCCTCTTGCTGAGATATTTGTATCATTGATAGCAGCAGGTGAGGTGCTGAAACACTGGAGGTTGGCTAACATGATGCCACGATTTAAGGAAGGTGATAAGGAAACAAAACAAGTAACTGAGCGAGGGATGAGAGCCCGAGTGAGTGTGCGTGCGAGAGTTTGTTTGTGAGCATGTGTGGTCAACAGCAAAGAACCAGAGGGGAGCAAAACATGAGCAGGTGTGCAAGTGAGCAAGGTAGGGAGAGACATGCAGGAGGGCATGCTAGGAGCAACACAAGGTGCACCTGAAAATGAGGTGTCAACCTGGTGAAGCCACCAAATAGGACTATTTGTATGCCAAACAGAAGCAGCAAGTAACAGACAGAGCTAAGTGATCCTACAACAAACAGATCAGGATATTGACTAAATCTGGCTTGGGCTGACAAGGGGCAAGAAACGTTTGTACCACATAATTACCAGGCATTGATCAACTCCAATGAGAGATAATGCAATCACCATTCCTTGACATTCAATGGTGTTCCTCCGGTGCTCCGGTTTCCTCCCACAGTCCAAAGATGTGCAAGTTCGGTGGACCGGCCACACTAAATTGCCCACAGTATCCAGGAATGTGCAAATTAAGCAGATTAGCCATGGGAAATACAGGGTTAGGGAGCGAGTCTGGGTGAGATGCTTTTCAGAGAGTCAGTGTGGACTTGTTGGGCCAAGTGGCCTGTTTCCACACTATAGGGATTCTATGACAAAGGGGGCCATTTGATTGGAAGCAAATCTGGAAGCATTCACTCCCTCCATCACCGACATTCAGTAGAAGCAGTGTGTACTATCCACAAGATACATTGTAGAAATTCATCATAACTCTAAAACAGTGAAATAACTCCATGGTGGCTAATATCCTATCAGCTAGTCACCCTTTATGTCCATGTGCACAGTGCATGGACTCTGACCAGCTGAGAGCTAGTCCCTAGAATGATCATAATCCCTGAAACTCCTGTTTATACGTCAGCCAGGACTCCCCAATAGGCCCAGGTTAACAGCCCCAATCAGGGAATTCATACTCAATCAGATCTACCTGGCCAACCTCATTCCGAGTACTACATCCTTCCCCTTCTAACTTCAGGGATGTAGGCCTGTTATTTTTCTTGCAGCTTCTCCTAGACATTTTCACTCCAGGTCCAGTTCCTCCAACTCTGACTTAGACATCAACTGTGTGTTTTAGTCATGGTGTTTATGTAATGAGTCCAACTGAGTTTCTGGTCAACAGTCACCCCAAGGATGTTAACAGTGGGGTATCCATCAGCTGGAAAAGGGTGGAGGCTGATGATACCCCCAAATGGCATTCTTGTACATTGGTACAAAGCATTACGGGTACTAACTGTGGCATACATCTGGGAGTCCTCATTTGGTCACAATTGCAGGTACTCATGGCTCATGACCAGCTTTGTGAAGGTCAGCTCCTCTCTGGCAGTTTTGTGCGCAACCCCTCTATGTGACGGTTTGGGTATTTATCCAGCTGCGAGAAGCAGTTTACAGTTTGCTTAAAATCCCCACAAAGGTGAACCAAGCCATCAGGCTTCACAATCGGTACAACCGGTGCTGCCCATGCCGCAAACTGTACAAGTTTGATGATTCCTTCACTTTCCAGCCTCCTGATTTCTGCCTGTACATTTGCACATAAGGCACATAGCACTCACTGAGCCTTGCAAAATCACGCAATTGCTTCTGGTCAAAATGTAAGATGGCCTCAGCTCCTCTGATCGTCCCTAAACCTTCACGAGAAACTTTCGGGTATTGCTTTAGGACTTCATTCAGGTAGCAATTTTCTAATTGCAAAACATCAAATCCAATCAAGGTGGATCTTTTCCAACCAATTCCACCCCATCAAGCCTGGGCCAAAGCCTTTTACTACAGTTAACAGTGACTGCGCCAATTGTTTCTCATAGGAAGCCGGAACCAAAGTCGTACCCTTAATCTATAACGGCTGCCCGGTGTACGTTCTCAGTCTGGCCGACATCCAGTTCAAACTTCAGGGTCACTGATTCCAGAAGGTGGATTGTGGAGGGGCTGACGTCAAGTGACAGTTCAACCCCAAACACTTCCTCAGTATTTCCCTCCCTACCTCCTCCTCTAACCAAAAAAAAAGGACACAGACACCGCTGTGAGGGCCAGAAGCAAGGGAAAGGAAGAGATCTAGAGCGCGTCCTGGGAAGGTGAGTGAGGGAAGACCTACTTCAGGTATTCACGCCGATAAGTAAGGGTAAGTGTTTAATAAATTTTCTTAAACAGCTTAATTGGGGATAAAAATGTCAGTCAGTGCGGTTAAGTGCTACACCTGTGAGATGTGAGAGGTCCGCGACACTTCCACCATGTCGGATGACTACATCCGCAGGAAATGCACCCAACTGCAGCTCCTCACAGACCATGTGGATAGGTTACAGCGGCAATAGATGAACTTAGGAGCATGAGGGTGGTGGAAAGCGTCATAGACAGTAGTTTTAGAGATGCGGTGACACCCAAGGTGCAGGCAGATAGATGGGTAATCACTAGAAGGGGCAGGCAGCCAGTGCAGGAGTCCCCTGTGGTCGTCCCCCTCTCTAACGAGTATTCCATTTTGGATACTGTTGGGTGTGGGGTGTGTGACCTATCAAGGGATAACAGCAGCAACAGCCAAACTGGTGGCACCACAGCCAGCTCTGTTCTTAAGAAGGGAAACACAAAGAGCACTAGAGCAGTCGTTATAGGGGACTCTATAGTTAGGGGTACAGATAGGTGTTTCTGTGGACATAAGAGACTCCAGGATGGTATGTTACCTTCCTGCTGCCAGGGTCAAGGATGTCTCTGAATGGGCAGAAAGCATTCTGTAGGGAGAGGGTGAACAGCCAGAGGTCATGGTACATATTGGTAGGATACGACATAGGTAGGATGAGAGACGAGGCCCTGCAGCAGCAGTTCAGGGAGTTAGGTAGAAAGTTAAAAAGCAAGACCCTCAGGGTTATAATCCTGGGATTACTCCCACGAGGTTTGCTCGTGTCACTCGGGAGGATTTAAACTAGCTTGGCAGGGGGGTCGAAACCAAAGCAAAGGTGAATTGACTTAAAGGGAACTAGAGAATAGGGCCAGTAAGACTCAACTGAACAGCAGACAGGGTGTAGTGGCTGATCAAAGCAGGTCTGGTGGACTGAAGTGCATCTGTTTCAATGCAAGAAGTTTAACACGTAAGGCAGACGAATTTAGAGCTTGGGTTAGTACTTGGAACAAGGACGTTGTTGCTATTACAGAGACTTTGTTAAGGAAGGGACAGGATTGGCAGCTTAATGTTCCAGGTTACAGATGTTTCAGGCAGGAAAGAGGGGGATGTAAAAGGGGTGGGGGACTTGCACTACTTGTTAAGGACATAATCACAGCTGCACTGCAAGAGGACACCTCGGATGGCTCTTACAGCCAGACAATATGGGTAGAGCTAAGGAACAGGAAGAGTGCAATCATAATGTTTGGAATTTACTGTAGGCCTACCAACAGCCAGCAGGAGATAGAAGAACAGATACATACGCAGATTTTGGCAAGATGTAAAAGTAACAAGGTTGCCGTGATTTTAACTTCCCAAATATTGACTGGGGCTCACGTAGTACTTGGGACGCACATAAGACAGTTTGTAAGGAGCATCCAGGAGGGCTTCTTGAATCAGTATGTAGATAGTCCAATTACGAAAGGGATTGTACAGGACCTAGTATTGGGGAATGAGCCCGGCCAGGTGGTCGGCGTATCAGGAGGGGAGCAGCTCAGGAACAGTGATCACAATTCAGTAAGCTTTAAGATGCTAAGGTGAAGGTGCTAAATTGGGGGGGAGGCTAATTACAACATTAGGCAGGAACTGAAAAATGGAGATTGGAGACAGATGTTTGAGGACAAATCAACATCTGGTATGTGGGAGGCTTTCAAGTGTAAGTTGCTGAGAACTCAGGACCGGCACATTCCTGTCAGGATGAAGGCTAAGTATGGCAAGTTTAGGGAACCTTGGGTAACAAGAGATATTGTGAGCCTAGTCAAAAAGAAAAAGGAAGCATTCATCAAGGCTAGGAGGCTGGGAACATATGAAGCAAGGATAGAATACAAGCAAAGTCGAAAGAAACTTAAGAAAGGAGACAGGAGGGCTAAAAGGAGTCATGAGAAGTCATTGGCCAACAGGATTAAGGAAAATCCCAAGGTTTTTTATACATATACAGAGCAAGAGGGTAGCCAGGAAGAGGGGTGGCCCACTCAACGACAGAGAAGAGGATTTATGTGTGGAGCCAGAGGAAATGGGTGAGGGATTAAATGAGTACTTTGAGTCAGTATTCACCATAGAGAAGGACTTGGTGGATGATGAGTCTGGGGAAGGGTGTATAGATAGTTTGGGTCATGTTGAGATCAAAAGGGAGGATGTATTGGGGGTCTTGAAAAACATTATGGTAGACAATTTCCTAGGGCCTGATGGGATATACTCCAGAATACTGAGAGAAGCAAGGGAGGAAATTGCTGGGGCCTACAGGAAAATCTTTGTATCTTCACAGGCTACAGAGGAGGTCCCAGAGGATTGGAGAATAGCCAATGTTGTTCCTTTGTTTAAGAAGGGTGGCAGGGATAATCCAGCTAATTACAGGCCGGTGAGCCTGGCATCAGTGGTAGGGAAATTATTGGAGAGGATTCTTTGAGACAGGATTTACTCCCGACTTGGACATAAGTGGGCACGTTAGCGAGAGGCAACATGGTTTTGTGAACGGGAGGTTGTGTCTCACTAACTAGAGCTCAGGAATAGTAAGAGTGCAATCATAATGTTTGGCATTTACTGTAGGCCTCCCAACAGCCAGCGGGAGATAGAAGACCAGATATGTGAACAGGAGGTCATGTCTCACTAACTTGATTGCGTTTTTTGAGGAAGTGACGAAGATGATCAAGGAGAGGAAGGCAGTGGAAGTTGTCTATGTGGACTTCAGTAAGGCCTGTGACAAGGTCCTTCATGACAGACAGACACAGAAGGTAAAGTCGTGCGGGGTTAGAGGTGAGCTTGCAAGATGGATAAAAAACTGACTCTGTCATAGAAGACACAGGATAGCAGTGGAAGGATGCTTTTCTGAATGGAGGACCTTGACTAGTGGCATTTGTCAGGGATCAGTGTTGGGGCCTCTGATTTTTGTAATATAAATAAATGATTTGTAGGGGAATGTAACTGGTTTGATTAGTAAGTTTGCGGATGACACAAAGGTTGGGAGAATTGCGGATAGTGATGAGGACCGTCACAGGATCCATCAGGAGAAAGAACAGTTGATGACTTGGGGAGGAGTTTAATCTGGAAAAACGTGAGGCAAGATGGAAAACATATAGTAAATGGCAGACTCCTTAAGAGTACTGGTAGGGATCTGGGTGTACAGGTACATAAGTCACTGAAAGTGGCAATGCAGGTGGAGAAGGTAGTCAACAAGGCATACTGCATGCTTGCCTTCATTGGCTAGGGCACGGAGTTTAAAAACTGGCAGGTAATGTTGCAGCTTTATAAAACCTTAGTTCAGCTGCATTTAGAATACTGTGTTCAATTTTGGTCGCCACACGACCAGTAGGATGTGGTGGCTTTGGAGAGGGTACAGAAAAGATTTACCAGGATTTTGCCTGGTATGGAGGGAGCATTAGCTATGAGGAGAGGGTGGAGAAACTTGGGTTGTCCTCACTGGAATGATGGAGGTTGAGGGCAACCTGATACAGGTCTAACAAGATTATGAAGGGCATGGACAGAGTGGACAATCAGAAGCTTTTTCCCAGGGTGGAAGCGTCAGTTACTCAGGCACATAGGTTTAAGGTGCGAGGCACAAGGTTTAAAGGTGATGTACGAGGCAAGTTCTTTTTGTTAAAACAGAGCGTGGTGGGTGCCTGGAACTCGCTGCCGGGGGAGGTAGTGGAAGCAGATACTAAAGTGACTTTTAAAGGGTGTGACAAGTACACGAATAGGAAGGAAATAGAGGGATACGGTCCCCGGAAGGGGAAGGTGTTTTAGTTGTGATGGGCAGCATGTTGGTGCAGGCTTGGAAGGCCGAAGGGCCTGTTCCTGTGTTGTAATTTTCTTTGTTCTTTGTTGTCCGAGTCCACAGTAAATCTTGTTCAAGACTGGTTCTACAATCACTGATACAGCTGCACCAGGATCGACATCCACAAAAACCAGGTGACCATTTCACCAGACATTTATGGCAAATGGTTCCGATTTGGATGTTATTAAGCAATTTAACTGTTCCAATGCACACGTAGGCCAACTTTCCAGGGCGTGCACTCTCCTGGGTCCCGGCTTACGTGTTTTCTTACTCAAGTCAGGCTTTATAGGACTCCCTTGCTGTCTCGAGTCTGCATAACAGCAGCAACTACAGCGGCTTGCCAGCCTGGATTCTGAAGAATATTTTAGCCATTTGGCAGAAGCTCAGCTTTGTTTTAGGGTTTTTCTGTGGGCTTACCTGTAGTCCCTCTGCTCAGGATAGGTCCTGCATGAGACTATGTGAATGCCTACATTCAACTGGTGTTCCTCAAGCTCAGTTGGGAAGGTGACCGTGTCCATTTCCATTGGGATTCCTGTAACTCATATGCTCTACCTGCCACATTTTCTAATGACAAATCCTATTGTACTGCCTGATTGAAATCCAATTGGGCTTCAGCTAACAGGTGTTTTTGTATGGTTGCATCAGTAATCCCACATACCAAACAAAGTCTCTCTGCATGTCATTTAGCGTCAACCTAAAATCACATCCCCATCACTCATCTTAACCTCGTCAAAAATTCCAACAGAGTCCCCTGGTTTTTGAACTACCCAGTAAAACTGATAGCATATCAGAATATTAGGCAGCTTGAGGTTGTAATATTCCTGAACTAAATCTGTCAACTCTTGAAAGTTTTTAGAATCTGGTGCATCAGGGCAATTTAGGCTCCTAATACCTAAAAATGCTGCAGATCCACAAGCAGTCAGAAGAATTACTTGTGGCTTTTCATCTGCCCCAATTTCATTTGCCTGGAAAAAATAATGCATGCTTTCCACATAGTAGGCCTAGGCTTTGACGGTAGGATCGAACCAGTCAAGCTTCCCAAATAAAGGCATGCTGTTAATCACGCTTAACCCAACTCAAAGATGACTGTTGCAAGCTAATTTTCTTCAGCAGCACACTGTTTTCTCTCATCACTGAAATAAATCCATAGAGGCCAGTATCACATCAATGAGTCACTCCTTATTTACACGTGCACAGTACATGTCCAGCTAGCTCAGAGCCAGTCCCTAACGCAAGAGGAATCCCTGAGACTCTGTTAATATCTGTCAGCCAGGACTCCCTGACTAGGGCTGTTAATCTGAGTCAATCAGGAAGCTCACAGTCAATGAGATCCACCTGGCCAACCTCATGCAACTACTTCCATCTAGAAGAACAAGGAAAGCAGATACACAGGAACACCACCACCTGCAAGTTCCCCTGCTCACCATCCTGATTTGGGAATATATCACTGTTCCTTCCTTGTTGCTAGGTCAAATTCTGGAATTCTATACCTAAAGGCATTGTGGGTCAACCTACAGCATACTGACGAAAGCGCTTTAACAAGGTATCTCACGAATTAGGGATGGGCAATAAAAAAAATGCTGGCCAGCCAGAGAGATACTCACATCCAAAAAGTGTATAAAACTGAAGAAATCCAAAATTTTTTTTCCTGAATACATCGAATGAACTAGCCTCCACCACAGGCTCACTACCCTTCAAGTGAAGAGATTTCTCCTCATCTTAGTCCTAAATGGTCTGCCTCATATCCTGAGATATGACCCCATGTTATAGACCTCTATATCTAGCAGCAACATCATTCCTCCATCCAGTTTGTCCTGCCCTGTTGGAATTGTATATGCTTCAGTGAGATCCCTCAAGTCTTCTAAACTCCAATGAATACAGGCTGAATCAACTCAGTCTCTTCTCATATGACAAACCTGCCATCCTAGAAAATTTTCACAAACTTGCTCAAAGTCTATCGCCAAAACTGCACACCATACTCCAGTGTGGGCTCACCAAGAGCCTGTATAATTGCAGCAAGATTTCTTCACCTCTATACTCGGATTCTCTCACAATGAAGGTCAACATGCCATTTGTCTTCCTAACTGCTTATGGCACCTGCATGCTTAGCTTCAATGACTGGTATACACGACATCTAGGTTCCTTTGTATAGCAACACTTTCCATTGTACCACTATTTAAATAATATGCTGGCACTCCGTTTCTGATGAATGACCTTCAAAAATTAGAACCATGTTCTCTAGTGTGAAATATGACTCTAACTGACACAGCATTCTCTTGATTCCAACTGACTCCAATTTTACTAGGGTCCCTTGGCGTCACAATCAATTAAATGCTGTTCTGATGTCAAGGGCAGTCACTCTCACTTTCTCTCTCGCATTCAGCAGTTTTGTCCATGTTCAGATCAAGAGGTCAGGAACAGATACTTACCTGGCAGGGGAGACTGGACCAGTGTTGAGCTATTGAGGTCATCGTTCGATCGTGATTGTGAATGGACGTTGGAGGACCATTGGTTCAGGTGACCTGCTATTGGTGGATCTTTATGCTGGCTTCGGCCTAATGCCAATTCAGGGAAAAGCTAATCTAGAGCTGTGGCCTCAGCAACCACCTATACCCCAGGCTAGGGAGTCTGGAGCAGTCAGGGAGACTGTGAAGAAGGTGGAGGAAGGATCGCCAGTCAACCAGATATTCTTCATGAAAAGAAGCCTCTTGGATTGTTGTGGGTTCCAAGCAGCAGATATTTTCTGCCTGCAGGATTTTCCCAGCGGAGGATACTTTGATGCAACATTCAGGAGTGTGAAGCAATGTGAGCAACTCCTGAAGATATTCGAGGAGAAAGGAGGTGATAGTCCCCTCTCTACCTTGACTGCAGCACCATCATTGAATCTCCCTGCATAGAAGAGCTCGGTTTTCACAAACCATTTATACAACTACCCCCACCCCCGACCAACCTTCCGAGGAAGGTATCTGCAGCTTGAAGAAGGCAGCACTGATGTGGTGGATCCCTTCACAATCTGGATCAGCAAGGTGACCCTGAAGGTGGATGCCAGTGGTAACATCCTCCACCCACCCTCCAGAACCTGCGGGAGGTTAGGGCACATAGCAGCAGACTGCAAAGTGACTCTATGCAGTAACTGCCACTTAAGCACAGATGGCCAGAAGTGGCAATGTGAGCCGTAGCCACCCAAAGGTCAGTAAGGTGCCACCTCCCAGCAAGAAAACTGATATAAAGGGTACCCACAAGGAGGGACAGGCTAGAGAGGAGGAAAAGGTAGCCAGTGCAGAGGCACAGCAACCAACCCAATCTCCACCTGAACAGCCAAAGTCAATGGAGGAAGAGGAGGAAACCAAGGAAGTGGATATTGGTGAGAAACAACTGGAAAAGAAAAACATGTGAGACCCCCAAAGCCACGCAGCAAAATGGAAAGAGGCAGCTGCATGACAGACATACTAGCAGCTCCTCTGAGGACGAAGATGATGTGCGGAGGGATGGCCATCAACAAAAAAAGAAGAGAGGCAGAGCACATGGGGGAGAAGAAGACAAGCAGCCCCCAACCTAGAAACACCAGACTTCCCAAGGGGCCTGGTGAAGCCCAACCTCCAGCTGCTAAGAACCAGGAGGTACCCACTGTACCAAAGCTCCAGGCAACTGGGAGCCATGACATTCTGACAATCTCTCTGTCAAACTCCGAACTGGACCCTACTGGCTTCATTCTTGCCATGACAACACTAGAGCAGGGCAATCCCTCCAGTGTGGACAACGTCCAACAGTTTTCCCACACCATGTGGATGCAGGGAGTCCCACAGTAACAAGACTGTGGTCAAATGGACATTGGTTAACTCTATACACTTTTAAAATGGATGTTAAAATTGCAAGTATTAATGTGTGCAGTGTTAAATCTATTATGCAATGTGTTTCCATGTTGGCTTACCTGGCCAACACCAAAGCAGACTTCCTGTTTTTGCAGGAGCTTGGGACAACACAAGCTTAATGGGCCCATGGGCCTTCAATTTGGTCGGGGGAAATGACACGCGCTCCTCTGGCCTGGGTATTTTGCTGCAAGGAGGCAGTTTCACCCTCACCAACATTAAGGCGGTGGTGGGCAGGTGCTTCCTCGTGTTTCATCGATGCAGATGGATGATCTGGAGGGGCTGACAGCGAAATGGACTACATGTCCAGATTCCTGATGGAAACAATTCAAGTTGCCAAGTTGCACAACGTCTTCAGCACGCCTGTGGATGAAGTCAGCGCAGATACACTTAGTCGCAGCCAGACAGGTCAATCCACTTAAGAACAGATTTCTTGTTTACGTACCGTATGTTCTCAGTCAGATCCAGTGTCAAGACAGTGTGCTTCTCTGACCATTGTCTCCTGCTGGCCGACTATCACAGATAAGATGACCAGCGGGCTGGCAAGAGAACATGGAAGCTAAACGTTAAACTGTTGATCCCAGAAAACATGGAGGAGCTCAAAAGGGATTACACAGGTTGTCTCTCCAGTGGACTGGTGGGAAACAGTCGAGGGGAACATCAGGATAGACAAACAGGAAGAACATGGCAGGCCAGGCAGCACCTGGAGTCAAGGAGCAGTCAACGTTTTGGGTATTACCCTTCTTCAGTACTGAAAGAACATCAAGAGGTTCTTTATCCTCAAAGGTGTTCAGAAGGACAGAGAGGGGCGGGAAAAACTGTCCAAACTACTGAAAAACATGCAGAACCTACTCCTGCTGCAGACAATGGGGGTTGATGTCATGGACTATCTCCGGAGGTTGAGAGCCAGCAAGCCTCGCTCGTTGCCGCAAGAGGCCTCCAAGATAATCTTCCGGTCCAGTGTCCGCTCCGTGGAGCAGGATAAGATGTGCTCGCGTTTCTTCTTCCAGGAAGTGCGCAAAGAGAGCTCTGTGCTCAGCAGCCTGAAGAAAGATGGCGGCTCTGTAAAGTCATCTCCGTCTAACATCATGAGGATCAGCAAATCCTTTCATGTCAGACTGTATGACACAAAGCCCACAGTCAGAGCGGCCTCCCAGTCGCTCCTTGTTCTCTATCACGAAGGTCTCAGACGACAGCACACGGGAGAGACCGAACTAATCATTATTTCTGGTTGAGCTGACCAAGGCCTTTGAGTCCTTAGAAATGAATAAAACTCCCAGAAACAACGGCTTACTAACCAAGTTGTATTCAGCTCTGAAGGACTTGATTAGCCAGGACTGCTGGAGGTACACAACAGTATGCTTCTGCCAGATACCATAAACGAATCCATGAAGAAAGGTATCTTCATCCTCATTTACCAGCGGAAGGCAGACAGGGAGGAAATCAGAAATTGGTGGCCACTATCATTGCTGATTGCAGACTACAAAAGCCTATCAGGCTTCCAGGTCCAACCATCACCAACCAGGTCAGGTCTGCTCTGGGATCAGTGATTCACCCCAACCAAACCTGTGCTGGACTGGGCAGGATGATCTCCGAGAGTCTCACGGTCCTCAGGGATATGACTGACTATCTGCAGGACAAGGGGGTGTGTATGCCTGCTTCATCAGCCTGGACTAGGAGAAGGTCTTTGACAAGATATCATACAGTATATGTTGGTGTGTTGTTTAGAACTCTTTGCTGAGTCCATCAGGAAGCATGTGAGCCTGAAAGGAGTGACTATTCCAGGCAGCGGAGGCCTTCTGGTCAAAGCCTCTCTCTACATGGATGATGTCGCCGTTTTCTGCTCGGATCCACTGTCAGTGCACAGGTGCATGAGCATCTGCAACCAGTTCGAACTGGCCTTGGGAGCATATTCCTTACAAATTGGCCCAACCGATCCTTCATTCCCTTCCACATCAGGAGAGATTACCTGACGGTGTTGGGAACATGGCACAGAGGGGCCAGGGCATGCAAAAAATCTAGGGAGTGCATCACCAAAGTGAAGCGGAAACTGCTCCTTTGGGAGCATCGCACCCTGTCCCTTGTGGCTATAAACCTGGTCATCAGGGTGAGGGACTCCATTGTACGTAGCACAGACCTGGCCCATTCCCCAAAAATGTGCTGTTTTAGTCACCCGAGCCATCTTCCTTTACATCTGGAAGTCTAAGATAGACTGGGTCTGCAGGGACTCCATGTACAAAACTCTTGATGGGACAGGAGGGGTGGGGAGGAAAGAAGGAACATACCTAATGCTGCCCTCATCCTGATGGCCAACTATGCGTCCGGCTGCATCAGGCTGCAAGCAAACACCATGTGTCACTGTACGTACTAAGGTTCTCTCTGTTCCTGGTGTTGTGAAGGATGGGATCGGCCTTGCTGCAGTGGAATGCTCCAACTAGCTGGACTGTTCCATATCACATGTCCTTTGTTGACAAATTTGCAAAGAAAAATACATTTGACCACAAGTCCACCAGGAAACAGTTAGCACATAGCATCCGAGATCCTGAGGGAAAAGTAGAGCATGGATCCTGGCGCATGGTTTCCTGAGCAGACTGTCAAAGTCATTTGGCGAAATGCCTCATCACCAGAACTTTCCAATAAGCACCAAGACATCGCTTGGCTGGTGGTGAGAAGGGCACTACCTGTGAGATCCTTTATGTACACCACACACTGCCCTCAAAGCAGGTGAGTGAGTGTGTGTGTGTGTGTGCGTGTGTGCATGTGTGCAGCTGTGGGCGGGGGGCAGGGGGGGTGGTGGTGGTGGTGGTGGTGGTGGTTGAGACTGTCACACATCTCCTTCTGGAATGTGCCTTTGCAAATGAATTCTGGAGGCAGATGCAGTGATTTTTCTCAGGGCGAACCTCAACAAGCTCTCCGATGCGGGACTCTGTGCTGTACTGTCTGTTCCCCAGGAAGCACACCTCGACAAACATCAACTGTGTCTGGAGGACCATCCACTCAGTCGAAGACACTCTTTGGTCTGCCCGAATCTTGTTGGTCTCAAAAAAAAACAGTTGACCCTGACCGTGTGTTGCAGACTGGCACATTCCAAGGTGCAAAACTATGTGCTGAGGAACACACTAAAGCTTGGGGCAGCTGCTTCCTAGGCACAATGGGGAAAGACTACTGTCTGAGGTCCTTCTGCTGAAGGTAAATTGGGGTCTATTTAGTTATCAGACCCTCCTAGTGCCTCATATTAGTACTGTGTAAGAGAGGTCTTTTTTTGGGATAGAGTCAAAGTTCAATGCTCTGTTTGTTTGCTTGATTTGCAAATGTGCAGAACTGAACTGCTTTTTTGTCAATGTACATGTACAAAGTTTTTTTACGAATAAAGTAAATCTTTGAAATTAAAAAAAGTCAAGAGTTGTGTGGGCCTGGCGGAATACAAACTGAGCATCAGCGAACAGGCAAACATTGAATAAGTGCTACTTCAACAGCACTGTCTACTACACTTTCCAGATTATTGAGCATACGCTGATTGGGTGTTTAACTCCGTTGGATTTGTACAGGTTTTAGGAGGATAGGGCATATCTCGGCAATTTCCCACATATCGAGGTAGGTACTAGTGTCATCACTGCACTGGTATGCAGAGAACAGCTAGGCTAGAATATTGTTACAGCCAACTTCCTTTCTACTGTCCAAGTGCCTTCATCCAGTTTTTAATATTATGAAGTAGTTTAAATCAGCTGACAACTAACATCTGTGCTGGTAACCTCAGGTGAAAGAGAGATTAATCGTCCACTCAGAGCTTCTCATAGAAGATGCTTTTAGACCCTTCAGCTTTGTCTTTTCTTTCATGTGTTCAGCTCCCAATTTCCCAACTGATGATGGAAATATTTGCGCAACTTCCTCCTGCAGTGTGTTGTTCAATTGTTTATGACAAGACACAGTATGATTGCAGAGTTTAGACTTAACCCTTTATTTGTCAGAGTGCTTACCTCGAAGTATTGCATATTGCTTATGCTGTTTGCGAAGTGAGTAGCCTTGTTGAGGCCTCATTTTGTTGACATCACATACCTGGTGCTGCTCCCTGTATGTCTCCTGCACTCTTCACTGAACTTCCTGGCTTGGTGTAAATGTTAACCTAATCTTGAGTTGATAGAACAATTTAAAATATCTCCCTTTCAACCAGTGATAGTGTTGCACAACAGGATGGAGGATTTCCCAACACAGAGATGGATCTTCATCTTCACAAGGACTGTGTGGTGGTCACTACCAATACCATCATGGATAAATTATTCTGCCATGGATAGACGGATGAGGATGAGACTTTCTGTCTTGTTGGTGCCAGTTTAACACCAATGTCTTTTAAGACTCAGTCAGTCATGGCAGTGCTACCATGCCATTCTAGGTGATGGTCATCAAACTCCCAATCAAGAATACCTTCTGTGTCTTTGCTAGCAATTGGTGTCCAACATGGAGCAGTGGCACATGCTAATCAGGAAGCTGAATTGCTCATATTTGACTTGATGCCATTACAATTCACGGTGTCCATGTTGAGGATTCTCATGGTTACTCCATATCTTCTGTATGCCACTGTGTCATTACATCTGGGATGATAATGTCTGAGCCATTCTCATGAAATAATTCCTGGCAGATGATGTCAGGTTGTTTCTTGATTCAAATTTGGGGCAGCTCTTTGAACACTGGCACAAGCCCCCAGGTATTCATAAGGAAGGCTTTGCAAGGTCAACAGGGCTGCACATGCTATTGTGACTTCCAGATGATCCATTTGACTATCATTCTTCTTTTCACCCGTTAGATACAACTGAGTGGCTTACGAAGCCATTTCATATGACATTTAGAGTCAAATACATTGATGTGCAGTCACAAATAAGGTAGATCAGTTGGGGATGGCAAATTTACCTTTGCTAGGGGGCATCATTGTCCAATGAACAAAGGTTTTGTGGTCATTTATTAAGCTTTTGAATTTAATCCAAATTTCACTTTCTGCCATGGGATTCAAAGCCATGTCCCCAGAGCATTAGCCTGGGTATCTGGATTTCAAGTCCAGTGACAATACCATTATGACACTGCCTTCCCCAACTTAAGCTTATGACATATCTAAAATTACTCAATTCTGATGAAAGGTTATCAGCCCGAAATACTTACTCTAGTGTCTCTCTCGCAGATGCTGTTTGACTGCAGAGAATTTCCAATATCATTTGTTTATTTCAAATTCTGGGCATCCACAGAACTTTGCTTTGGTAAGACACATCACTCATTTGGGGAAAAAAGGTAGACAGATGCCTTTGGTGATAGCAGTAATATGGTGTCGTCCTCAAAGTGTTGGAGGGACTTTGTGGTGAAGTTCAAGGCCTAAACATACTGGTTACTGTAATTATCAGTCGATCTCACATGCTAAGTTTGAGGATGGGCAGTACAGCATTTTGTGGTAGCAAAGTCGAATATAATTGCTGGCAACAATACATCCCTCCCAATAAGCTCAATACATTGGGGAAACCAAGCGGAGGCTTGGGAACCACTTTGCTAAACACCTGCGCTCGGTTCACACTAAACAACTGCACCTCCCAGTCGCGAACCATTTCAACTCCCCCTCCCATTCCTCAGACGACATGTCCATCCTGGGCCTTCTGCAGTGCCACAACGATGTCACCCCGAAGGTTGCAGGAACAGCAGCTCATATTTTGCTTGGGAACCCTGCAGCCCAATGGTATCAATGTGGACTTCACAAGCTTCAAAATCTCCCCTCCCCCAACCACATCCCAAAACCAGCCCAGCTCGTCCCCACCTCCCTAACCTGTTCTTCCTCTCACCTATCCCCTCCTCCCACCTCAAGCCCCAACCCCATCTCCGATCTACTAACATCATCCCTCCCCTTGACCTGTCCGTCCTCCCTGGACTGACCTATCTCCTCCCTACCCCCCCACCTACACTCACCTTTACTGGCTCCATCCCCGCCTCTTTGACCTGTCTGTCTCCTCTCGACCTATCTTGTCCTTTATCCATCTTCTATCCACCTCCCCCGTCTCCCTATTTATTTCAGAACCCCCTTCCCCTCCCTCATTTCTGGAGGAGGGTCTCAGCCCGAAATGTCAGCTTTCCTGCTCCTCTGATGCTGCTTGGCCTGCCGTGTTCATCCAGCTCTACACCTTGTTATCTCAATGCAATCTATGATTGTTTTGAACACAAGGTCAGTGCCCGTCAGCCTTGGATGCACCTGTGCTCAGTCACCACCGCAGGCATCAGTAGGGCCTTCTGGAGAGCGAACCCATGGAAAGCAACTGGCTGGATGGAGTCCCCAGCTGTGCACTCCGATCCTGCACTGACTAATTGGCAGGAGTATTCATAGGTGTCTTTTACATCTCCTTATTCCGATCTCAGATTCCCACCTGCTTCAACAAGACCACCATCATCCCGGTCCCAAAGAACAATCAGGCAATGTGTCTTAATGTCTACCGTCTGTCGGCTCTGACATCCATCCCTTATCAAGTGCATCAACTCCAACCTCCAAGATTGCCTTGATCCACTAAAATTCACCTAGTTGCAATAGGTCCACGGCAGACACCATCTCCCTGGTGATACACGCATCCCTGCAACATCTGGATAACAAAGACACCTCCATCAGACTCCCATTTGTTAACTTCAGCTCTGCCTTCAATACTGTAATTCCAAACAAACTCATCTCCAGACTCTGAGACCTGGGACTCTGCTCCCCGCTCTGCAATTGGATCTTTGACTTCCTGACCTTCAGACCGCAATGAGCAACGCTAAGCAAACCTCCCTCTCAATAATCCTCAACACTGATGCCCTGCAAGATTCCATACTCAGCCCCTAACAAACTCCTTATACACTTATGACTCTGTGGTCAAATTCAGCTCTAACTCCATTTAAAATTTGCTGCTGATACCACCGTACTGGGCTGGATCCCAAACAACGACGAGACAGAGTACAGTGAAGAAATAAGACAGCTTGGTGGCATGGTGTAAAGACAACAATCTCTCCCTCAATTCAGTAAAACAAAGGAGCTGGTCATCTACTGCAGGAAGCGCAGTGGAGGACACTCCCCTGTCTGTATCAATGGTGCTGATGTGGGAGATGGCCGACAGCTTCAAGTTCCTAGGAGTAAATATCACCAACGATGTGTTCTGGTCCATCTGTGTTGATGCCACAAGAAAGCACACCAATGCTGCTACTTCCCCAGAAGGTGAAGGAAATTCAGCACATCCACAATGGCACTCACTAAATTTTACAGGTGCACCATAGAGAGCATTTTATCGGATACACCACAGTTTGGTATGGCTACTGCATTATGCAAGACTGCAAGAAATTAGAGAGCTGTGAACATAGCCCAGTCCATCATGCAAACCAGTCTCCCTTCCAATGACTCCATCTATACTTCCTGCTGTGTCAGTTAAGCAGCCAACGTAATCAAAGAGCCTTTGCACCCCAATCAGACTCTCTTCCATCAGGACGAAAATACAAATGCTTCAGAACAGATTTAAGAACAGTTTCTTCCCTGTTACAGACTAATGAATGGACCTCATATTAGAATTGATCCTTCTCTGCACCTTCTGTGTAGTTGGACGTATTTACATAAGGTATGATTTGTCTGAACAGCACGCAAAACAATACTTTTCACTGTATCTTGGTACACATAACAATAATCAATCAAATCAAATTTGCACTGCAGACATTTCGTGCAAAATCTCAAGCATCAGCTAAGCAAGTTAGAGCAGCTGTGTGAAGCAGCAGAGGATGTATACCCAAAAAAGAGACTGGCCAAGAAATGCTAGTATGTTCAGTGCAGATTGAAGAAGAGGGAAGGAATTTTAGAGCAATCCTGTGAAATGAGCCAGATCACAAGTAGATTTGATATTTTTGTTCTGCACTGTTTCAAGTTTGCACGTGAATGAGAAACTGCATTTCATTTCATTTTATCACTGTTGATCATGGCTTCAAAAGTCTATAGTGCCACTCTCCCAAACTCCTTTGATAAAATTACTCCATGTTCATATTCACCTTAAAGAATCTGTTTAAAATCCACCTCTTTGTCCAAACTTTGGTACACCCTTCCTGATGTCTTCTTTAGCTTTGTCAAATGGTTTGCATGTGTGCTCAAGGTGACACATAAATGTAACTTTTTGTTGTTTATGATTAATGTAATTGGCGCAAAGGTTGAATACTACAGGAGACAAAGATTTAGGACAATCTGATTACAGAAAACGACAAAGTAATATTTCATGGAACAAAACATGATAGAAGCAGCTAGGACTCTGAAAATTGACAATTGTTGGCCATGTACATTACTGATACAATATCTTGCAATGCAAATAGAAAACTAAAATGGACAAAATCTTTTGAACGCTTTGTGAAATTGAATTAATGACAATTTTTGTTATCATTAACCACTCTTTTTGAGAGAGTTTGGAATGACCTAACTAAATCCAGGCTGACAATTCTTAATGCTCTTTTATTTTGTCATCTTATGATTAATGTCAACAAATTGGCTAGTAAATTCAAAGAATATGAGATGGCTTCACTTTAGCACAATGAAGAAGAAATGTTTTGACTTGTATTTGGTGATAATGATTAAGGAGTCCCTAGATAAGCCATGGTGCTGGCCAAAAGCAATGTCTCACATTCTCTAAATTCTCTTCACAGTAGAAGCCTCAGTGTGAAGTTTATGATGCATATCAAGTGACACGAACATTCTGTAATACTGTTCAGTTAGGATTTTTCACATCACATTTTTGTAGTACTTTCCAAATCATTTAAATTTTATATTTATCAGAACAACTTGCATTTCTAAGCCTTTTGCATTATAAATAACCTAAGATTTTCAAAAGGGCAAAATTGAGCATAAGACAAAGGTGGGGTAAAGATCAAATGCAATCAGAGGTAAGCACTGTAGAACCTTTTCACTGGAATGCTAGTTATGTAAAAGAAAGCAGAAAGAAAGAACATAGCCCAAAGTGCCTCAGAACCAATTATATACTTTTGAACTATAATCATTGATGTTACATAGCCAAATATGGCTGTCAATGTGTGCTCTGCGGGCTCTCAAACAAGATTGATGACTCTCTTGTTGGAATGTGGTCAATGCATAAACGTTGGCCAGTGTACTTGGAGGACCACTGAAGATTGAGCTTTGGCCTAATGTCATTCGAAAGTCAAAATCTGTGACAATGAAGCATCAATATACATTATACACTGAATCTCTTAAGGGAGCTTGAACCATTTGAACCAATGCGTTTTATATTCATAGGAAGAGTCATCAATGAGCCAAGTTCACACTTTTTTTTCAGAATGTTAGGCTAAAAATAAAGTGGAGAATGCAAAGGAAAACGACTCAAAAAGCAAAAAAGTATAAGGTGCCAAATGTGATTGATGAAGGTCACAGATAGGAGGGTAGTGGAGACATTTGGCATTTCTACAAGTCTCCGAGGTTCATAAACTAAATGCGCTGGATGACAGGAAGCCACTGGAGAGCTGAAGTGAACATCAAATGACAACAATGGATGGAATTGAATGGTATACTGCCAGACTATGTTGCCTATGTGGAAATCAACACTCTCGGGCATAGGTTTTGATGTTTGAAGCTGAATTGAGGATCGCAACATACCAAGCACTGAAGGTGCACCTTGATCAAGTAATCTGGATAAGATCTAGCATACATTTCAGATGCAGAATAATGTAACTGCTTTAGTTTAATTAGATCTAATTTCTTTTTACTTGCAACGATAAACTGATATTCAGCAGTGGGAAATGTGAACAGTTGTAAGTTGAGGAAAATCAATATGGATTCACACCCCAAATTCAAAGTTCAAGTGACAGCAACAGAAATACTGGTTTAAATTCAGGAAAATCAGATGATCATGAATTTCAATAGGGGTGAGTTATTACAATCACCTTCTAAATGTTTGTAGCCAGTATAATGGTAGACAAGTACCATAAAAATTGAAATGGTATAACTTAAATAACTGTTATTTGCCATTAAAAGTCTCTAAAACTTAACTACAACATTATAAAGACTTCAGTCCCCAGAAAAATCTGTGGCATAATTTGGAAAATATATTCTTATCCCTGGGCCCCAATGGCAAGAAAACAGAATTTACACAAAGTACAGTTCCTGGATCCTAGTCTGCCTGTTTGTCAATTCTGTCCTGGTAATAATCAACAATCACAAGGTTCCATGTTGAAACTCAAGGCTGCCATTTCAGGGCAGGACTAGAGAGAATGCTGCACAGTCCCAGGCATTGTCCTTTGGTTAAGGCATTAAACTGAAACCCCGTTTACCTACTAGTCAGGTGAATGCAAAAAATCCAATGGCACTATTTTGAAGGGCAGAGGAGTTGCTCCTGGTGTGCTGGCCGATCTTCTCCCGAATTAAAATCACAAACAAATTATTTTGTTAGTCCTTTGTAATTTCTGGTTACCACAATTTTCTACACTAAAACAGTAACTAGACTTCAAAAACACTTGATTGGTTAAGTACTTGATGGCACCGAGTGCTTATGAAAAATACTATAGGAACTAACATCACTTTTTTTGCCTATTTTGAAACAGCTGAAGGGACAATTATACTTGAAAACTTCATAATAATACAGTATTCCAAAATACATGAAATGTAAAATACAAACAAAGTACTGGAAATGCTTAATAGGTCTTAGACCATGGGAAAAAAAACTGAGTTAACATCCCATGGTTTTCACCTGTCATGGGAGCTGAAAGGCATTTGTGACGTAACAAGTTTTAAAGACAGAAGCAGGAAAAAAAAGTTGGGCTACGGAACAAAAGACAGAGCCTGTGACAGGGTTGAAGACCAGAGAGATCAAATGACAAATTGGATGGTAATGAAACAAGTAAAGAAACTAAAGAGAGGTTGAATGCAATGTAATTGACATAGCAGAATCATCACCAACAGCAATGGTTTGAAAAATATGGGAGTTGACGTCTGAAGTAGAGGTTTAAAAAATCTGTTTATGGAACATATGGAAACAGATGAAGAAGAGTTGTTCCTATTGAAATACAGTTTAAAAACTTCTAATATAATTCACTACAACTGCAATTTAACTGAAGCTGGGATAAAAGTACAATCCACTGCCAAACTGAAGTCCCCATTTTATTTTTAGAATGGGCACTTAATGTTCTAAAAATACAAAATTGTGCTATTATTCAGCTGTCTCCCTAAGAAACTAATAGCTACCTGTCATTTACAACCACTTGAGTTGTCACAGCAAATTTCTACCTTGAAGTCTGACCTCCAGGTCATAACATTCCATATTACTTGCAAAGCATGTCAAGATTATGCTGTGCGGCGTTTATTTATTAACTGGTTAGCAAGTACGTTTCCACTTGCAAAAACACAAAGTGACATATCTTGTGTTATTCGTAAAGTTTTTATTACAAGTTCTACATGATTAGCTGTACAAGACACCGTTATGGCCACATCTGGAGTACTGCATACAGTTTTGGTCACCCTGTTATAGGAAGGATGTTATTAAACTGGAAAGGGTGCAAAGAATATTTACAAGGGTATTACTGGAAGTTTTGAGTTATAAGTAGAGACTGGATAGGCTAAGACTTTTTCTTCCCTAGAGCATAGAAAGCTGAGGGGTGACCGTATAGAGGTTTGTACAATTCTGAGGGACAAAACAAGGTGAAAAGCCAACATCTTTTGCCAAGGGCAGGGAGTCCAAAACTAGTGGGCATAGGTTTAAGGTGAGAAGGAAAAGATTTAAATTATTTAGATGTGGTGGCACAGAGGTTAGCACAACTGCCTCACAGTGCCAGGGACCCGGGTTCAATTCCAGACTTAGCTGACTGTCTGTGTGGAGTTTGCACATTCTCCCTGTGCTTGTGTGGATTTCCTCCAGGTGCTCCAGTTTCCTCCCACAGTCCAAAGATGTGCAGGCTAGCTAGACTGGGCATGCTAAATTGCCCAAGAGTGTCCAGTGATGTGCAGGCTACATGAGTTAACTATGGTAAATGCAGGGATAGGGTGGGAGCCTGGGTCTGAGTGAGACACTCTTTGGTGCGTCAGTACAGAGTTGATGGGCTGAATGGCCTCTTTCTGAACTGTAGAGATTCTATGGATTAGAGGGATGTGTCCAAATGCAGGTAAATGGGACTAGTTCAGGTCAGGTCAGCATGGACAAGTTGGGCTGAAGGGCCTCTCCGTGCTGTATGACTCTATGATCAACATATGAAAAGATTAAGTTAGATTATCTGTTTCATTTAGCTCAAACCTTCTTATTCAGTGGGCCAAAGGACCCTTTTTCAGTGTTGTAGATCTTTAAGAATCACGAATATCAGTTTTTTTTGTCAAGTGCATACTCTCTAAAAGAGAAGTTAATGAAGAAATTTAAGTATTGAATAATTACATATACAGGCTTTCAGAAAATTCCATATTTTTGGAACGATTTTATTTGATTTGGTTTATTGTAGCCAGATGTACTCAAGTACAGTGAAAAGCTTTGTTTTGCAAAGGCAGATCATTGCAAACAAAGATACATAGATCATAGGGTGCTTAGACAGAGCGAGGCATACAGGTTACAACTGCACAGGAGGCATGCAAAGCAAAAGCAACATAGAAAAATAGTAAGAGAAGAGTAAAATTTACCTTGAATATTTCTGGGTAATCCAGTCGGGACACTAGCACTAAACTTTTAGGTGCAAACACCTGTGCGGGTTGTATTAACCCTATATCCTCCTCTTCACCTTCTGTATCATGTTTAGCTCCCTTAAAAGAAGAAATTGAAATAAATGAGACAATACACAAGCAACGCTAAAAAGCATAATGTGGAACTTGCATTTCTCTCTGTTCCAAAAGTATAAATTCAAAACTTAAAACTAATAAACAACAAGCTGTCTTCATGTGCTGGAGAAGGTCTGAGGTAGTCTGACAACATATGTAACAATAAAGTGTGTGTTAATGTTTTGAATCAAATTGGATTTTTCTTCAGAACTGAAGAGTGTTGGAAGGATTATATGCTGTTGAAAAATGGGGGAAGAGTCAAGTGGAACAAAAGGGAATGTTAAGGAAAGATTAGAGATTGAGGAAGCTGGGGAAGTAGGGAGGAGGAAAGGACAGGGTTGAAGCAATTGCAACTACCTTTGGGCAGAAATGCAGAGTGGATGATCCATCCCCACCTCGAAATGAGGTCACCAGCATCACATGTTCCAATCTTCTGACAACTTGATTCACTTCACGTGATATCAAGAAATGGCTGAAGGTAACAGATACTGCAAGGCTTATGGACCCTGACAACTACGTACATACAGAAAACTTTGTTTCATCTGGTACCTTATGAGCCAACAGCCTCAATAAACCAGCAAAAATTATACACAGTAAACTTTGTTTTAACCAGCAGCTTAAAGAGTCAGCACTCTAGATAAACTGGGAAAAATTAAATCCCCGAAGTACTGAAAGTTTACTGTATTAACATAATCTCAGCGATATCTAAGTGGTCAGTTGAGGGTGCAAGTGAGAAGGCTCTCTGCCAGTAAATTTTATTTGAGGCAAAGTTGCATTATTATTTGAGTGACTTATGCTATAAATAAAGTATAACAGTGATGTGTATATCCCCGTCTTACATGTCTGTTACTTAGTGTGTGACTTTACATTGACTAAGTGGACCCTTGATCAACTGGAATATTTGAGCAACCAGCACATTCCTGGTCCCATAGGGTGCCAGTTGATAAGACCTGCTCCAAAACTAGCTGCACCCCTCACAGGGCCACTTAAGTACACATACAACACTGGCAACTTGCCAGAAATCAGATCAATTTTAAGTCTGAATATCGTCCAACCTGCTAGTTTATAAAGGATGATCATTTCACCTGAAAATCTCCCTTGGAAATATTCAATGCACTTCATGTTAATATATTTTAGACAACAGTGATTACTGTACTGAAATGTTAGTCATTGTGGGGGTTTGATCAAAGGGAAGAACAGCTGAAGAAGTCACTGCTCTCTTCCTTTGTAAATGTTCAACTGAACAAGGCAAACAGGTGTCAGCTTAACCTCTCATCCAAAAGATGGTGACACCAAAATTACATATCTGACAAGACTGGAGGAGTGCATTGCATTTTTTATTCCAACTATTTCAGCGACCACAACATAAATTTAAATGTTTAACTCAGTTACTAGTATGATCAATTAAATAATTTGCCTATATTAGGTTGAGAATAAAAAGATTCAATCATTTATTTATTGTGAAAACAAATCTTAATTGAAGAAGCTGAAGAGCTGAATATCTGTTTGAAATACGAAAGTACAAATATGTACCCCAAAAAAAAACACACAAACTTTCGCACAGGAAAAAGTGAAAAATGGATTTCTTGATCTCGCTGCAGGGATTCACTTTGGGAGAAAATGTAAATTTGTCAACGATGGCTAGTTCTTGAAAGCTAAATAAATAACATTGGGAAGCAGTGGCACAGTGTTAACATTACTATTAATCCAAAAGGGCCTTGGTTAATGTTTTGGGGTCATGGTTTCAAATCTCACCATGGCAGATGATAACATTTGAATTCACTAAAAGGCATTATAGAATTTAATCCTGGGAAGTGTGAGCTGATGCACGTTAGAAGTAGTAACAAAGCAAGCAAGTACTCAAATTAACAGCAGGACATCAGGAAGCACAAGAGGAACAGAAGGATCGAGAGATGCTTGTTCACAGTTCCCTGAAGGTGACAGGATGGGTTTATACTGCACTTAAGACAGCATAAGTAACACTTGCCTTTATCAGTCATGGGATAGATTATTAAATCAAGGAGATTTTGTTGGAGCTGTCAAATTTGGGCTAGGCTGCAGGTGGAGTAATATGCAGAGTTCTGGTTGCCACATTATAGGAAATATATGATTGCACTGAAGGGGGTGCAAAGGAGTTCTGATGAAGAAACACTGGATTAGAAACATCTAACAAAGTCTGCTTTCTATCTACACATGCTGAAAGATTGGCTGAGTTTCTCCAGCAATTTCAGTCTTTATTTCGGCATCTGCAGTTCTTCAATTTCACCAGGATTGGGTTGGAGCATTTTATCTATGAAGAGAGGTAGGATAAGCTCAGGTTTTTTTTTGAAGCAGAGAAGGCTTGGGAATGTGTACAAGATAATAAGGGGCACGAACAGGGTGAATATTGAGCAGTTGTTCTCCTTATTTGAACAGCCAATAATGAGGGGCCATAATTTTAGGGTAAAGAGCAGGAAGTTGAGGGGATTTGAGGAAAAACGTTTCGATTCAGAGTAGAGAGAAACTGGAATACGCTGCATAGGAAGCCAGTAGAGGTGGGAAACATTAACTTTTAGGAAACGGTCTGTGGATGAGCACTTAAAGTGTCATAACATTCAAGGCTATGGGTCAAGTGCTGGAATGTAGGGTTACCGTCAATAGTGCTGACTCAGTGCTGAACGCCTCTACTGTGCTGCATGATTCTGTAACTCTAAAGCATAAATGATAACTGTTGATCTGGCATTCTGGCATGTGTCACCAAACATTGACAGTTGTCTTGCAGATCTTCACAAATGCAACTTCCTCAGATATCACAGGACGAAGAATACTTCCAAGCAATCTTCAAGAGAACAACCAGGTTTCACAGCAGCTTCATAACAAGGAAGCTTAGCTGGGAAGCCCCTTGCTTTCAACAGGCTTGTCACCTACAACTTCAAACAATATCCCAAACAGATAATGAAATCCGACAATTCTCAGCCCAGTCTAGCGGTCTCCAGTAAATATGGAGTTACTAAAGCCAGGTGACAACTAAGAAATGCCTTGTTGAAAGAGCATGTTCCAAAGTCCTTGCAATGATTAGTATTAAAAAGGTATCTACAATGCTTCAATCTTGTACACAAACTGAATATGAAGTCTTCACTGCACATTCTTCAGTGCAACATTAAGATATTCGGACCAAGAGAAGGTGTTCAATCAGATGCATGAAGAAGTGATGTACTGATATTGGCATTACATTGATTAAAATTTACAGGAAGAGTTTCAACAGTGGAGTTGATCAATGACTTCAACAGTAAGTTTAAAGACCTAACACAGCCTGATAAGGCAAAGGAATTTTATACATATATTTTATTAATCTCCGCTAAACCTTGCGCCATGTGTGGAAGCAGCACTTGTCCTAATTACCCCCACCTGTCTTGTCATTTTCAAAAGAGTGAAAAATGTATGTGGCGTGTTATTGATAGAAAAAATGATGCTTTGTCAAAGCTTTTCTCCTTGCACTGAGCAGGGTAATTTAAAATCCACTAGTTCTGCCATATAAGAGAACGCTGTTTGGTTGGCAAGCTGTCTCCAATTGTTTGAGACGCTGCCATGCTGAATGCACAGTTGTTGATGGTTGACAGTTGAATAACAGGCTACGTTACATTTTGAACCAGGAATGTTGGTCAAGGCATTGGTCCTGCAAACTGAGCCAGCAAGAGGCTGTCATTTATTTTGAAACAAACGCAGTGCATGTTCTGTGTACAAAGAATTATGTATTTTCTAATAACCACACAGTTAGCCAACTGACAATCCCAAATTGGATGTCAGCACAATTCATCGCCCAGCAAATGGTGTCTACTTGTAAAGTCACATCTAACGTTAAACATCGCATTGCAACTTTTGCAAATGGAGGCTGTCCTGGACATAGTAAGTATGTTGCTTGTTGCAAATAGCAAGAAAGTCTTTGGCAGTCTTTAGGATATACACCTCCGTTCCTAGCATTACCTCTAGTACAAAAAGTGTCTTTTGTCAGAAGTGCTCACGTTGAAACAAAAACAAGGCGGCAGATTACTTACCTGTATGGTCGTAAACTGGGACAGGGGAGTGTGCAGCAGGACCTGGGTGTCCTTGTGCACCAGTCACTGAAGGTAAGCATGCAGGTGCAGCGGGTGGTAAAGGTGGCAAATGGTATGTTGGCCTTCATTGCGAGAGATTTCAAGTAAAGGAGCAGGAATGTGTTGTTGTAGTTATACAGGGCCTTGGTGAGGCCACACCTAGAATAAGGTGTGTTGTTTGGTCTCCTTTTCTGAGGAAGGACACTCTTGATCTCAAGGGAGTGCAGCAAAGGTTTACGAGGCTGATTCTGGGGATGGCGGGACTGATATATAAGGAGATACTGACTAGCTTAGGAATGTTTTTGCTGCAGTTCAGATGAAAGAGGGGGGGATCTCAAACAATGTCAAATTCTAACAGGACTGGACAGGGTAGATGCAGGCAGGATGTTCCCGATGGTGGGTGTGTCCAGACCTAGAGGTCACAGTTTGAGGGTTTGGGGGAGACCATTTAGGACAAGAGATGAGGAGACATTTCTTCACCCAAAGAGTGGTGAGCCAGTGGAATTCATTACCACAGGAAGTAGTTGATGCCAAAACACTGAATGTACTCAAGAGGTGGCTAAATATACCACTTGGGGCGAATGGGATCAAAGATTTTGGGAAGCAAGCAAAATTAGGCTACTGCATTGGACGATCAGCCATGATCGTGATGAACGGCAGAGCAGACTCGAAGGGCCAAATGACAACCTCCTGCTCCTATCTTCGATGTTTCTATGAATACCGTCAAACAGCTATTTGCATTTTGATGTTAGAAATTTATCTTTGGAATTTTTGATGTTCATGCATTCCTCATGATGCAAGTGCAACATCAATGAATATGTCTTGCTCATTCATTGTCAAATGACAGGAGTAACTGATGGTATGTTGGGAGATGTAGGGATACTTCAAGTAAACCTCCCATCAATTATGTGTGAACTTAAAAGCCACTAAAATCAGAAACCCGGAGACTTAATTGAAGGAAGTCCAAACAACTCAGCTTATGTTTAAAAATCCCAATATGTCTATTGGAAATCTAGTGGAAGCCCCCACCCGACTGTAATGCATTTCAGCACCTTTACCATTCCTGACAGAAATCGTGAGCCAGTTCAGATCATGATATATCATCGGCATGCCCCATCTCATTGCTGCATACCCAACCCACAAACTCACCTCCAATCTGAAAAAGGGCTCGAAATGAAAGATATTCAATTCAGCAATCAAGAGATTTGACGTGGTCCAAGAAAATCACAGTTTGACAGGATTCATCAAACCCTTTTATCTATTGTTTCAGTTTGGTCAAAAAAGGCATTTCCCCCTTTCTTTTTTACTTTAAAAATACGATCTCTGCAGAGTTTTATCCATTTGTGCTATCGGACTGTGCTTAGTTGAGGTTAAAGGCAAACAGTTCTAATTCCAGATTATAGCTCAGTTGTCAACCAGGTGTGCAAACCGTTCTAGGAATAAGTTTTATAATTTGGCTCCATACAGCTCGTAAGGAGCACAATTAATAAGGAGCTGTAGCAGAGCTGGACCTCAGCTAAGTGATACAAAAGCCAAGAGATCCGATTGAAACATATGACCACTAATAATCAAAGTGAAAATTTGAATTTGGGGGTGGAATGGGTCATGAAAACAGGTACTTATATCAGTGCGAATTGCAATAAATAAACATTCCACAACAAGAGACAAGTAGGAGAGGATAAATGTTGTAGTTCAAGAGGCCAATCTACAGTAAGACCAGTGGCAGAGTTACAGCACAAACTACAGCATGACCTGAATGCAAGAAGCTGTTAAGTAGGATTGGTGGATAAATTATTAACATCTCAACTGAGTCACAAGGTTTCTGATCTTAAATGGCTTTGAAGTTCACAAATAATTGATATGTCCATATGTAGAATCCCTGCATCTCCCAACATACACCAGTTCCTCCAGCCATTTGAATATGTATGAGCAGTACATATTCATTGACGTTGCACTTCGATCACGAGAAATACAATGAACATCAAGTAGGACAAGTAAGGAATTCTGAGGAAGGGTCACTCAATCCAAAACGTTAATAGATTTCTCTCCACAGATGCTGCCAGACCTGCTGAGTTTTTCCATCAATTTCTGTTTTATTCGTAAGGTCATCAGTTAGGACTCCGGTTGTCTTCTTTGTTTTCTTAAAGCAACAACTGGAAGTATTAGACTGATATTATGTTTTTTTTTCTCTCTTTTTAGTTCGCAGAAACAATATACCATTACAGTCAAGTATAAAGAGCACGGAATCTCAAGTAATTCATTTATAATTTAAATCAAATATGGCCATTATGACAGGACATGTGATGTTTTGCTGCTGCAGCCTGTGAAAGCTGGCCTCCTCCTGTGGTCCCCAGCATTACAGTTACCACTCTTCAGCCAATTCGATTCACTCCATGTAATAGCAAGAAATGGTTGAAGATGCTGGATACTGCAAAGGCTACAGGCTCTGACAACATTTTGGCAATAACACTGAAGACTTGTGCTCCAGAACCTGCTGCTCCCCAGCCAAGCTGTTCCAGTACAGTTACAGCAGTGGTATTTACCCAACAATGTGGAAAATTGCCCAAGTATGTTCTGTACTCAAAAATCCGGACAAATCCAACCCAGCCAATTACCGCCTCATCAGTAACATGATGGAAGGTGTCATCAACAGTGCCATCAACCAGCACCTGCTCAGCATTAACCTGCTCAATGGCGCCCAGTTTGTGTTCCACCAGGGCCACTCAGCTCCTGACCTCATTACAGCCTTGGTTCAAATATGGACAAAAGAGCTGAATTCCAGAGGTGAGGTGAGAGTGACAGCCCTTGACATCAAGGCTGCATTCGACCAAGTGTGGCATCAAGGAGCCCAAGCAAAACTGGAATCAATCAGTATCAGCGGGCAAACTCTCTGGTGGTTGGAGTCATACCTAACACAAAGGAAGATGGTTGTGGTTGTGGGAGGTCAGTCAGCTCAGCTCCAGGACATCTCTGCAGGAGTTCCTCAGGGTTGTGTCCTAGGGCCAACCATCTTCAGCTGCTTCATCAATGACATTCCCTCCATCATAAGGTCAGAAGTGGGAATGGTCGTCAATGATTGCGCAATGTTCAGCTCCATGACTGCTCAGATACTGAAGCTGTTCATGTTCACATGCAACAAGATCTGGACAATATCCAGGCTTGGGCTGACAAGTGGCAAGTGACATTCGCGCCACACAAATGCCAGGCTATGACCATCACCAATAACAGATAATCTAGCCACCACCCCTGGACGTTCAATGGTGTTACTATCACTGAATCCCCACTACCAACATCCAGAAACTCCACTGGATTCACCACATAAACACAGAGGCTACAACAGCATGCCAGAAGCTAGGAATACCGCGGTGGATAACTCACGTCCTGACTCCCCAAAGCCTGTCCACCATCCACAAGGCACAAATCAGGGTTGTAATGGAATACTCCCCACTTGCCTGGATGAGTGCAGCCACAACAACACTCAAGAAGCTTCACAGCATCTTGGAAAAAGCAGCCCACTTAATTGGCACTACATCTGCAAGCATCAACTCCCTCCACCACTGACGCTCAGTGTGTACTATCTACAAGATGCACTGCAGAAATTCAGCAAAGATCCTCAGACAGCACCTTCCAAACCCACCACTACTCCTGTCTAGAAGGACAAGGGCAGCAGGTATATGGGAATGCCACGACCTTCAAGTTCCCTTCCAAGCCACACACTGCTCTGACTTGGAAATATATCGCTGTTCCTCCATCACTGTCCCTGCATTGAAATCTGAGAATTTGCTCCCTAATGGCATGGTGGGTCAACCCACGGCAGGTGGGCGGCTGCAGTTCATGAAGGTAGCTCACCACATTCTCGAGAACAACAAAGGACAAACAATAAATGACGGCCAGCCAATGAAGTGCACATCCCACACGTGAGTTTTTTAAAATGGGTCTAAACCTTGTAGCCATTCAGACACATGGCTACCAGGAGATCAAAAGTTGAGAACTAAATATTTGGGGCATGTGACTTTCTGAAAGGACAGGCAAGAAGGAAAGGTGAGGTAGCATTGTTGGTACGGGATGGAATAAGTACATTTGCAAGAAATGATCTTGAATCAGTAGATACAAAATTTATGAGTGGAGTAAAGAAGTGAAAAGGAAAAGCTATATGGTGTAATGGTAAATAAATAAGGAAATAATAAGAGCAGTATATTGACCATGGGTGTTGTTAATTTTCATGTAGATTGGGATAATCAGATTAGCAAAAGAACAACTCAGTGTGTGTTTGGGCCTGTTTCCTAAAACAATATGTTGTGCATCTAACCCGGGCTCGGGCTATTTTGGATCTGATGTGTAATTAGGCAGGTTTAATCAGTGATGTCACAGCAAAACATTCCCCTCAAAACCAGTGGCCATAACATAGTAAAATTTAGCAGTCTGAAGGGAGAAGCTTGGGTTGGAAACCACCTGTGCTAAACTTAAATAAGGATAATTACAAAAGAATGAGGTCAGAGCTGGTTGAAGTGAGTTGGGGAAAGAGTTTAGCAGCAAAAAGAGATTGCAGATCAATGGCAAATGTTTACGAAAATAGTTTGTGGCTCACAGCAAAAACTTGCCCCCATAAGGAAGAAGTGTTCTGAGAAGGGATTAAGACAACCATGGTTAACCAGGAAAATTAAGGATAGCAACAGATTGAAAGACAGAATGTGGCAAAAATTAGTGATAGGCCAAAGGTTTTGTGAAGTTTTAACAACCAACAAAAGCTTACCCAACAAAAAAAAAATCGCAAGGAGATAAAAAAACCTTTGAGAGCAAACTTGCAAGTAATATCAAGACAACCAGCAAGAGCTTCCTTAAATATATTGAAAGGAAGAGAAAAGCCAAATTGAACAAAGCCTCTTTGTTTAATGATGCCAGCGAAGGAATGTAATAATGGGGAATCAGGAAATGGTAGAGGAGTTGTATACATTTCTACAAGTTTTAATAGTAGAATAGCTTTTCAAATATTCAAGGGAGAGAAGGATAGGAAATAAATACAATAACTCTCACCAGAGAAAAATTGTAAGCAAAACTAAAGTCAGACAAATAACTGGACTTAATGAGATGTATCCCATGATACTAAAGGAAGTAGATACAGAGATAATGGATGTACTAGTAGTAATCTTCCAGGAACCTAGAAACGTGATAAATGAGATTAAAAGAACTAGGTAACTAATTAAAAGAACTAGGTCAGTAAGATTAACATTTGTTATTGGGAAAATGTTAGACTCTATTGTAAAGGATGCAAAAAAAATAACATAATTAAGCAGAGTCAGCATGGTTTCACAAAGGGGAAGGCTTGCTGTCATATTTAATATAAATTTTAAAGGTGGGGATGAACAGGATAGATAAAGGGTAAGCAGTGGATGTAATATGTTTAGATTTTCAGAAGATAATTTGATAAGGTACCAAACATCAGGCTACTTACAGCCTATTCTGTTAGAGGTAGCATATTGACATGGACAGAGGAGTAGCTCACCAAAAGAAGACAGAGGGGGTAAGGGGGGAATTTTCAGGCTGGCAACCTGTATCGAATGGTGTGTCACAGAGATCACTGCTGGCACCACAATTATTTACAATATATATCAATGACTTGGATGTGGAAAGTGAATGTCCTATTGCCAAGTTTGCAGACGGGTACAAAAATAGCTGGCAAAGCGAGTAGTGAGAATAACAGAGTCTGCACAGGATATAAATAGGTTAACTGAGTGACAGAAACTTGGCAGATGGAATATCATGTTGGGAAATGTGAAATTTTGCACTTTGACAGGAAGAATAGAGGAACTGAACATTATTTAAGTGAAGAAAGTCTGCAGGAAGCTACAGAACAGAGGGGTTTGGGAGTCCTAATCCAAGTTCAGTCAGTAATAGGGAAGGCAAATCGAATGTTAGCATTTATTCCCAAGAGAAGAGAGTATAAAAGTAGAGAGATGTGCTAAAACTATACAAGGCACTCCTTAGACCACAACTGGAATACTGTGAACTATTTGGGGTCCCTTATCTAAAGAGAGATGAACTGGCGTTGAAGGCAGTCCAAAAATAGTTCACTAGGCTGATAAAAAGCTTGGAGGGACATTCTTACGAGGACACGTTGACTAGCCCCATTGGAATATCAAAAAATCAGAGGCAATCTTGGTGAAGTAAACAAGATTCCTCAAGGGCATGACAGGATATATGCAGAAAGGTTGTCTCCCCTCGTGGGAGGTTCTAGCAACAGAGGGCATAATCCTAGACGAAGTGGTCGCGCATTTAAGAAATGAGGAGGAATTCTCAGTGTTGTGAACCTGTGGAATTCTTTACCACAAAGGGCAGTTGAGGCTGGGTTATTAAGTATGTTCAAGGCCAAGACAGACATGTTTTTAATAATTAAGTGAATCAAGGGTGATGAGGAAAAGACAGGAAAGTGGAGATGAGGATCATCACATCAGCCATGATCTCACTGAATGGCAGGGTAGACACAATGGGCTGAATGGCCTACTTCCACTTCCACGTCTGATGGTCGCACTATAAATTCATTGTTTTTGAGTTGGTGAAATTGTCTTCTTTTTTCAAATAGTAGTAAGGGAAGCAAGTTGCCAATTTAATGATTGCATTAACACATTTATATTCATGGCACAACTTGTGCTGGGGCTCAATTCTCAGCCATTCTTCCCATCAGTTGTCACGCTGGCCACTGGAAATTAGCATTCAAATACAGATCACAGATCATTTTCGAGAAACATCGTTCATCCACGTGTTGAGGTTGTTCCTAAGGCACATGCTAAGTCTAACAGAACTTGAAAGAATAAAATAATCATGACAAATATGTTGCCATCTGCAGGTCTTCTGCATTACTTTGACTAAAATTATGACTTCTGAAATAAAAGTAGAAAAGACTAGAAATGGTCAACAACATTGTGGAGAGAGAAACATTTTTATGTCAGATACGACTTCTTCAAAACTCCATGCCTGAGGATTTGCTTTTATTAGAACAAATACAGAGTGAAGTCACATCATCAAACATACCACCATGCATTGAGGCTCATTTTCAGCACAGGAGGCTGCCATTCAGCCTATCACATAAATAGTCAATAATGATCTGACTGCACTAATCCCAATTTTCAGCATTTGGGAATGCATTCCAGATTCCCACCACCCTCTAAATGAAGCAAATTTAAGATTTCTTCTCAGCCACCTACCTCTGCCCACTCGGTATTGATACCTCCGGTAACGGAAAGTGCGTTTTCTAATCCTATACACCTTTATCAGGCCATCTCTCAACCTTATAAAAACCGAACGAACTGCGGATGCAGTAAATCAGGAACAAAAACAAAGTTGCTGGAAAAGCTCAGCAGGTCCGGCAGCATCTGTTGAGGGAAAAAAACAGAGTTAACGTTTCGGGTCCGGTGAATGTTCCTCCTTGGTAGCGATGCTGAAGTTCCTCAATGTTCTGAGAAAGGGTCACCAGACCCGAAATTTTAACTCTGTTTTTGCACCTCTCAACCTTCCCTGCTCCAAGGAAAACAACCCCAGCCTATTTCATCTTTGCTTGAGCCCAGGCTGCATCTCTTCTTCACCCCCTCTTGCATAATCACATCCTTCACATTTGCATGCAGTGTTATCATGTAATATGGTCTGAATGAATGCCAGAAGTCTGAAGCACACATGGAACTGCAAATGGAAAACAACAAAGCTACCGTATTTGGAAAACCTATGAATTTGTAATTTGTTGTTTCAGACACTTTTTTATTACTTCAATGGAACAGAACCACTTCAGTAAAGAAAGAAAAAGTTGCCTTATTGATAACAGAGGGTATAAATTTAGAATGGAAAAACTTAATTGCATTAAAATTACATGAGCAGATTGGTCATACATCTTGTAAAAGATTAAAACTGTTAGTGAAGAATGGAGGAACATAGGTTGGAGACTACGATAAACTCATAGAAGAGGTAAGTGAAAGATGTGAGACTTGTAAGAAACACTGAAGGACAATGCCATGGCCTATAGCACTTTTCTCTCTGCATGAGGTCTGAACAAAGCACTGGCAGTGGATTCCAAGTTACGTAATGAAGAAATCATTTTAATTTTACATTTTGTGCATTTGCAAACAGATTTTGTCAATCGGCAATAATAAATAGTAAAGTTAAGAAAATAAAGGTGAACAGGAAATGGATAAGTGGGTAGGGACCAGACGTGGACCCCCAGCGAACTCTCTCACTGATAAGGTGGGTGGTCAGACAGCGCAAGAGAACAAGCATGCAAGAAAGAAAGTAGGATGGTCTGCAGTAGCGTGGGCAGTACATGCTAAGAATTCGATGCAGCTGATAGGACAATATAGTCACATCAGTTAGATTTTGGTAGCATTCCTGAAATTTCATCAGTTGTAAGTGACTCTCCTCCAGGTTGGAACGGGGCTCCAATTAGTTCTGTTTCTTCAGAGCATTTGAATGCACTGCATGCAGGCAGAAAAACTTCCATTAAAGCTGAAGTCTCAACGAACTCACTGAGCCTTCGTTAAAAAAACTGGAAACCAGTTTCAATGTGGGAGATAAGAGTTATCGTAGGACAGAGGGGCTTAAAGATTGCAGAGGCTCTGGGAAGGTTATTGGGTAAAGATGGAAAGCTAATAATTGTACAGCATGGGAATCAGACTGTTCAGAGGCCGTCTTCGAGACTGCTTGGCATAAATTATAAAATTGCAGATGCTGAAGGAGTTCTAGAAGATAGAGAGGAGCCAGGCACTTCCCAGACACAGATGTTGCACACCCGAGGATCAAACTGTCATATTTGATAGTTTTGGTCTGATGATGGAAAGATCAGTTCTGATGGGTAACATGAGGCCATTGCTCCCAAAAGACAACTGCCAAAAGTGGCTATCAATGTCAAATATTTACAAGAAGGGGTTAATCAATTGGAAAGATTTGACTATTGAGAGTACAGCAGGAAAGGCCAGTAGAAACTATAAAAGCCAGATGCATGCACAGGACAAGAAGCAGAAGGTTAGGCCCATGGATTGGGAACATGAAGTACAAAGATGAAGGTAAAAAAAGTGTAAGCTCAAACAGGGATCCAGGAACAAATACACCAGTAGAGAGAGTTCACAAATCATTGAACAGAAATCCTATAATAGGAGAGAGAGGCCAAATGGTGGCAGTCCAAAAAGAGAGACAGAAGACAAGATAGAGGACATAGTTTAACAAGGTCGAGAAATACAGTACAAACTAGGAAAACCAGCCGTAGCAGAAGGCCATGTAATCAGATAGTGGCCATGATAAGAACATAAGAAATAGGAGCAGGAGTAGGCCATCTGGCCTGTTGTGCCTGCTCCGCCGTTCAATAAGATCATGGCTAATCTTTTCGCGGACAGAGCTCCACTTGCTCGCCCACTTACCATAATCCTTATGTTCTTTACTGTTCAAAAATCTCTTTGCCTTAAAAACATTCATCAAGGTAGCCTTAAGTGCTTCACTGGGCAGGGAATTCTACAGATTCACAATCCTTTGGATGAAGAAGTTCTTCCTCAACTCCATCCTAAATCTGCTCTCCCGTATTTTGAGGCTATGCCTCCTAGTTCTACTTTCACCCACCAGTGGAAACAACCTCATCTTATCTATTCTCTTCATAATTTTGTTTCTATATGATTCCCCCCATTCTTCTAAATTTCAATGAGTATAGTCTCAGTCTACTCAATCTCTGCTCATAAGTCAACAGTTTCAACTTCAAAATCAACTGAGTGAACATCCTCTGCACCCCCTCCAGAGCCAGTATTCCTTTCTCAAGTAAGGAGACCAAAACTACACATAGTATTCTGGGTGTGGCCTCACCTGACCCTTATACAGCTGCAGCATAACCTCCCTGCTTTTAAATTCAATCTCTCAAGCAATGAAGGACAACATTCTATTTGCCTTAATTACCTGCTGCACCTGCAAACCAACTTCTTGTAATTCATGCACAAGGACACCCAGGTCCCTCTGCAATTTTTCACCATTTAAATAATAGTTCATTTAGTCGTTATTCCTACCAAAATAGATGACCTCACTTTTACCAACATTGTATTCCATCTCCCAGACCCCTGCCCACTCACTTAACCTTCCTACATCCCTCTGCAGACTTTCAGTGTCCTCTGCACACTTTGCGCCACCACTCATCTTACTGTCTTCTTCGAATATTGACACACTACACTTGGTCTCCAACTCCAAATCACCTATGTAAATTGTAAACAACTGTGATCCCAACACTGATCCGTGAGGCACACCACTAGCCACGGACTGCCGAACAGAAAAACACCCATTTATCCCCATTCTTTGCTTACTGTTAGTAAACCAATCCTCTATCCATGTTAACACAATAATTGTACCACAGTGCACTTTTATCTCATGTAGCAGCCTTTTCGGCAGCATTTTGTTGAATGTCTACTGGAAATCCAGATACACCACATCCACCGGCTCCCCATTGTTCACCATACTCATGATGTCCTCAAAGAATTCCAGTAAATTAGTTGAACGTGACCTGCCTTTCATGAACCCATGCTACTTCTGCCTGATGGGACAATTTCTATCCAGATACTCACTATTTCCTCCTTGATGTTAAATTCAAGCATTTTCCCCACTAGAGAAGTTAACGGGCCTATTGTCACCTGCCTTTTGTCTACCTCCTTTTTTTAAACACTGGCATTACATTTGTTCAAACTAGAAGTCATGTCAGTTAAAGATACAAAAAACTAGAAGTACAAAACTGGAGAGAATTTTGGGTGTACACAGGTGGTAGTTATGGGACCGATCACACAGGTAGACATGTACCAAAAAGGCATCCAAGACTGGATTTAAGGCAAATGCAAAGCTAATGGCATGAAGTTTCAAATAAAAACTGGGGAAATAAGATAGGAGTGGATTCACCTATAGCAGGAAAAGCAATTTTGAATGTTTTGGCTTTGTTAGCAACAAATATTTAAGAAGTAGATTATTTGATACTAATGCTGCATTTCTGCAGAAAGGTTAGCTTAAGAAGGGAATACTACTTTATCATCCAAGAGGCACCAAATGCAGTGGGGAGCCTTTGGAAGTTAAATAATTGTGTATATTGCCTAATTGATGCCTCCAGAGTTTGATACTTCTCAGTAAGGTCTGTCTTACTAAAAATGGTTTGTCTTCAGTTAAAAGCAGACCATTACTGACACCAGAAGGGGCAGCGTCCCAGGAATCTTTATCAATCTTTACGTAGATGATTTCTTGTGGGTTGGAAGCTATGAATTTGAAAATATTGTCCTAAGTGATCTTAAAGCAGAATTCAATATTAGAAATCAAGCTTATGAGCCTTTTTAAGTACAATGCATCAGAAGTCGGGCAAGAATGGATCAAGTGTCAGTTTCTATCAGCAATATTATTTGTAAAATGTTACCTCCATTGCTATTAGTCAAGGTAAAGCTTCACAAAAAGGTGCATAAATTCCCAAAGCAGAAATGGAGGGATTGAGGGGTCTAATTAGAAACCGGAATTGGTTGGGTACCCAAAACAGGTGTGATGTCAATTGATTCTAACACTTCAAAAATATGAAGATTTCCAAGGTAAGAGAAATTATTTATACTTAAAAAAAAAATAAGTTATAAAATGGAGCATTATGTTTTGAAGATTTCAATCGTTGCAAAATGTAAGGAACATGAAACATTGTTTTTAGTTATGCTTTTAATGCAAATCTTTGTCAAACATTCTTCAGTGCAGGAAGGATACTAATTTAACTTTTGGGAAAAGGAGCTCAGGAAGCTAAAAAGATCATACATGTCGGATAAAATACTTTAATTGTAGAGACTCTCCTTCTTGGCAGGATGTAGGAATGGAATTTTTCTTAGGGAAAATGTTGGAAGATATTCTACAAAGGGATTCAGCAGCAACACCCAACCAGTGCTACATCAGCATTCAAGACCATTCACAAGTCAATTTGTACAAAAGTCAGAATACAACACAGGACACTATAAAATAGTCGTTCACAGGCATAACGAAGCACTCGTATGTCAGATCTTTAAAATTATCAATGTATCTCTATATGGGGGTCACATTTGTAATTACAAGTGTTCGTAAATCAGAGACTGGTTATAACATGCAGAAGTCCATTTGTGGCCTAACCAGTGTTGATTCAGTTCTAGCATCACCACTTCACTCTTGGTTTCTATGCCTCAGCTAATTGAGGCAAGCATCCCACATGCGTTCTTCGCCATTGTATCTACCTATCCTACTGCCTTCAAGAATCTGTGGACATGCACACAAAGGTCATTCTGATCTTCAGTACTTCCAGGATCCTACCATTCGTAACACAATCCCTTGCTTTACCAGCACTCACCAAGTACATAGATAGTCAACATGGATTCGTCAAGGGCAGGTTGTGTCTCACAAACCTCATTGAGTTTTTTGAGAAGGTGACCAAGCATGTGGATGAGGGTAGGGCAGTTGACGTGGTGTACATGGACTTCAATAAAGCCTTTGATAAGGTTCCACATGGTAGGCTATTGGAGAAAATGCGGAGGCATGGGATTGAGGGAGATTTAGCAGTTTGGATTAGAAACTGGCTTTCTGAAAGAAGCCAAAGAATGGTGGTTGATGGAAAATATTCAGCCTGGAGTCCGGTTACGAGTGGTGTGCCACAAGGATCTGTTTTGGGACCACTGCTGTTTGTCATTTTTATAAATGACTTGGACACTGACATAGGTGGATGGGTTAGTAAGTTTGCAGATGACACTAAAGTCAGTGGAGTGGTGGACAGTGGGGAAGAATGTTGCAGGTTGCGGGAGACCTTGGATAAACTGCAGAATTGGGCTGAAAGGTGGCAAATGGAGTTCAATGCAGATAAATGTGAGGTGATGCACTTTGGGAAGAATAATAGGAAGGCAGAATACTGGGTCAATGGAAAGATTCTTGGTAGTGTGGATGTGCAGAGGGATCTTGGTGTCCAGGTACATCGATCCCTGAAAATTGCCACCCAGGTTGATAGTGCTGTTAAGAAGGCATACGGTGTGTTAGGTTTCATTGGTAGAGGGATTGAGTTCCGGAGCCGTGATGTCATGCTGTAACTGTACAAAACGCTAGTGCGGCCTCACTTGGAATATTGCGTACAGTTCTGGTCGCCCCATTACAGGAAGGATGTGGAAGCATTGGAAAGGGTGCAGAGGAGATTTACCAGGATGTTGCCTGGTCTGGAGCGAAGGTCTTATGAGGAAAGGCTGAGGGACTTGGGTCTGTTCTCATTGGAGAGAAGGCGGCTAAGAGGGGATTTAATAGAGACATACAAAATGATCAGAGGATTAGATAGGGTGGACAGTGAGAGTCTTTTTCCTAGGATGATGACGTCGGCTAGTATGAGGGGGCACAGCTGCAAATTGAGGGGTGATAGATTTAAGACAGATGACAAAGGCAGGCTCTTTACTCAGAGAGTGGTAAGGGCGTGGAATGCCCTGCCTGCCAATGTAGTTAACTCAGCCACATTAGGGGCATTTAAACAGTCCTTGGATGAGCATGTGGATGATGATGGGATAGTGTAGGGGGATGGGCTTAGATTAGTTCACAGGTCGGCGTAACGTCGAGGGCCGAAAGGCCAGTTCTGCGCTGTATTGTTCTATGTTCTATGTTCAACATTACTTCACGCTTTTACAGACTGAATTCCATCTGCCACTTCTCTGGACATCCCAACAGTGTGCTATATCCTTATAGCTATCTTCCTCACTATTTAGCACCCTACCAATTTTACTGTCATCCGCAAACTTCGAAATCATAAACTGTACACAAGTCCACTTTATTAATACACCACAAATGGCAAGGGTGTCAGCACCGAGCCAGTCAACAATGTCAAAAAAAGAGAGTTCAGTGAAATCTACATAATAGTATTTGGAACATTGTAGCTTTAATTCTTTTTAGTATAACACCCATTAATTCTCCAGAAATGAAAACTAATTTGCTTCCAACATCTGATGGCCAAATGAAATATAAATAATATACCCTGAAGACAATACCTGTCAAGTGAAATTTTGGTCTTTCTGCCTGACATTTGCAGATGGAAAATATAGCCTACAAATATTATTCTTAAGACATGATGAGACGAGCAAAATTTCTTTGCATGGACTTTTTTGTTGGAGCATGGGTTACTTTGCAATAAAACTAACTAGGGCATTTTATGCTTCAAAGGAAACAAAAATAACCTTTGAAGCAAAGGAACCTGCAAGGCCTTGCAGAGTGAACGGTAGGTTTTATTTGGAGAAGGGTCCCGACCCAAAACGTCAACTTTCCTGCTCCTCTGATGCTGCCTGGCCTGCTGTGCTTCTCCAGCTCCATACTGTGTTATCTCTGACTCCAGCATCTGCAGTTCTTGCTATCTCTGAAGATTTGTGTGGATTTGGACAGTCTAAAGTAGTCAGACACAATGGACCAAATGGTTGATTCTGCACTGTAAATTCCTATTGTTCTCAGTGATTATAAATGATAGGAATATATAAAAAGTAGTAGTAGCAGCTAGAAGTTAAATATGATACCTTTAAAGATAACTAATCCCAATCAAATGACAGGCTTAAAGATTATAATAGACATAAACTACTGTTATGGACCAGACCAAATGCCCTCAATATTAAGAAAGAGCCTAAGCCCTAACTTTTGATTATTTTGAAGTTAAATGTAAGGCATTGCATTCTACATGCAATTTGATTGGTCAAACTATTCGACTTTAAGCAAAACACACACCCAGGTTCAAATCCCACCACGGCAGATGGTGGAATTTGAATTCAATAAATATCTGGAATTAAGAATCTAATGATGCCCATGAATCCATTGTTGATTGTCAGGAAAAACCCATCTGGCTCACAAATGTTCTTTAGGGAAGGAAACTGCCATCCTTACCTGGTCTGGCCTACATGTGACTCCAGGCCCACAGCAATGTAGTTGACTCTTAACTGTCCTCTGGGCAATTAGGGATGGGCGATAAATGCTGCCTGACCTGTGACACCCTCATCCCGTGAATGAATTTAAAAAACTATCAAAATGCTTATCAAAATAAGATACATTAAACTACTACTAATTAACTGCTCCAATATAGTAACAACCCATAAACACACTGTTGGCAAAGGCAAATTCAGTAAAATAGGATTGCCTCACATGCAATTCTAGAAGCAGGAAAAGATCTTTTAACTGTAACAGAGACAGGGGTAAGAGCTTCCATATCCAGTTTCAACACCCTATCATCTTTAGAAAGCTAAACCTAAAAATCCTGGTTCCGAGAGACCTTTACCCCACCTATTCAGGCTTCTACTTTAAAAAACCCAAGGCCTCATAAGCTGTTCACGATTGGCTTTGAGCAGCCTGCTCATTACCTCTTCTCAACCTTTCTTCAATAAGGAATGACAAAATACACCTTTAAAAGCCATATCATCATCCCTAAACCTGATACTAAAACACTGTGGAAAAAAAAATTAAATACTTGAGATACATCCAAGTAGTACTGCACACAGACAGGATTTAATTAAGATGTGATGAGCCTCTGACGAAGCTGCGATACATCTGTACTTCAGTTGCCACGTTATCGGATGCGCTTATAAACTGGAATTAATCCAGTTTCTGGTCATGTACTTTTTTTTAAATTCACGTATTAGATTTGGGGATTGCTGGCCAGGCCAGCATTCATTGCTCATTCTTAATTGCCCAGAGGGGAGTTAAGAGTCAACTATATTGCTGTGGGTCTGCAGTTACATGGAGACCAACCTGGTAAAAACAGGGGTTTCCTTCCCTAAAATATATTAGTGAACCAGATGGGTTTTTCCAACAATCAACAATGGTATCATAGACTCTTTATTCCATTTAAATTCAGATTTAAATTCTACCATCTATCCTGGCAGGATTCGAAGCCACATCCCCATAAAATTATCAAGGTAGTTTGAATTAATAGTTTAACAGTAATACCACTAGGCTATCTGCCCACTCTAAACAAACATTTTTTTTAAAAGAAATCCAGAAGTCTGGCTTGAGCTTGTGGAGATCCATTGAATCCTTACTAAGAAATGTTAGCAGCACTGGAGACAACATCTAAATGGAGGTGATGTTTTACTCAGAGAAATACAAAGAATCATGAAACACTGAACATTACAAGTCAAAGTTCAGAAACTATGGGGCAAGCATCTGGAGAAGATTGCCCAAATTCAGAGAGCTGAATACTTGATTAAAGTTAAATAAAATGAGAGATTCTCAAGTGACAATCATATTCAGCCTGGGAAACCTGCAGCCCAATGGTATCAATGTGGATTTCACAAGTTTCAAAATCTCCCCTCCCCCAACCGCATCCCAAAACCAGCCCAGCTCATCTCCGCCTCCCTAACCTGTCTTTCCTCTCATCTAGCCCCTCCTCCCACCTCAAGCCCCACCCCCTTCTCCTATCTACTAACCTCATCCCGCCCCCTTGACCTGTCTGTCCTCCCTGGACTGACCTATCTCCTCCCTACTCCCCCACCTACACTCACCTTTACTGGCTCCATCCCCACCTCTGACTTGTGTGCCTCCTCTCCACCTATCCTCTCCTATCCGCCTCCCCCTCTCTCCCTATTTATTTCAGAACCCTCTTCCCCTCCCCCATTTCTGAAGAAGGGTCTCGGCCCGAAACGTCAAGCTTTCCTGCTCCTATGATGCTGCTTGGCCTGCTGTGTTCATCCAGCTCCACACCTTGTTATCTCGGATTCTCCAGCATCTGCAGTACCTATTATTTCTCATTATTGAGTGCACCTATTTTAACCAGCAATCCCACTAGCCAGGGAAAATCAGCAGACTCCTTTAAAAGTAACTGTTATCAATTGGCTAGTTCATGCAATTAAGTCTCATGGTAGGATTAGCCTAATCCAGAATAGTGGTCAACAGTCCTCAAACTCCGATGACAAACTCTGACTTTTTTGTGCTCTAAAAATAACAATGTTACAGCAGACAGTCCAGCATATTAGGTCGACCAAGAGAAGAGCACACGTAACTGGGATGCAATTTGGTGCAAGTCTGAGACAAAGATGTCTGCCTTGCCCAACAAAAAGCCTACTAAAAATAGGAATCATTATTTTTAAGCAGTGATGCAACCACTAAACATGAGTGACAACATTGTCCAGCAGGGGGCATCTAATGCTTTCAGTGGCAAATCTGGTCACTTTCAGCAATTTGCACCTTTTCCTTCATCTCTTACAAGTAAATCAAATAGATCTAGAACAAAGGAGAATCCAATTAGAGGACAAAGACTCAGACATGGAAAACATACATGTTCTTGGTCAAGTGGATCATGATTGGTAAGCTTTAAAAACAACAATTTTCATACAAATACTTTTCTTGATTCAGGAGCAACCATCATGTGCTGCTTAACAAATTAGAGCGATTTCACACCAAGTCTATGTCTGTCAAAAAAGGTCAAAATTATAGGAGGACACATCCTTTCAGTTATGAGCTCATTTTGAAAAAAAGCACCCATCTTACCTACAATGGTAACATTTATTAAGGATTCCACCCCCTGCCATGGCCCTCAGCTGTTTCTGACACATTTCCTGCATTTCTACCCCCACCATTCCCCTCCCTCCCAGAACCATTGTTGTGTTTTCCTTATCCTCACTTGCCCTCCCATCAGTCTCTGCATTCAAAGGATCATCCATTGCCATTCCAGCAGGATGCCACCACCAAACACATCTTCCCCTCCGCTCCATTATCAGCGCTCCACAGGGTCCTTGCCTTCCACGACACACTGATTCATTACTTCATCACTCTGAACACATCCCCACCCATCACGGAACCTTCCCATGGAGTCGCAGAAAGTATAACACTTGCCTACTTACCTCTACCATTCTCACTATCCAAGGTTAAAACCTCCTTCTAAATCAATCAACAGATTACTTCTACTTCTTTCAGTCTAGTTTACTGTATTTGCTGCTCACAATGCAGTCACCTTTACACTGGCAAGACCAAAAACAGAGTGGGTGACCACTTCCAGCACACCTCCAACCTGCAATAATGAGCCTTCAAGTTGCTTGCCATTTCAATCATCTTCTTGCTTCCATAATAACGTTTCCATCCTAGGCATGTTGCAGTGTTCCAATGAAGCTTACAGTGAGAACACATTATTTTCCACTTAGGCACCTCCTTTACTTCCTTCCGAGATTCACAACCACCCAGGGGGTGAGCTTGAAAACAGCGTTCATGCCCAAGTTGTCATTTCGGGAAGAAAATCCTGTGACACCTTAACTCTTCAATCCTTAATGCAATACATCAAGAGACCTCTGAAAGTCTTTCATATGAATGAGCACAACTTTCTATTATCTTCTCCTGTGATGCCAGTTTCTGTGACAGTGCACATTAAAGAATTTATCTACTGAAGATGTGAGGCAACTTCCAGTACTTTCAGTTTTACAAGATGATTACAATGATCTTTCAACTGTCAACAAAAAAAAAAGTTGTCGATTACAAAGAAAAGCAAAGTCTGCATATGCAAGATGTCCTCAATAATACTGAAGCATTAACATGATGTAGGTGAGGCCTGAAAATGTCTTATCTTTATTTAATGTTCAGAACTTCCTCCCAAACCATATGTGCACCCAGAATGCATTGCAATAGCTACAGATACGGTTTTGACAACCTGACTGCATATCGTACAGTGCAAATAGCATTTTTAAAAAGATTTCCATTATTCTTTCGCAGTTGTTGTGCAAATCTTTTGAAGAAGTGACTGTTCCCAATGCCTCACTCTACTCATCAGGCTAAACTTGAGAACATGACACAACCACCTCAAGATGTCTTGGTACTGCTACTGCTGGTGAATGAGATACACCTTTGCTCTTATCCGATGGTTTAGCCTCACAATTCAGCAACCTTTCATTTCAGATATCTGGAACCAGAGTGAGTGCAAGAAAGCAACAAGGAAAAAATTAAATCACTGTACAGACAATGAATTATTTCACAATATATTAGTCACTCTTGTTTTATATCAAATATAGAGCCAATTTGCACAAAATAAAGTCCAACAACCTAGACTGTGGTGAGTCAGAGGTAATAGGAGGAAACCATTTAGTCCATCAAGTATATTCTGCCTTTCCTTGGAGTAATACAATCAGTCCCATTCCCCTGCTGTATTCCTCAAATATCCATTAGTTTCTACTCCAAATCATTCACTTCTACTCCCACCGTTTCTCAGGAATCCAGTCATTACCACTTGTTTCGTAAACTAAGTTCTTCCTCACATCCCTCATACACTTCTCGCCCAAGACCTTAAACTTCTATCTTCTTAGTCCCTGTATTGACTTATATTATCTAGACCTGTCCTAACATTTTTCCATGTCTATTAAATCTCCCTGTAATATCCTTTATTCCAAGGAGAACAACCCCAGCTTCTCCAATTTAACCTAGAAGTTAAAACTCATCATTCCTTGAACAATCCTGGCAAATCTCTTCTGCATCTTCAAATCCTGTGGTGACCAGAATTATACATCATAATTTTATTTAAGGCACAATCAGAGCTTTATAAGAATGTTCAGCATAATTTGCTGGCTACTAAACAAAAACCTCTATTCAGAGAGAACCAAAATTATATATGCTTAGCTAATTATTTTCGTTCTATGACCTGCCACTTTCAAAGATCTCTGCTTGTGAACCCCAGTTCCTGCTGTCCCTGTATACCGTTTAGATCTATGTTGGCTGGTCCAATTACTTCAAAAGGAGGAGTTGAATTCCAGAAGTGAGCTGACAGTCCCTGCCGTTGACATGAAGGCATCAAGTGTGGCATCAAGGCACGCTAGCAAAACTGGAGTCAATGGGAATCAGGGGCAAGCTGTCCACTGATTGGAGCCAACCTGGTACAAAGGAAGATGGTTGTGATGGTTACAAATCAGTCGTCTCACCTGCAGGATATCCCTGCACAAGTTCCTCAGGGTACTGCCTTGGCCCGATCATCTTCAGCTATCACATCAATTACTTACCCTCCATGACAAGGTCAGATGTAGGGATGTTCGCTGACAACTGCATAAGATTCAGCACCACTGACTATACAGTTACGGAAGCAATTCATACCCAAATGCTGCACAATCTGAACAATATCCAGGCATGGGCTGACAAGTGGCCACAGAAGTGCCAGGCAATGACCACTTCCATTAAGAGAGAATCTAACCATCGCCCCTTGACATTCAACAGCTTTTGGTTTACCACTGACCAGAAACTGAGCTGGATCTACTACACAAGTGCTGTGGCTACAAGAACAGGTCAGAGTTTACAAAATTGGAACAAGTAACTCACCTCCTGACTCCTAAAGTCTGCCCATCATGTACAAGGTACACTTCAGGAATGTGATGGGATACTCCTCACTTGCCTGGAAGAGTGCAACAGCACTCAGGGAAGATTATCATCATCCAGGACAAAGCAGACCACAAAAATTCACTCCCTACACCAGTGTGCACCACCTACAAGGTAGACTACAAGAGTTCTCCAAGGTTCCTTGAAAGGACTATCCAAACCCATGACCACTACCATTTAGAAAGACGAGGACACAGACAAGGGAACACCATCACCTTCAAGTTCCCTGCCAAGCTGCACATCATTCTAACTTAGAAGTATTTCATCAGATCTTCAGTATTGCAGGGTCACGATCCTGGAACTCCCTCTCTAACTGCATTGTGGATCTACCCACAAGGCAATGGATTACAGCAGTTCAAGATGACAGCTCACCATCATCTTTCATGGGCAATTTGGGATGGGTCAGCTAGCATCACAAATTCCATGAATGCATTTTTAAAAATGCATTACTTCACACATATAGAGTCATGGACTTACAATCATATAACACAGAAACAGACCCTTCAGTCCAGCTCATCTGCACCAACCAGACATCCCAATTTGGCCAAGTCCCATTTGCCAGCATTTGGCCTAACCCTTCCTATTCAAATGCCTATCCACATGCCTTTGAAATATTGTAATTGCACCCACCTGCAGGATCTCGCTCCAAACACACACACCACCCTCTGCATGAACAATTTACCCCTTCTTTGTATTTATTACCATCCACCAATTCTGCTAGCCTATTTCTGTTCTGTTAAAGCTTAAAAGCTTCCAGGACCAGATTACATGGTTTCAAAATACAGAGAGGAGTATGGGTGGAAAATTATGGAGGCAGTGACCATAATCTTTCAACAGAAGTCATGCCAATCGACTGATCTAGTGTATCCCTGAACTATGTGGGAATTCAGGGAGGAAATTGAGGGGACCCTTGCAGAAATATTTCTATCATCTATAACTATGGGTGAAGTGCCAGATGATTGGACAGCAGCTAATATTGCGCCTTTGTTTAAGAAGGGATGCAAGGAGAAACCTGAGAACTACAGACCTATGAGTCTGACTTCAGAGGTGGGTATGTTGGTGGAGGCGATTCCTAGAGATAGGATTTATATGCATTTGGAGAGGCAAGGACAGATGAGGGATAGTCAGCATAGTTCTGTGCAAGGAAAATCATTGAGTCATAGAGCTGTACAGCATGAAAACAGACCCTTCGGTCCAATTTGTCCATGCTGACGAGACATCCTAAATTAATGTAGTTCCATTTGCCAGCATGTGGCCCATATTCCTCTAAACCCTCTCTATTCATACATACATCCGGATGCCTTTTAAATGCTATATTTGTTCAATAATCATGAAGTGCTTCAAGAGGCTGGTCATGGCCCACATCAACTCCAGTCTGCCAGCCCACCTTGATCCCCTACAGTTTGCCTACTGATCATAACAGGTCCACAGAGGATGCCATATCCCTAAGCCCCACACTCATCCCTGGAACATCTGGACAACAAAGGCACCCACATCAGACTCCTGCTCACTGACTACAGCTCCTCCTTCAACACCATTAGCTCCTCCAGACTGATCTCAACACTCCATGACCTTGGTCTCGGCTCCGCCCTCTGCAACTGGATCCTCAGCTTTTTGACCCATGGGCCGCAATCAATGAGGATAGGTAACTGCACCTCCTCCACAATAATGCTTAACACTGGAGCCCCACAAGGATGTGTCCTCAGCTCACTATTGTACTCTCTGTATACCTACAAATATGTTTCCAAGTTCGCTGATGACATCACCGTAGTGGGACGGATATCTAACAACGACGAGTCAAACTACAGTAGGGAGTTTGGGTGACGTGGTGCAATGAAAACCATCTGTCTCTCAATATCGGCAAAACTAAAGAATTGATTAAAAACCGAAAGAACTGCGGATGCTGTAAATCAGGAACAAAAACAAATTTGCTGGAAAAGCTCAGCAGATCTGGAAGCATCTGTGAAGGAGAAAACAGAGTTAACATTTTGGGTCCGGTGACCCTCCCTCAGAACTGATGGTGGCTGGGAAAATGTCAGTTTATATGCAGAAAAAAAAAGGGAGTGGGTGGGGTAGGGAGTAAACGATAGGATAGAGCTCAAAGACAGAGAAAGACAGTTGGACAGACAAAGGATTTGCTAACGATCAGTTGGGAGGGTGAATAGCTGTTAATGGGGACTGTTAGTGACTAACAACAGGGGGTGTGTAATGGCAGGCTGTGTGATAAAAAGGCCTGGTGTGTGGGGTGTGGGGTAGGGGGCTGGGACATGGGAGAGTTTAGGCCCTAAAATGATTGAACTCAATATAGAGTCCGGAGGGCTGTCGGGCCCCCAAACAGAAAATGAGGTGTTGTTCCTCCAGCTTGCGTTGGGCTTCGCTGCAACACTGCAGCAGGCCAGATACAGAGATATTGGTCAGGTAGCAGGGTGGTGTATAAAAGTGGGATGCAACAGGTGGTTCAGGGTCTTTTTTGCGAGCAGAACGCAGATGTTCTGCGAAGCGGAAGCGAAGTTGATGAAGAAAGGAACCTCCGAAATGTCCATCTTCTTCCTCAACCAAGGATTCCCCACCTCCGTTGTCGACAGGGCCCTCAACCAGGTCCGATCCATCTCCCGCCCATACCCCTTTCTCTTCCCTCCCACAACAGCGATAGGGTTCCCCTTATGCTCACCTACCATCCCACGAGCATCCACATCCAGAAGATCATCAGACACCGTTTCCGCCACCTCCAGCGAGATGCCACCACCAGACACATTTTCCCCTCCTCTCCCTTGTCCGCCTTCCACAGGGACCGTTCCTTCCGGGACACCCTGGTCCACCCCCAACACCTCCCAACAGCCCTACGGCACCTTCCCCTGTAACCGGCGAAGGTGCAACATCTGCCCAGTTACCTCCTCCCTCTCCAGTATTCAAGGGCCCAAACATACCTTCCAGGTGAAGCAACACTTCACCTGCACTTCCCAGAAGCTAGTCCACGGCATTTGCTGCTCACAATGTGGTCTCCTCTACACTGGGGAAACTAAACGTAGACTTGGCGACCGCTTCGCAGAATATCTACATTCTGCTCACAAAAATGACCCTGAACCACCTGTTGTCTGCCATTTCAAGGCACCACCCTGCTCCCTGGCCAACATCTCTGTCTCTGGCCTGCTGCTGTGCTGCAGCGAAGCCCAACGCAAGCTGGAGGAACAACACCTCATTTTCCATTTGGGGCGCCTAAAGCCCTCCGGACTCAATACTGAGTTCAATAATTTAAGGGCCTAAACTCTTCCGTGTCCCAGCCCCCTATGCCACACACCAGGCCTTGTTATCAAATAGCCTGTCATTACACACCCGCTGTTGTTCGTCACCAATAGTCCCTATTAACAACTATTCACCCTCCCAGCCTGATTGTTAGCTATTCCTATGTCTAACCAACTGTCTTAATGTCTCTTTGGGCTCTATCCTATCGTTTACTCCCTACCCCACCCACTTCCCTTTTTTCTGCATATGAACTGATGTTTTCCCAGCCACCATCAGTTCTGAGGAAGGGTCACCAGATCCGAAACTTTAACTCTCTTTTTTCCTTCACAGATGCTGCCAGACTTGCTGAGCTTTTCCAGCAAATTTGTTTTTGTTGCTAAAGAACTGATTATCAACTTCAGAAAGAAAGGAGGAGAACATGCCCCCATCTACATCAATGGAACTGAGTTTGAGAGGGTGAAGAGCATCAAGTTCCTCAGAGTGATGATAACCAATGACCTGTCTTGTACTTCCCAAGTAGATGTAACAGTCAAGAAAGCACAGCAACGCCTCTTCTTCCTCAGGTGGCTCTGGAAATTTGGTACGTCCATAAGGTCCCTCACCAACTTCTATAGATGCACCACTGAAAAGGATACAGTCTGGGTGCATGATGGTCTGGTAACTGCTCTGCCCAGGACCACAAGAAACTACAGAAGGTTGTGTGCACAGCCCAGATCATCATGGAAGCCATACTTTCATTCGTGGACTCTATTTACATGACTCGCTGCCGTGGAAAGACAGTCAACATCATCAAAGACTCATTGCACCCCAGTAATGATCTCCTACAACATCTTCCGTCAGGCAGAAAATACAGAAGCCTGAACACACAATTAGGCAGGTTCAGGAACAGCTTCTTTCTGGCTGTTATTGGACTGTTGAATCGGCTCAAATAATGTAACCTGCAATGCAACCTATTTGCCTCCAAGTCTTCTTGATCTGTCCATCCTTTGCTTGCTGTGATCTGCCTGTACCACTCATAAACAAAGCTTTTTGCTGTATTTCATGCATGTGACAATGAAGTCAATCAATCAAGCCTCCACCACTTCCTCTGGCAGCTCATTCCATACACACACTACCCTGCGTGTGGAAAAAGTTTCCCCTTAGGTCCCTTTTAAATCTTTTCGCCCTCTTACCTTGAACCAATGTCCTCTAGTTCTGGACTCAACCCAAGGGAAAAGGGCCTTGGCTACTCAACCCATCCATGACCTTTATAATTTTATACACCTCTAAGGTCACCTTTAAAGTTCCAACACTCCAGGAAAAAGAGTCCCAGCCTAATTAGCCTCTCCTTATAGCTCAAACATCCTCGTAAATCTTTTCTGAACCCTTTCAAGTTTCACAACATCCTTCCTAAAGCAGGGAAATGAGAATGGGACGCAGTATTCCAATAGTGGCCTAACCAATGTCTTCCACAGCCACAACATGACCTCCCAAGTCCTATACTCAATGCACTGATCAATAAAGGCAAGAGTACCAAACACCACCTTCACTATCCTGTCTATCTGTGACTCCACTTTAAAGGAACTATGAACTTGCACTCCAAGGTCTCTTTGTTCAGCAACACTCCCCAGGACCTTACCATTAAGCGTACGAGTCCTTGGATTTGCCTTTCCAAAATGCAGCACCTCACATTTATCTAAATTAAATTCCACTTGCCACTCCTCGGCCCATTGGCCCAACTGATCAAGATCCTGTTGAACTCTGAAGTAATCTCCTTCACTGCCCACTACACCATCAATTTTGGTATCATCTGCAAAACTTCCTAACCATATCTCCTAATGTTCATATCCAAATTATTTAAATAAATTACTAAAAGCACTGGACGCACCACCAATCCTTGTGGCACACCGCTCATCACAGGTCTCGAGTCTGAAAAGCAACCCTCCACCACGACCCTCTGTCTCCTACCATCGAGCCAGTTCTGTATCGAAATGGCTAGTTTTCTCTGTATTCCATGTGACCTAACCTTGTTAACCAGTCTACCATGTGGCACCTTGTTGAAGTCTATACAGATCATGTCCACTGCTCTGCCTTGATCACTCCTCTGCGTTACTTCTTCAAAAAACTTAATCAAGTTAGTGAGACATGATCTCCCACCAACAAAGCTGTGTTGATGGCCCCTAATGAGTCCTTGTCTTTCCAAATACATGTAAATCCTGTCTCTCAGGATTCCCTCCAACAACACAGTGTGGAGCTGGAGGAACACAGGTCAGGCAGCATCAGAGGAGTAGGAAGTTGATGTTTCGGGTCAAGACCCTTCTTCAGAAGGGTTCTGCAGTTCTGAAGAAGGGTCCAGACCCAAAACACCAACCTTCTGACTCCTCTCAAGCAGCCTGACCTGTTGTGTTCCTCCAGCTCCACACTGTCTCTGACTCCAGTATCTGCAGTTCTTGCTATCTCTGAGTGACTTACTTCCCTCCAACCTATCCACTCCTGATGTCAGGCTCACCAGTCTACAGTTCCCTGGCTTTCCCTTACCACCTCTCTTAAATTGTGGCATCACATTAACCAACCTCCAGTCTTCCGGCACCTCAGCTGTGGCTATCAATGATTCAAATAATTCACTAAGTGGTGCAGAAATCACTTCCCTAGCTTCCCACAGAGTTCTAAGGTACACTCGATCAGGTTCCGGGCATGTACCCAACTTTACGTGTTTTAAGGCATCCAGCACCACCTCCTCTGCAGTATGGATATTTTTTAAAATATCGATATTTATTTCTCCAAATTCTCCTGCTCCCATATCCTTCTCCACAGTAAACAGTGCTACAAAACATTCACGTCTCACAAACATTTTTTAAGTTTTTGAGGAAGTAACCAAAAAGGACAGAGCGATAGACACTGCTTCCTTGGACGTTAGTAAAGCCCTTGACAAGATCCTGCATGGTAAAATAATTAGCAAAGTTAGATCACTTGGGATTCAGGGTGACCTTGCCAATTGGGTGCAAAACTGATTTAACAGTAGGAAACAGAGTTATGCTGGAGGGTTGTTTCTCGGACTGGACGGCGGTCACCAATGATGTTTCACAGCGATTGGTATTGGGTCCTCTTTTGTTTATCATTTATATGAATGATTTAGATAAGAACACAGAAAACACGGTTGGTAATGGTTTGTGGATGACACCAAAATTGGGATAGTGGACAGTGAAGAAGGTCATCTAAGATTACAAAAAGAGCTTGATCAACTGGGTTAATGGGATGAGGAGTGGCAGATGGAGTTTAATTTGGATAAATGTAAGGTATTACATTTGGTAAAACAAGCAAGCGCAGGACTTATACAATTAAAAGTAGGACCTTGGGCATTGTTGCAGAGCAGAGACAAAGCAGTTAAGGTCAATTATTCTTTCATGTTTGCATCACAAATAGATGGGTGGTTAAGGCAGCATTTAGCACACTTGCCTTCATTGCTCAGACCTTTGAGTACAGGAGTTGGGATGTTATGTTGAGGCTGAGGCCTATTCTGGAGTACGATGTCCAGTTCTGGTCTCCCTGTTTAGGAAGATTATTATTACTAAGTTGGAGAGGGTTCAGAAAAGATTTACCAACACATGGCCAGGAATCAGGAGAGGCTGGATAGCATGGGACTTTTTCCATTGCAGTGTCGGAGGTTAAGGGATGATCTTATAGAGGTTTATAAAATTATGAGGGCCGTAGATAAGGTGAATCTCATGTCTTTTCCCTAAGGATGGGGAATTTCAAGACTAGGGGGTATATTTTTAAGGCAAGAGGAGTAAGATCTTTTTTTTAAAATGAGGGTTTTTTTAAAAACATTCTAAATGATTCTTGTGTGGAACGAACTTCCAGGGGAAGTGCTGGACATGGGTACAGTTACAACATTTAAAAGACATATGGATAAATACATAAATGAGAAATGTCTGGAGGGATATGGGTCTAGTTTAGTTTGGAATTATGGTCAGCATGGACTGGTTGACTTAAAGGATCTGTTTCCATGCTACGTGACAATGACTGGAGAACTACAAATGCTCCAGCCATACACAAAAAGGAATGCAAGGATAAGCACAGTAATGGCAACTCAGTATGTTTAATCTTTGTGGTTGGAAAGCCTTTAAAAATGATAATCTGGGAGGCAGATTGTCACTTGGACAAATGTGAATGAATTAGAAAAGCTGATAATGTATTGGCAAAGAGCAAGTAGTATTTAACAGACTTGACCTTTTAAATTAGTTAACAGGGAGTGCTCATGAGAGTAACATGGTTATGTGAATAAGTGGTCTTTCAAAATGTTAACTGGCTTGTCAGAAAAGTTGAAGTTCATGGAATAAAAGCAACAGTGACAACATGGATACAAAGCGGGTCGGTTATGGGAACCCGAGTAGTGGTGAACGATTAGTTGTTTTTCAGAATGGAGGATGGCACATAGTGAGCTTTCATAAGGATCAATAATTAGAACTACCGCTTTAGTTGCTATGAATTAGTGACCTGAACTTGGGTGTTTAGGGAGCAATTTCAAAATTCATAAAGTACAAATTCTAAATGTACAGGTGATACAAAACTTTAAAGTATTGCGAACTGTGATGAGCAGAGTGACAGACTTCAAGAGGACTTAAAATAGGCCATAGGAGTGGATAGTCAGCGACAGATGAGATTTACTGCAAAGAACTGTGAAACATTATAGTTTGTTTGGAAGAATGAAGTGAGGTAATGTTAATCAAAGGATACAATTTTAATGGGAGTTGAAATGACTTGATAAGGTCCCAACTAAGAGATTAACGTGTAAAATTGAAATGCATGGGATTGAGGTTAATGTACAGTCACGGACAGAGAGCTGTTTGGCAGGCAGGAAATAAACAGTAGGAATGAATTCTTATTTTTCCCAAGAGGCAGGCAGTGACTAGTGGGGCACCACAGGGATCAGTGCTAGAATATTCACAACATATATTAATCACTCTAAAGTAATATCCCCCAGTTTGCAGATGACACAAACCTCGATGGGATAATGAGCTGTGAGGGGGACGCAGAGATGTTTCAATGTGATTTGAAGAACTTGAGTGAGTGAGAAAAAACATGGCAGTTGAAGTATAATGTAAATAAATGCCACGTTTGTAACAAATACAGGAAGTCAGATTATATGAACGGCGACAAGATCAGGAAAGAGGGAAGTTCAACAAGAACCGGGTATCCTCGTACAACAGTCACTGAAAGCATGCAGGTGGAGCAGGAAGTGAAGGCGGTAAATGGTATGTTGGCCTTCATAGTGAGAGGATTCAAGTACAGGAGTAGATGTCTTGTTACAATTGTAAAGGGCCTTGGTGAGGCTACATTTAGAGTATTGTGTGCAATTTTGGTCTCCTTATCCGAGTAAAGATGTTCTGGCTATGAAGGGAGTGCAACAAATGTTGATCGTCCTCATTCATGGAATGATTGGACTGACATATGAAGAAAGACTGAATTGATTTGGACTACATTCACTGGAATTGAGAAGAATGAAGACAGATCTCATAGAAACACATGTAATTCTAGCAGGATGAGACCAGATAAATGCAAGGAGAACATTCCTGGTGACCAGAGAGTCCAGAACCAGGGGCCACAGTCTAAGGATACAGGGTGGACCCGAGATGAGGAGAAACTTCTTTACTCAGGTGATGACGACCCTGGAATTCTATGCCACATAAAGAGTTGAGGCTTTTTGTTTTCAGGAGAAAGTTAATATAGGTGTTAGAGTTAAAGGCATCTCAGAGCATGGGGAGAAAGTGGAAACAATATTGAGGTGGATGATCAGCCATGGTCATACAGAATGGCAAAGCAGGCTGAAAGAGCAGTATGGCGCCTGCTCCTATTTTCCATGTTCCTTGGAGCTGAAAAACCTGAGGATATATGTGCCCAAATCACTGAAAGGAGAAAGCCATATTGATAAAGTGGTTAACACGGTATATGGGATCTTGGGCCTTACAAATAGAGGAACACCATTCAAAAGCAAGAACATTACGGAAAAACAACATGAAAGACTGGCTCATCTTCAACTGACGTAGTGTGCCCAATTCTGGATGCCACATTTCAGGAAGTTTGAAGATATCAGAAAGAAAGTGGAAAAGATAATACAAGAATGATTTCCAGGTTGAAGAATTTCAGCTACGTGGATGGATTGGAGAAGCTGAGTCTGCTCTTTTTAGACAAGAGAAGGGCAAGAAAATTAACATAATTACTCAAATTCACGATGAACCCGCACAGTGTAAAAGCAGCCATTCCCATTAGCAGAGTTGAGAACCAGAGAACACCAACTTAAGGTGAATGGCAAAATAATGACTAGCCTTTAGGATTTTGAACACACAACCAGAAAATATGGAGGATGCTGATTCAATCACAGCCTTCAAACAACTGGATAATGTTCTGAAGAGAAAAAACACTGTCAGGCTACAGGAGAGTGGGCAGAAACTGTGAGTAGCTTATGTTTCTCTTGCCTAGCGGAGACACAATGGGCTGAATGGCTTCCTACTGCACTGTAGCCATTATGGATATCGACTTTACTGCAAAAGAAAAATTAGTCGGGTTGCTTTCTTTCTACTCTCAGTCAAATAGTCAAATGGGAATGACGGCTCTGTAAAACAACCTTCATTGTTCAATTTGTAAATAAATGCACCGTACTTAAAATCCAAGCTTAGAATTGTAATCTCCAATTCAGATAACACGTAACATATGTTCCATCTCCCTGGCACAAAACTAAATAAAAATTAAAGTCACTCTTTCTGAAGTTAACTTGTACTGATCAAACAACTTTCATATTCTTTTCATGCTGCATTTGAGACCTTTATATTGTAATCTTGAAGGCTGCTGTTTTTGCTAAATGTTCTTTTTGTTCATGCAGTACAAGGACAACAATGGGGCTTACCATATTATTTGGTCATTAGAATGGAATTCAAAGCATCTAACTTATCTCAATAAATTCATAATTGTGGTGTCTGACCAGAAGAACCTTGAACTTTATATGTTTAGTAACTGATGTCTACATGACAGATTGTCCAGAGAAGGAAATGGAAGCTATCTATAAAGGTTCCAGGTCAAACTTTAGGGGTGACTGTGCAAGAGGAAAATCAGTCTGATGATAAAAGCACTGCAGTACTATAATCCACATTCCATTTTATAATTTAGGATGGAGGTAATAAACTAAAGGCCTTAACCTCACATTAACATTCACAAACAAAGACCTTTGCGCAACATTCTGTTTATAATCATTATCTGAAGAAATATTCTGGAATGATAATTTAGCTCAGACTTATCTTAAACTTGTTTTGATGCATTTCAATTAAGTAACAAGTCAGCTTTCTTGTACAACGTTTCTTGTACAAATGGACTATAGCAATGTTCTTGGAGTTCTACAAACATTAATTAATTAAAAATTTATTATACTTGGTGACAAATTGTACATAATAGTTCACCAGGATTAGCAAAGCAGGCCTCTGGAACCATACTTCAATTTTCTCTACTTTAAGCACATCGTTCCCGGGTAGCAGATATAATTATCTTTTGTCAAAGCTAATGATAACATTATTTTTGAAATTCAATATAAACATAAGACATTTTATATAATCACATTATATACTTTAATATAATTCTACTTCTAAGCACTGTCCATGATCAGAATGTTTAAAGTGTACTGTGCTCCAAATTCTCTATTGTTGTAATGACAACCTTCTAAATCAGAACGATTCACATCATAATACCTTATAATTCACTTGTCTCAGTTTTGAAGGGAAAAAAAATCAACATCAACATGAACACATTAGAGGAAAAAGGCCTTAAAATTCATCATTTTTGTCCCAGTTTTACCCCAGATGTGCTAAGGGTCTCTTCAATATTGACCTCATCATAAACGGCATTTGTAATAATCACTGGCAACAGTTCAGGAATTCCTCAGAGCTGATATTTTGTTATCGATCTGTTGAGACAGGTTATTATACATCTCTGGAGCAGGGGAGACTTGAAACTGGGCCTCATGGCTCAAAGGAAGGGACATCACTACTGTATCACAAGTGCCCAAAGTTGCTTGGTCAGAGTCTGGTCTTCTAATCAAGGTTTTTTGTTATTTTTGTACTCTTAAGTAGAGTTTTAGATCCATTCCAATCAACCTGTTCAGAGATTTTTCTCACACACTTTGAGCAGATGGGACTTAGACCTGGACTTTCTGGCTCAGTGGTAAGGACATTACCACTGTACCACAAGAGCCCTCTAAAACCATATTTTAGATATTTTTGGATCACCTAGCTCAGAGATTACTACACACTTCTGGAGCACGTGGGACTGAACACTGGCCTCGGGTTCCGAGGTAGGTCCACTGCCACTGCACCACTAAATCTGAGAGATTCCTCAGAGTAGCTACTTCATCAATCACCTTATGAAAGAAGGTCAGAGGTGGAGACTTTTGTTAATGACTGTACAATGGCCAGCACCAATTGCAACTCATCAAACACTAAAGCAGTTGGAATCCGAGTGGAGGAATAACTGGACAACATTCAGACTTGCATTAATAAGTGTAATGTAACATTCGCACCATATATGTGCCAGGCAATAAGCATCTCCAACAGGACAGATCCAACCATCACCCTTGATATTCATGAAGAATCCGTCAACTATCAACATCCTACCACTGGTGAGCTAGACAAATACTGTGGTCAAAAGAACTGGTCAGGGGCTAAGAAGTCTGTATCTTAAATCTTACACCCTGGCTCCTTAAAGCCTATTCACCTTCTACAAGGCAAGAATGAGACTGCGTATTCTCCATCGACGTGAATGAGTACAACTCCAACAGCATTCAAGCAGCACAGCAACATCAGGAACAAAGCAGCTTTCTTGACTAGTGTTCTACCTTAAAAATTTTCAATATTTATTTCCTCCACCACTGACAGAGTGGCAGCAGTGCGCATCACCTACAAAATGCACTGCAATAATTCACCAAGGCACCTTAAACAACCCCTACCAAACCAGCCACTTCCATCACCAAGAAAGACAAGAGCAGCAGACAAGAACACCACTACCTCCAAGCCACACACAATTCTTATTTTGAAATAATATTGACGGTCCTTCACTGTCAGTGGGTCAAGATCCTGGAATTCCCTTCCTGACGGTCATGTCCTAGGTCTGCAATCTGCCCAGCACTGCCAGCTTCATTCTTTAAACTATCCTTTCATACATTCCCTCTCCCCAGAAGTCTATTGTGAATTATTAACCGCAACGTAAAGTAAGATGAATTAACTAAGAAACTCAATGTACTTACTTGCAAATTAATTTCTGCTTCATAAAATGTTAGACATGCACAGTAGTGCCGATCCGAGTCAATATCTGTCAGAACCACCACAAAATATGTTGGTTGCTTTCGTTCAGCGGACAGCTGCCAGCCACCAGGTTGACAAAACTAGAATTAAAAAACAAATAATGAACACAGTCAGGGCACAATTTTGCTTCTCAAATGTTTTGAAGAATTTCATAAGCCAATGGCTCAAATATTATATGCTACTTGCCGGTGCAGTGAAAAATTCCAATGTTGATTAAACTGCATTTTTAATTTGCTATAAATTTGAATTTAAAACAGGTATTTCAAAATAGTCAGCAGATCAGGCAACAGAGAGTCAATTAACCACATTGACATTCTTTGATCAGAACCAGAAAAAAGTTCCTTTCAAGTTCCGACTGTCATCTACCTGAAATATTGGGTTAGATTACCCAGGGAGTGGCAGACTCACGTAGTTTGCCAATCGAGCCCTGCCCTTTTATAGGAGCAGCGAGACTCCGGTCAGCAGTCTCATTCTCTATTTCCTGTCTGCAAGAACATTTCCAGAAACTACAGAATTTTGAAAGATAACCACCAATGCACCCACTGTTTCTAGCCACCACCTTCAACATTCTGGATGAAGCTCATCTGGTCCAAGCAGTTTGTCAAAGTTTTATGCAGTTATTTCAAGTACTACTTTTTTACAGAGGTCATTTTCTTCAGTCTCTCAAGCCCCTTGGTCACCTAATATTTCTGGGACAGTTTCTGTCTCTTCTTTCATGTAGAGTGATGCAAAGTTAATTTACTTTTTCTGCCACTTCACTGTTCCTCTCTTTAATGTCTCCTATCTCCCACTTAATGGGCTCAATTTTGACTGAGCTCATCTTTCCAATACCTAACACTGCTCTTACAGTAAGCTTTCTGCTTCTCACTAGTTTACATTCATATTCTCTTTTCCTTCCTTAGTTAGTTTCTTTTACTTCCTTCGCTGGACTCTAAATCGATCCCAAACCTCAGGGTTACAAATTTTATTTTGATGATGATTGATAGTAGATTGATGGGGCAGAAGTGGCTGGGTTAGATCTGTCATGCTTTTTGTGTACAGGGCACGTCTGGGCAACTTTTGTAACTAATATGGGACAGCTTAGCTCGGGGATGCAACTAGTTCTGGAATATGTCTTCAGTGTTATCACCGGAATGCCAAAACCATGTCACCAGAGGATTAGTCTGGGTCTCTGGATTAGTAGTCCAGTGACAATATCTCTACGCCACCATATCCCCTCAATTTAATACAATTTTCTAAGACAAAATACAGCCTACTAATAAATACTGCTGGCAAAGGTTCATCTCATTACTTTCAGCTCTATAGATTTTTCATGTGAATGGACAGTAAAGTGGAAGTATAAGGAATCATTTAAAAATATTCAAACATCACAGTTAGTTCACGTGCTTGCATATTTCGTTAGGGAATGGTCACAACCAAGATAAAATCAGAGCTCCTCAACAGGTTCCTTAGTTTCTCCCAATCAGTGTATTCCCCATGAATCCAATGTTGTGAGCCGCAAGAGGAAGTGATAGAGACAGGTACAATTATAACATTAAAAGACATTTGGACAGGTACATGGACAGGAACGGTTTGGAGAGATATGGGCCAAACAGAGGCAAACAGAGATAAAAAGGTACTGCAGATGCTGGAGAATCCGAGATAACAAGCATGGGGCTGGATGAACACAGCAGGTCAAGCAGCATCATAGGAGCAGGAAAACTTGACGTTTCGGGCCTAAACCCTTCATCAGAAATGAGGCAAACAGAACTAGTTTTTAGGAAACCTGGTAGGCATGGACCAGTTGGGCCAAAGGGTCTGTTCTGTGCTATATGATTCTATGTCAGCAAAGAACCAACCCTATTTGTGCCACAATACAGACAGCAAATATGGACAAAATATTAAAATATGAAATTTACAAGGCCAGTATGTTTTAAAAATAGGTGTAGAGCTGGATGGACACAGCAGGCCAAGCAGCAAAGGAGCAGGAAAGCTGATGTTTCGGGGCTGGACACTTTTTCAGAAATGGGGGAGGGTGAAGGGGATTCTGAAATAAACAGAGAGAGACAGGGAGGCGGACGGAAGATGGATAAAGGAGCAGATCGGTGGAGAGACGACGGACAGGTCAAGGAGGCGGGGACGGAGCCAGTAAAGGTGAGTGTAGGTGGGGAGTTAGGATGGGGGTTGGTCAGTCCCAGGAAGACGGACAGGTCAAGGAGGCGGGAATGAGGTTGGAAGGTAGGAGATAGGGGTGGGGGTTGAGGTGGGAGGAGCGGATACTTGGGACAAAGGACGGACAGGTCAGGGAGGCGGGGACAAGGTGGGCTGGTTTTGGAATGCAGTTGGTGGCGGGGAGATTTTGAAGCTTGTGAAGTCCACATTGATACCATTGGGCTGTAGGGTTCCCAAACAAATTACGAGATTCTATTCCTGCAACCTTCAGATGGCATCATTGTGGCACTAGAGGCGGCCCAGGATGGACATGTCGTCCAAGGAGTAGGAGGGGCAGCTGAAGTGGTCCGTGACTGGGAGGTGCAGTCGTGTGTCGTGAACTGAGCATAGGTGTTCCACAAAGTGGTCTCCGAGCCTCCGCTTGGTTTCCCTGAGGTAGAGGAGGCCACATCAGGAACAGCGGATACAGTATGCCACGTTAGCAGATGTGCAGGTGAACACCTGTTTGATGTGGAAAGTCTTCTTGGGGCCTGGGATGGGGGTGAGGGGGGAGATGTCGGGGCAGGTGTAGCACTTGCTGCGGTTGCAGGGAAAAGTGGTGAGGCTAGTGGGGAGTGTGGAGCAGACAAGGGAGTGAAGGAGAGAGTGGTCCCTCCGGACGGCAGATATGGGTGGGGTGGGAAAAATGTTCTTGGTAGTGGGGTCAGATTGCAGGTGGCGGAAGTGGCAGAGGATGATGCTTAGGATCCAGAGGTTGTTGGGGTGGTACATGAGGATGAGGGGGATTCTGTTTTTGTTGTTATTGCGGGGAGGGGGTGTGAGGGATAAGTTGCGGGAAATGCGACAGATGCGATCGAGGGCTTTTTGACCACTGTGGAGGAGAAGTTGCGACCCTTGAAAAACGACGACATCAGGGATGTCCGGGAATGGAATGCCTCGTCTCGGGAGTAGATGCAGCGGAGGCGAAGGAATTGAGGATGGCATTTTTGCAGGAAGGTGGGTGAGAGGAGGCATATTCTAAATAAGAGTGGGAGTCAGTAGGCTTGAAATTGAAATCGGTTCCCAGGTGGTTGCCAGAGATGGAAACAGAGGTCCAGGAAGGAGAGAGAGGTATCGGAGATGGTCCAGGTGAACTTGAGGTTGGGGTGGATGGTGTTAGTAAAGTGGATGAACTGTTCGAGCCCCTCATGAGAGCACGAGGCGGCACTGATACAGTCATCGATATAACGGAGGAAGAGGTAGGGGATAGGGCCAGTGTAGCTTCGGAAGAGGGATTGTTCCACATATCCTACAAACGTACAAACATATGTACCTGCCTGTCTTCCTTTGACTGACCAGCCCCCATCCTAACTCCCCACCTAAACTTACCTTTACTGGCTCCATCCCCGCTTCCTTGACCTGTCCGTCTCCTCTCCAACTATCTGCTCCTTTATCCATCTTCCATCCTCCTCCCCCTCTCTCTCTATTTATTTCAGAATCCCCTTCCCCTCCCCCATTTCTGATGATGAAGGGTCTAGGCCCGAAACGTCAGCTTTCCTGCTCCTCTGATGCTGCTTGGCCTGCTGCGTTCATCCAGCTCTACACCTTGTTATCTCAGATTCTCCAGCATCGGCAGTTCCTACTATCTCTGAATGTTTTATGACTGTTTGTTTAATTTAAAGTGAAACAGAGCAGAGGTTCACTTGACCCACTCCAAATGCTGCTCAATAAAGAGCTTAGTTTTTTTAGTTGCTAGGTGGAACAATGACATCCAACAAAACATTCACACCAGTAAACAAAATCCTGGACAACAGTAGATAGATGTTTAGTTTCTAAGTCTCAGAGAGGTATTAGAAATGTGACTTTATAAAGAATTATACATTAAACTGCCTATTTAACTCCAAGATAGAATTCAGACAGTCTAACTATTTCTAGAAAGAAATAAGAAGGCATGACCATGAATGAAGCAGATAAGACACAGGAAATTGTGATGGTGCAGGAGCCCAACCCTTACAATTATCTAACAAATTTAAGATGCTCACTTGTGTGGACGAATGCAAGGTCAGCACAGAAATGGCGCGAGCACATGCAGTGAGGGGTTGGTGGGTGAATGAGAAGGAATGGTGTGGTAGTTGGGATAGTACAGTTGAGAGAGGAGGAGTGATAAACACTCTCCTGTGCAGACATGACCACGGGTGCAGAAGTCCATTTAACCTACCTGGTACCAGAGTTCAAAATATCTGTTCAGGTTTAGACAGGAAGTTGGAGAAGGAGGGGTGAATCCAGTTCTCATGGCTCTTAAATGTACTAATGACATTGGGAGGATTAGAAAAAGGCTCTGCTTAGACACTGTAAGGAGCTTGGCACCAAACTGAACCTCAAAAGTAATAATCGCTAGATCGTCTGAGCAATGTGTCATTTGGCAGCAGGCACACAAGTTAGTCACGTGAGCTCATAGCTCAAAGACTGCTATGGGAAAAGTGGGTTCCAGTTCATGGGACATGGGTGGAGCTAAGTGGACAGCATGTAATTGGGTTGATCTCTACTTGAGTCATGCTGAGACCACAGTTCTAGCAAACCATATAGCTGGGAAAACAGACATGGTTTTACATTAAGCAATGGCAGTGAAGGATCAAGCTTGGGCAGATGAAGCAATTCAAGTCAAGGCAGAACAGAAAAATAGTAACACAGGTCATAGAATGACAAAAGGAGGTTCAAGTGCACAGAATTTATAACAAAGTAAACTAACTGATAGCACACAATGAAGTAAATAAATATGAACTGATAGCAATCACAGAGACTTGGCTGTGTAGTGACAAGGGCCAGGTCCTGAATATTGAGAGCTATGTTAAAAGTATTTGGGAAGGAAAGCTGGGTAAAGGTGGAGGGGCAGCTCTGTTCGTCAAGGATGGCAATGTGCGACAGTCAACGGGTGACTGGCGTCAAAGATCAGAATACATGATTAATTTCTGTGGGGAGGAGGAATGACAGAGGAAAGGAGTTGTCAATCGCCTGATCTACAAGCTCACTAACTAACTACAATGTGGAATAAAGTTTACTGGTAGTAGTACTGTTTTTGATGAGGGAATAGCAATAATCATTGGTGATTTTAATCTACGTACAAATTTTTAAAAATCAGGTTCACAATGGCAGTTTGGAGTGAAGTTGAGGGAATGCATTCATGATAGCTTCTTACAGCAACACATTCTTCAACTAACCGGACAACAATTTTCACTAGAGTTGGATTTTGTGAAGTGTGACAAGATTAATAAATGACCTCAGAATGAAAGCACTTTGAAATTTAAATAAGGATTTTAAGTTTAAGTAAGGGCAATTACATGGACTCAAAAGAAAACGGTTTACAGTGAAATGGAAATCAAGGCTAGTGGTCATCAGTCAAGAAGCTGTGGCAGACGTTAACGGGGATATTTCCACACACTTGGAATAAGTATATTTCTGCTGTTAAAAAAAAAATTCCAAAGGGAGACCCACAATCCACAGTTAACTAAACTAGTCAAGGAAAAGTTAAAATGTAATGAAACAGGGCATCCTGTGGTGCAGTAGTAGTGTCCCAACCTCTAGGCAGTGGTCCGGATTCAAGCCCTATCTAGTGTGGGGATATTTATAACATACCTAGATCAGTTTCATTAAAAAGTACATCAAACTAAGGAATAAAAAGCATGGCAGAGAATGACCAAAAGATAGGAGTAAAATATGAGAGGAAGTCTGTTTGGGAAATAAAATTGGTTAGCAATAATTTCTACACATATTTAGAACAGAAATGAGTAAATAGAGAGTGTTAGTCTCTCTAGACAGCAAGAATGGGCAGTCAATAATAAATAATAAGATGTTCAGACAATTTTGCCTTTAGTTGTTTGCTACAGTTATAGAATGTGAAATCTTGCACGTTCAAGTCAGTCATTAGAAATTTGCCTTTCTTTTAAAAAGTTATCGTCTTTACAGGGTCTATAGCATGATTGTAAAGAAAACCCCAGTTTTGCAGCATGTTTACACTACCAAACAAAAATCAGCTAATAAAACTTCATTTGAATATGTAAATGCAGGGGCCAAGATATTATCTATTTTATTATCTCCTTTATCTATTGACTGAGGAAAGCTAATTCACTCATCAGCTGAGCTGATTAAAAAGGTATGTAAATGATGTTCAACGAAAACAGAAGAATGCTGTTACAATTCTCATGTGTTGTAATGATATGCCACTGTAGTTTTCTTTGCGCAATCCTCTCACATCCACAGTAGCTCATCTGCAACCATACTTTGACATCCCTTATCCAAGTCCTTCTAGGATGAACCCGGTTTATGCTGCTCTTGATTTTGACCTCTAGAAGAGATCTGTGCAGCTTTTGAGATCTAATCAAATGACCAAAATACTGAGATTTTCGTTTCTAGCCATCACTATTTTCAGAATTCTTTTCAGTCCCACAATTTCAAGTACAGCTTCATTTGTCTTATGATCTGCATTTGGAATTTTTAGCATATGTCTTAGTATCCACATTTCCAAGGTGTCCATTTTCTTCTGTAGTTCCTATTGGCATGGTTCTGAGGCAGAATGTAGCATCTTATGATTTTATTCCCTGTTACAAAGTTGAGTTTCTTCTCCTTCAATCTTCACAATATTACTTCCAGTTCATCTCTATTCTTCTTCCAACTTCTACATCACATCTGCCATTAATTTGTCCGAAATAGATAATATTATCAATGTGTTCCACACTACCCAGGTTAATTTTCACTTTAGTTTCTTCAAGTGTATTCCTTCAAACTTCCATGTTTTGAGCATTTATCCATATCTTAAATGTCTACATTTTGCTTGATCTAAGATACTTTGTCAGGTCTGTTCTGATGTTGTAGGCAATGTTACATGCGAAAAAAAAATGCACACAATATATCAAAATTGTCCAATGATGCAAAGTCAGGGAGTCCTCAAAATAGAGGCAAAAAATTGTTCAAACACAATGATAGCAATGGTGGGAAATACTTTCAAACTGACAATTACAACACAAGTTCCAGGCATGCATGAAGCAACAACAAAACGTTTAATAGTCTTTTGAGAAACAGAATATAAGTGATAACAGAAATGTTATCAAATATGTACCAAAGGATCCTTTCCAAGTAACTTGAGACATCATTACTCAATGTTACCTTGAAAACCTAAAGTGTTAGAACATTTTAGAACCATAAGCTGAATAAGTCGTGTCATTTAAATGGTCTTGAAAAGCGTAACAGAAAGAAATAACATCACATTTGAAGCTGAGATTGATGAAACAGTCAGGGTTTAGATTTAGAATAGGAATAACAGGGAATATTGAACCCAAGAACAATCTTTGATAAATAAGTGAACAAAAATATTTGTACGTGCTTCACAGACTGAAAAAGCATTCTATCAAGTTTATCACCAAATATTAATAGATGTGTTGCTGAAATGTGATACTGAAAGTGAAGATGTGATATTTACTCCCAGCCTATATTAAGACTAAATAACATGCATCGGGTTCTATGCAAGACAATCACACATGTTTCAACTGAAGGCAGGAGTACGAGAAAGCTGCGTACCAAAATTATTCAATTCTTACACATGGAAACCAATAACAAGAAGAAAAATAATTTGAGCTTCCCATGCTACCCCTATGGAAGAGACAGAAGGCCAAGAATAATCCATCAAACTCAAGTCAACATAGCTGACAGATGAACAACCAGGCAAATTCCATTCAGGACAAACTATAAATGACACTTTAAATCACAGACACTTTAATGCAACAATATGGAAGTGCTGTGTTTAGACGTACTACCTTTTCAGCAGCATGTTAAATAAGACCCAATCCGTGCTTAGATAGACGCAAATGATGTAATGGCACTCTTCAAAGAGGAGCAAGGGAGTTTTCCTACTATTCTGATTCCAAATATGTATCCATCAACCAACTGAAATAAATTTGTCCAGTAATTACACTGACATTTATGGTATGATAATGCTTTGAAGAATTTGACCAAAATATGTCCCTCCATTATACTTGAAAATATTTCACTGACTGTGGACCATTTCAAAACATCTTGTTGTCATGGAAGATGCAATATCAATCTATGTTTTTTCTTTACCAATAATCAAATCACAGGCAGCAAAGGAGTTATCTTCTGTCCGCAATATACTGCTTTCAATTACAAACTGTTCTTTAAATTACCAACTCCTCTTTTGGGTATTTGCCACTGAAGTGGATATGTAAAATTGGTGGAACAAAGAACTAAAACCACCCTTGACTTCAACATTTGTCCATACACTCAGTTTTTAATCCACTGATCTAGATTTTTCATGAAGAGTAACCGTGAGGCAAACAATACCAATGCTGTTATGCAGTGAAATAAACAACAATTTCTTACATTTACACATCAACCATGAAAATCAGGACGTTGTTGTCCAATTTACCCTGCTCCTTTACAAGCTGCACTTATGCTGGTTACTTGCCTGGACATGGTGTTCATATTCATGAAGGATATAAAGCTGAGGCACTTATGAGATAACCAAGAAACATAAAATGGAAAATAGTTAGGGGTTGTCCATTCCGGTGGAAGCAAGTCTGTAACTGTTTGTGAATATCTGACTACGACCATTATCTTTTGGCACTAGAGCCTTATTTTTATGTTTAAATTTGTTGCTGAGGTCTATTGTACAATGTAAATTAAAATTATTTTTCCACTCTGACTCCTTATCCCTCTCTCACTCTTCATTCCACCTTTGTTTCCTTTCAACGAATAAATAATAAATAAAATGAACGTGGGCATCGTGAGCTGAGCCAGCGTTTATTGCCAATCCCTAGTTGTCCGAGAACGTGGTGTATACGTGCCTCCTGAACCACTGCAACCATTTGCTGCTGAAGACTCATAATGCTGTTGGGGAGGAAGCTCCAGGATTTTTTTAACTTGGTAATCCTGAAGAAAAAAAAGTGATATATTTCCATGTCAGGATGGTGAGCGACTTGGAGAAGAAATTGAAGTTGGTGGCACACCATGAATTTGCTGTACATATTTTTACATTGAATTAAATATTTGAACTTACATTTCTTGATTCATATTCTACATGCCACCGTAATCTAATTGGTTGAGGCTGCCAAACTGTTTTAACTGTCTGGTAACCAACAATTCCAGTGTAAAGGCCCAGAGTAATTCTGTAAATCATTATAAGCCTAACAAAAGAACAATGCTGTTCATTCACTACTAACTGCAAAATACAGGGCTTTATCTCTAGCCAGGAAATCATCAAAAACAGTAGCATTGCTAAATTCTCCCAATAACAGAATATGGAGGCATCCTGGTGTTCAGAGATAGTGTATATATATATTAACAGGAGACGAATTTTGGACAGCAAAAGTTAGTATCAACCACTCAGTCCTTTGCAATTTTTCCATATGAGGAGATCCGAAAAGCCATCAACTCAGCATGCAATTTTTTTTATATATCTTAAATACATTCAACAAAAAGCATCTACAATCAGGGGGTGAGGAATTCCAAAACTTCACAACCCTTTGAGTAAAGGAATTTCTACTCATCGCAGCCCAAAGTTATAGCTCTCCAATGCTCACTTCTGATTGTCAACACCTCACAAATCTCCTTTCTAATCTTGGTCTGCACTCTGGAATCGGTACCATCTCTCTGTGGAGATTGAGAGAGCCCCGTCTGCTGTCTCAGTCAGGGATTACAGTAAGGTTATCTGTTTCTCAGGAGGAGATGTTATGCATGTCTTGCTTTGTTAAGAATCAGACAAAATTATTAATTTTTTGGTCTTCATCTCCAGTCTTAAGATAATTTACGTATTTTTAAGTTCTCTTCTGCGACTGACCAGTCACTGATTTAATCACAGTATTTTGTTATTATATTTTACCTCCTTACTCTGGTTATATAGATCCCTCTTCTTCTCCACATTTCTAAATCTATTTCTACCTTTCTTCATTAATTCTAGCGAGGCCCTTGATCTTTCTCTCTCCAGAATCTTTAGGGCTGTCTGCAGACTTATTTCATTTTTGATTGTTAATACATTTACTGAGATTAAGATTGTTTGCTGGTTCGGGAACGTACTTTCGCCTGAATGTGAAGCATCATTCCTTTAAAAGGAACTCTATGAAATTTTACTGTTCCATAACTGTCTCCCTTCAGAAATGCTGTTCCTTGCACATCCTTTTACATTATCTGGCTAACCAATTAACATTAGGTCCAAATGAGCTTTGGTGCCTTTGCAACATACTGGGTCACAATTCAGTACATTTATCAACTCTGAATTATTTTAATTGTCCCCAATTTATAACAAATGTGTTTCCATGTACCATTCCAATCTTTACATGGAGTTGTCTTATTCTTTTCAACTTTCTGAATTAAATACAATTGAAACATGTAATTGAATATCATTTCCAATTTGGTCCATAACCCTGCAAAGTGCTGATGCAGTCTTTACAGCTGCTGTGCACAAGGTAAACAGATTATGAAAAAGTTCACAACAGTTATTGACAAAGTTGACTATTACTAAATCTTTACACCACAGACTTTATAGCTTTATCTTAACAGCGAGTGCAGCATCTTTCCAAATACAGAAACAGACAAAATCTCAAATCCAAACCCAATTTTCCTCCTTCAATATGAAGATTCAGTTCTGCAAGTCTATCTTCAAATGCTTTATTCTCTAGTTGTCTCATAATTGAAAATATTCATTTTTCCAGCATCTTTGTTGTCAAAAACAATAACGTACATTAATTATTATTTTAGATCCATTTCCTAATTCAATTCTATGAGTATGCTTCCATTTATTCAATAATTACTTGTTATTTCACACCCAAAATGTATATCTTTATATTTATCAATGATATTTTTATTGAACTGCATCTTAGTTTGACAACTTATTGGACTTCTGTGGAAGTAGCAAGCTATATGAATACAGGGGAACCTGTGGATGTGCTGTACTTCCACTTATAGAAGGCATTTGACAAGTTGATACATGCAAGGATACCAGGCAAAGTAAGAGCTCATGATGTAGGGAGTAAAACAATAGCTTGGATAGTGCATTTCAAAAAACAATTGTATATGCTGGAAGTCTGAAACACTGCTGAGAAATTCAAGTCTGCTAGCATCTGTAAGAAGAGGAGGGTTAATGTTTTAAGTCCAGTGACCCTTCATTAGACCACTGATTTTCTCCAGCACTTACAGTTTGTGTTTCAGATTTCCAGCATTGTTATTTCAGTGTTTAATTCAGTGCCACATCTGTTCCAGGTATATGCCCATTGAAGAAGTTCTGCTTCATTCCAGTTCTGATGAAGGATCACGGGACTTGAAACATCAACTCTGCTTCTCTCTCAACAGATGAGGTTGACCTGACCTGTTGAGCTTCTCCAACACTTTCTGCTTGTGTTTTAGCTTGGAAAGGGGATTGGTTAGCTAAAAGAAGTCAAAGTCAGCATAGTCTGTCATTTTTGTGTGAGCAAGATGTGATGAGTGGACTGCCACAGGGATTGATGCTGATGTCGCAACTACTTACAATTTATATTAACGACTTAGATAAAGGAACTGAATATATGGGAGGTTATCTTATTTAATTATACAAAATTCTTACAGGCAATGAGGTAGATGCAGGAAGGATGGTTCCCCTCAATTTCAAAAATGTTTCCTGATTATAGCAGGGTGGAAAGCTATAATTACCTCCAAATTCAGGTGTTAAATAAGGTCCTGGGCTTGCTGCTATACATTCCATTATTAAGAAATCTATTTTAATAGCACCAGGATCAATTTATTCAGGAGATATACAAAATACCAATATATTTTTATGATGAGACATTGCATATTTGTTTCTTTAAAGTCAGCAATTTGTTTTGTTTTCAATTGCAATCATTTGAAAATTGGAAGAAAGATTCCCACTTATTTAGTGCCCTTCATGACCTTAAATGTCGCAAAGGCAGAACAAAACTGTTGAATTATAGGTAGCACAGCAGTCAATTTATGCACACCAAGCTCCCATATGGTATGTAATGATCAGATAAGCTGTTTTGCATAAAATTAATTCATGGGTGGTGGGCGTCATTGGCTGTGCCAGCACTTATTTCCCATCTCTGATTGCTCATGAGCAGGTGATGGTGATCGGTCTTCTTGAACTATTGTGATCCATTTGATGTCGGTACATCCTCAAAGCTGTTAGAGGCAGATTTTAACAGCATAACTGAAGGAACAATAATATATTTCAAGTCAGGATGGAGAGTGGCTTTGTGGGGAATTTGCTGGAGATGATATTCTCAGGTACCTATTGCCCTTGACCTTCCAGATGATAGTGGTTATGTGTTTATAGGAAGATTTCTAGGGAGTCTTGGGAAATCTCTAATGTATCTTGTAGTTGATTGACACTGCTGCTACTGAGCATTAGCGGTGGAGGTAGGGAAAGTTTGAGAATGTGGTGCCAATCAGGCCGGCTGCCTTATTCTGGAACACGTCATTGGAGTTGCACTCGTTCAGGCAAGCAGAGGACATTCGAACACTTCTGACTTGTAGATGGTGGAGTCTGGAGTCATGAGGTGAATTACTGGTGCAAGATTTCCATGCTTTGACCAGCCCTTGCAGCTACAGTATTTGTATGGCTAGTCCAGTTCAGTTTCTGTTCAATAGTAACCCCCAAGATGTTGATTGTGGGGGATTCTGTTATGGTAATGCCATTGAACATCAGGGGGCGATAGTTATATTCTATTTTGTTGGAGTTGGTCATTGCTATCACTGTCTCCTCCTCCTATTTGAAATTTACAACATTTAAGGGAAATTATCAGTGTGCTCTGAAGGTTACAGGAATATTGCTAAATGACTGATATTTTACAGTTATAAACCATAACAATTACTGTCGAGGTCTCAGCAATTAACGCATGTTTTTTGAAAGCTATATTTAATTTCTGCTGTGAGAGTTAATGTTCCGCAAGTCATTATCATAGAATCACAGAACCCCTACAGCACAGAAACAAGTCATTCGGCCCACTGAATCTCACCAATCCCCTGAAGCGCACCCCACCCAAACTGACACCACTGTCCCATTGCCTTAACCCTGCATTTACTGTTGCTAACTCACCTAGACTGAATATCCCTGGAGAATAGGGACAATTTATGGTCAATCCACCTAACCTGGACGTCTTTGGACTGCGGGAAGAAACTGGAACACCCAACAAACTCATGCAGACACAGGAAAAATGTGCAAACTCCACAGAGACAGTCATGCAAAGCTGGAATTGAACATTAGGTCCCAGGCACTGAGAGACATCAGTATGTTAAAGCCCTGAAGGAAGTGAAAACAAGATTTTCTAGAAAGATACCAGGAATGAGGGGTGTTAGATGCTAGGAAAGAGGGACGGCGGCAGGATGGATGGCCTGTCACCAAAGAGGGGCAGGGTGGGCCAAAGAGTGAGCGAGAGAAAGGGCAGATGGAGGGACAGGAGAAGAGAGAAGAGGAAGTGTGGGGAGAGAATACAGCAACTTCTATGAGGTGTCACATTCACACTCAGTAATCTTTCCTGGCATCTTTCTTCATCTCTGTCTACAAGTTGCTGAAATTCTTTAATTTGAATGCCCGGCATCACAGATGGTCATTGACAGGAAGCAAATATAAGGTTAAGGCATCAGGAGGGTACAGGCACAGTCTGAGTCTCTGGGGGTACTTAATTGGGCAGCCAGTTTAGTAGTTAGATTAGGTTGATGATTCTCTAATTTTCCTGGATGACTATTTAGTAAACTGCAACAAAAACTTCTAAATTCTCTGAGTTAAATGGATCTTTTCCTTTTTAGAGAGAGTTCAAGGCATAGGAAAATTGCCCACTGGTATTTTCAGTTTCCTGGGAAATTCCCTAAACATCTGCTGTGGCAAGAGTCCCATCGCACAACTCGCGTCGAAACTACTGAAACAGCTTTTTGACCCTATGCCTTCTATTTTATGAAAATAATACCAATCAATGGTTCATATGGCAAGTTTATGACAGCACCAACTTACATTTACATTCTTCTAAACTGGAAAAAAATTTTCAAGGTGATTTTTCAGATTGGTGACAGCAAAAAAACAAGCACATGTAATTCTAGCGTACAAGTGAAAACTTGCCTGCTGATAATGAAAGCAAACATAAGTGCACAGTATTTAAATAAATCTTTAACCTGCATGTGTAGATAAAATTGAAGGGGTAATTTCAAAACTGCATTGTTCCATTTGCCCAGGATGGTTTTCTCTTTAAACTCAGTCAAAAGAAATGGATTACTTAAGATCAGCTGTAATTTTAAAAGTCTCAACCAAATTCAATAGAAGTCTTGAAGCATGGACTGATTTACTGACATTGATATTGAATGATTTATTTATTGTCACGAGTATTCAACGTAAAAATACAGTGAAAAGTGTGTACCTTTGACGTACATATATGGCGCCATTCACATTAACTTAAAATAAGATAAGGAAGAAAAGATAACTTAAGAGACAGTCCAACTTTCCTTTCCACTGCCGCAGTCCCACTGAGGGCTTTCTGGCTCTCGCCATGCCTCCACCACAGTCCCGCTCCGGGCTTTCCAGCTTTCGCCATGCCTCTGCCAGAGTCCCACTCCAGGCTTTCCAGCTCATACCATGCCTCCAACCATGGACCCACGCCACGCCGCTGCCAGCGTCCTGCTCTGGGCTGCCTCACCGGCCCATTCCCAGCTTGCTCTCGCCGCTGTTGCCTCACTGGCCTGATCTCGCCACTGCTGCCTCACCAGCTCGCTCTCACCGGTCCACTCTTGATCCGGCCCACGCTCAATCCACTGTTGCTGCAGGACGCAACCCGCACATTCAGCTCCCGCAACGTGGTTCCCAGTCGTGACCCAGCTCCTTGGGTGGGTGTTCGCGGGGGGGGGGGGGGGGGGTAAGAAATGGAATTACTATAGAGGGAGAAAGGAAGACAAAGGAAAAAAAGAACAAAGAGAGAAACAAAAAAAAACTGGCGAGCAGAGTGGAGCAACTTAGCCGGCTGCTGTAGATGCGTGCTGAACAATTAAGTTAAATATTCAACAAAACCAAATTGAGAGATACATTCAGTCTGAAATATACACGTCTGACATTTCCTGTGTTATTGCATCCACTTGCAGTCGAGGCACAAAGAAAATGAAGAGCCACAAATACAATTTGTCAAGCGTTCTTTTCATTTAGCCTCACTGAGGCAGGCACACATGCTGTTTTTTTTTAAATGCCATCATAGTACAAGGCGAATGAAGAATTGAACTGATGATGCTTGAAGACTTTGACATAGATGTTCAAACTGAAACCAAACTCCTGAGGTATAGTTCCAACCTGACAATGTGAGATTGGAACAGTGCCAATCCTCCATGACAAATCGCGGAAAGCACAATTCTACAGTATTGTGTGGCCCTATTCAGTATCAAGCGACCAAGTTGGCTCACTGAATAAATGTGGCCAAGTATGCCAGTGACAGGACCTGAAAATATAAACCGATCTCCTGATAGCAAGGGTAAGTCTACCTCAAGCAGTAGATACCTTACCACAGCAAAGCATAACTGATCATAATTTTCACAGCTCACAAAGTGAATTACTTGAAGCTCAGCAGTTGCTTATGCAGAAATATTGCGGTTCCAAGTGCACATTGGAAGATCCCAGAAAGTTTGGTGGCAAACATCTCCTAAAGAGCATTCTAATATTATCTGATCCGTAATTTAAATGCTGTTTGTGGGACTTCACCACGTGCAGATTAGCTATCATATTTGCTACATGACAACTGCAACTACAGTTCATTTATTCGAAAGTGCTTTGATTTGCTCTAAGCTGTGTAAGACACAAGATACATGCATGTATTTCTTTGAGTTAACAGTGCGGTTGATCTATATGCTAGTGATGGCAATTAAGAAATATTTATCAGGATGCAGGATAGCCTATTCTTCCTTGAATAGTGCTTCCCAACTTTCTCCCCTGCTATGACTGCTGTTCAAGTGTGAAAGTTCTCTCAACCCTTCACTGAGAAATTGGAGGTGGGGAGAAGAGGCTATTAGCCTGGAGAACAACTATATAACTCAGTTGGGACTTAGAGCAGCCACTGACTCTGTTATGACCCCGGTTGATGTTACTAGTGGACAAGTCAGATTCCAGACTGAAACCTGTCTTGACAAAACAAAGATAATAAGGTGTGGGGCTGGATGAACACAGCAGGCCAAGCAGCATCATAGGAGCAGGAAAGCTTGACGTTTCG
>JAHRHZ010000062.1:33221082-33264777 GCA_024137785.1 Ginglymostoma cirratum
ACAGCAGGCCAAGCAGCATCATAGGAGCAGGAAAGCTTGACGTTTCGAGCCTAGACCCTTCATCAGATGAAGGGTCTAGGCCCGAAACGTCAAGCTTTCCTGCTCCTATGATGCTGCTTGGCCTGCTGTGTTCATCCAGCCCCACACCTTGTTATCTCGGATTCTCCAGCATCTGCAGTACCTTTTATCTCTTGACAAAACAAAGTTTACTTTTTGTTTTTCCAAGGCGGCCCCTCACTGAAACACAAGTACACAATGTTACAAATACAGGCCTAACCAAAATAAAACAAGTTTATTAAGCCAAAGAAATTAAAACAACAAAATAAACCAGACAATTTACATATAACACAAATTTAAAGACTTTTGAAAAATAGTAACATATAATTCCATTAATTCTAAGAAAAGTGCTTTACAGATCCCAAAAGTATCCCGTGTGGAGCCTTCTCTAACACTATTATGGAATTAATTTAACAGTGACTTAGAATGTCTGTTTGGAAAATCTAATATCTTCCTTCTGGAGTTTTCATACCCCTAGGCTTAAACATTCTCAGCTTTAAATAACCTCCTCAGGGTTTAATCCAAACACTCCTTGTCCAGAACATTCTTATTAAACTTCTTACCCTAAGGTAATCTATTTTTACTTCCCTTTCTCAGGAGCAACTACTTAACACCTCTATCATCCAAAACTTCTACAGACTCTGCAAAGTGAAACTAGAACCAACCATTTTCTTCAGCTCTGGGTGTTTCCCCCAAAATTGAAAATGTCTAGATGCTGCCATCAGAAAGTGAACCATTCTAGTGCAACAAAACCCATTAGCTCTTGACAAGGCTACCTATTCTCAAACTGTTTAAAAAGAAATCATCATGGCGATGGAGATTTTTCCAAGTTAATCAAATAAACCCTTCAGATACAGAAAAAACCCATGCGCCGTTAATTTAAAAATTTAAACTTAAAAATAAATATTGAAACATACAGAAATTACACACCCTGCATCACTTTTCTGATCTCACTGAATCAAAATTTCATCTCAAATCCCATCTGGGATCATGAGCCCCACTTTGGGAAGCTCTATTTTAGGATTTTTAATGTTGACCTGAATCAATAGACTACTTCAAATCGAAAATCTCACTTCATGCCAGTGTCAATAATGTAGAACTCCTCCATGCTGTCGATACAAAGAACTATCATAACCAACTGAAAGCACAAATTAAAATACGTTCAGTTCCACATTGCTCAACAGTATTGAAATTTAGTTTTTTTTTAAGCAGTGCTAGTAAGAAATCAAGACTAAGCAAGAGTTAAAACTGCAAAAATAAAAACGCGGACAACAAATTTGAAACTCCCCTCCTCTCTTAGCCGAAGGCAGAAAACTAGCACTTCAAAACATGTTGCTGAAGCCTGAAGTATTTCTTATACCTCTTACAACAATTACAACACAGCACATGGGGGGGGGTGAAGAGAGACACATTTAGCTTGTGCCTTTAAAGAAATGACCAACTATCCCAAGCAACTTGCATAGGCCTAAGATAACAAATCAGAAGGAATGACCAAAAGCTTGGCCAGAGAGGTGGATTTAATGATCAGAATGAGGAGGGAATTTCAGAGAGTCCTAAGCAACTGAAATCACTGTAAATGATTGGACAAAGAGAAAAGGCATGAACAAGAGACTGGTGGAAAATTGAGAGACTTCGGAGAGAGCGCTTGTATAAATTGTAAACATTGGAGAGATAGTGATGGAACAAAAAAAAATTTAAACAGAAGAATGTGAACTTTAAATTTTGAGCCGGAGGGAGATTGAAAGTCAAAGTAGATTAGTGAGGGGAGATTGGATAAAACAGCACTTGGTGCAGAACAGATTACAGGCAATTGTTATCAGTTATGGATTATCTGAAGTCGATGCAGCTTGACACGAAGAAGGCCATCAAGATCATAATGGGTAGAGAGAGTCTTAAAGTATCAAAATATGCATGAGGATTTCAGCAAATGTGTCAAGGTAAGCGCAGAGAAGGGCAATGTTATTGAGATAAAAATAGATCGTCATTGTCAGTGAGAAGATAAGGGTTCAAAAGTTCAGTGTCACCTAAAACGAAGAATTAAAAATGTTCCAGAGGAATATTTGCTGCATACTACCTAAAAGTGGAAAATGCCAACTAAAATTTGATCACTTAGGATACTTCACAATGTTACTCCTATTATTTAAGGTAAAATTTGAGTTGTAAATTGCAAAGACTATTTTCACTGACTCTCCTGGCACTGGCTTTTAAATTCAACATTGAGAAATGAAAAAGATTTGAAAAAAATGCAGGCCCAATGTACACTCCATAAGAGAAGTTTAAATGACAAACAGAAGACATCGATGTTACCTGCAGTGATCAGATAAATATCATCCCACGGGATTTTAACATTAGTTACAGGATATCCCAGTGCACTCTGGTTTCTGCAGCTGGAACCGGGGTATATCAATGTTGAGGAGCACCTTGAAAAGAGTCCAACCAACAAAGGATAGATATTGCCATATAAGACTAATCATTAACTGCAAGATTATTTTAAAAAGCCAGTTATGTGCCGTAGTAGGGATGATGCCAGAACTCTTTGGCATTTTGCCAGGTAACTACGCAATATCATGGATAAAGCTGGTCAGGTCATATTGTTCCAGAATCCTGTGTGATCGTGTCAAAGCCATCAGACACAATGCTGTAACTCCACTGGATTATGTCTGTGAAATGTCAGAACAGAGGAAATTGTGTGAATGATTTGTGGGAAGCAACAAAATGGCCATACCCAGAAATGGAAATTACTGAAATCCTGCAAAGCTCTTAAATAATTTTAGGATTTGAATTTTGGATTCCAGGGAAGAATGTAGGCAGGAAGATAGTCAAAACTTGGCACTGATTTTGATCCCAAGTTTACTTGATCTGTTGTTAGCCATTCATATAAAATTGAGAAGAAAGTGTGTCGTGAGGAATCACTGGACCTGAAACATTCACTCTTACATTTTTCTTCACAGATGCTGCCAGGCCTGCTAAGCTTTTCCAGCAACTATGTTTTTTGTTCCTAATTTACAACATCCGCAGTTCTTTCAGTTTTTATTGCGTATATATAATTGTGAAGTGACCATCAACGCACAGAATTTTTTTTTTAATATACAACTTTTACATGTTCAACTTCAAAGAAAGATGGTGTGTGACAAGTAACTTGTTAAATCAACATCAAAAGGCTTACTTGCAGAAAACAAAGGAAAAAAACTGATGGATGCACAGGTCATACATGCATCACTGCTTTGACACATCATCGTGCAGTGTTCCTAGGTCCTAGGAAGAAGTAAAGTTGTGGTAATATCACTGGACCAGCAATCCAGAAGCCAAAGCCATTATTCCGGGGACGTGGGCTCACATCCTACCATGGCACATAGCAAAATCTGAATTCAATAAAACAAATCTGGAAGGAAAACTGGCCTATCCAACTTTAAGGCAATCTACACCAAACATCTGATGGCAATGTAACCATATTAGTTATTGGAAAGACCCATCCAGTTCATTAGTATCCTTTGGGGAAGGTAATTTCCATTCTTCCACATGGCCTACATGCGACTCCAGACCTACAGTTACGTAGTTAACTCCTACCTGCCTTCTGGTAAATTCCAAAAGGCACCAAATGCTGATTGAGCCAGTGAGCCCGTTTCCCATGAACAAATAAAAAAAATCTAATACATGTGAAAGATGCAAATCCAAAATAACGTAGATGCTTACACATCAAAAACACATTTGTTAAACATTCAAGTCTCAACAGATTCTTTTCTTTTAATATATTGTTATATTTCAGTACAGAATCATAGAGAAGTTATGGCACAAGGGGAGGCCATTTGGTGCATCACGATGATACTGACGCTCTTCCTGCACGAATTCAGCTAATGCCACCCTCACCTTTGTCTCATTTTCCTTTCCAGATAATGATCCAAGTTCATTTGAATGCCTCAGATGAACCTTTTCAACAGACCCACAAGCACTGTAATCGTTGCATAAAAATGTTGCCTTTACATCTTTAGCCAATTACCTTAAATCTGTGCCTTCTGATCTTGATCCTTCCACAAGTGGAAGGAACTTCTCCCCATCTACTCAGTCTGAAGACCTCGTGATTTCAAGAAGAACATTCCCATTATCTCCCATCCACATAATTGAAGTCCCTCATCCCTGTAATTAATTTTGTGATTCTTTCCGACATCCTTTTTAATGTCTGCACATTCTTCCTTAAGTGTGGCACTCTCAACTGGGTAAGGTACTCCATTTAAGGTCGAACCAGCGTTTCATACAATTTCAAGTTAAAAAGGAGTCAGGATTAACTATAATAACCTCATAATTGAGCATGGCCGATTACAATGAAGAAATCCTTTATAGTGTCAGCCTGAGGGACAATTTTTGCCACCCTGAAGATCTTGATGGGTCATCCCATGGGTAATGGGGAAATGAGAACTATCTGCCTCAGGAAAATTCTAAGCGATGGTGTATCACCATGAAGACCTCGACATGTCATACTTAGTCAGTCACTGAATTACACACCCAGGCTCTGCTGGAAGCAAGTCAGCTTATATTGCTGCTCTGTGTTCAAATGTTCAAAACTGGCAATTTCCAGAATAACAACATTCCATAGCCTAAAAATTTTTGACATGGGGAAATCTAAAAGGTGCACCCATTATTATTTACTGCCCACCCGTTAAAAGTCAACCACATTGCTGTGGGTCTGGAATAACATGTAGGCTAGACCAGGTAAAGATGGCAGTTCTCTTCCCTAAAGGATGTTAGTGAACCAGATGATTCTTTCTGACAAACGGCAATGGATTCATGGTCAACGTTAGATTCTTAATTCCAGATTTTTACTGAATTCAAATTCCATCATCTGTTATGGCAGGGTTTGAACCTGGGTCCCCGAAACATTACCTGGGTCTCTGGATTAACATTCCAGCGATAATACGATTAGGCCAACACCTTTCTTTTCTTTGATAAGAGCTGATGTAAAGTATTAATTTAACACCTCAGCCTCCTGGTGTAAATCTCTTTAAGCAGCCCTATTCCTCGTCTCATCATTTTTTTTTTTAGTACTTATAGGAGAAGGATATGGAAGATATAGAATGTTGGGAAGTAGCTTCATCTTGAAAAATGCCCATATTACAGGGGTGGTGGTGCTGGATGCCTTAAAACGCATAAAAGGTAGATAAATCCCCAGGACCTGATCAGGTGTACCCTAGAACTCTGTGGAAAGTGAGGGAAGTGATTGCTGGGCTATCATCGATAGCCACAGGTGAGGTGGCAGAAGACTGGAGGCTGGCTAATGTGACGCCACTATTTAAGAAAGATAGTAAGGAAAAGCCAGGGAACTATAGACCGATGAGCATGACATCAGTGGAGGGCAAGTTGTTGGGGGGAATACTGAGGGACAGGATTTACATGAATTTGCAAAGGAAAGGACCGATTAGGGATAGCCAACATGGTTTTGTGCGTGGGAAATCATGTCTCACTAACTTGATTGAGTTTTTTGAAGTAACAAAGTGAATTGATGAGGGTGGAGTGGTGGACATGGTACATGTGGACTTCAGTAACTCCATTCAACAAGGTTCCTCATGGTAGATTGGTTAGCAACTTTGGATCACAAAGAACTAGCCATTTAGATGCAGAACTAGCTCGAAGGTAAATGACAGAGGGTGATAGTGGAGGGTTGCTTTTCAGACTGGAGGCCTGTAACCAGTGACGTGCCACAAGGATCGGTGCTGGGTCCACTGCTTTTCGACATTTATATGAATGACTTGAATATGTAGTGAACAGCTAAGAAGGTCACCTCAGAGTACAACAAGATCTTGATCAGATGGGCCAATGGGCTGACCAGTGGCAGATGGAGTTTAATTTAGATAAATGTGAGGTGCTGCATTTTGGAAAAGCAAATCAGGGCAGGACTTATGCACTTATTGGTAAGGTCCTAGGGAGTGTTGCTGAACAAGGGGACCTTGGAGTACAGGTTCATAGTTCCTTGAACGTGGAGTCGTAGGTAGATGGGATAGTTAAAGTGGCATTTGGTAAGCTTGCCTTTATTGGATAGTGCATTGAGTATAGGAGTTGGAAGGTTATGCTACAGCTGTACAGGACACTGGTTAGGCCACTTTTGGGATACTATGTGCAATTCTAGTGTCCCTGCTATAGGAAAGATATTATGAAACTTGAAAGGGTTCAGAAAAGATTTACAAGGATGCTGCCAGGATTGGAAGATTTAAGCCATACGGAGAGGCTGAATTGGCTGGGGCCATTTTCCCTGGAGCTTCAGAGGCTGAAGGGTGGCCTTTTTTTTTTTTTTTTAAATTCTTTATTCATTCACAGGATGCAGACGTCACTGGCCAGGCAGCATTTATTGCCCATCCTTAATTGCCCAGAGGGCAGTTAAGAGTCAGTCACATTGCTGCAGGTCTCGAGTCACGTGTAGGCCAGACCAGGTAACGATGGCAGTTTCCTTCCCTAAAGGATATTAGTAAACCAGATGCGTTTTTCCAACAATCGACAGTGGATTCACAGTCGTCATTAGATTTTTAATTCCAGATGTTTGAGTTAAAATTCCACCGTCTGCTGTGGCAGGATTCGAACCTTGGTCCCTAGAATGTTATCTGGGTCTCTGGATTAACAGTCCAGTGATAATACCACCAGGAAATTGCCTCCCCGATGTCGCCTTATAGAAGTTTCTAAAATCATAATGGGCATGGAAGGATAAATAGACAAGGTATTTTCCCTGGGGTCGGGGATTCCAAAACTAGAGGGAATAGGTTTAAGGTGAGAGGGGCAAGATTTAAAAGGGAGCGAAGGGGCAACTTTTTCATGGAGAGGGTGGTCCATGTATGGAATGAGCAGCCAGAGGAAGTGGTGGAGGCTGGTACAATTACAACATTTAAAAGACATCTGGATGGGTACACAAATAGGAAGGGTTTAAGAGGCATGTGGGCCAATGCTGGCAAATGGGACTACATTTATCAAGGATATCTGGTTGGCACGAACAAGTTGGACCGAGGGTCCGTTTCCATGCTGGACATCTCTATGACTTTAATCACAATGACATATAGTGCAGGAGGAGAGGATGTTGATTGGTCGATAAATTGACCCCGATTGGCTTCTCAAATTTCTGGGTAACTGAAAAAAGACAAGGCTTGAACATAATCCTTTTGTTTGTGATGGGTTTTTGATTAAGAATACAGTTGATTTGATTTGATTTATTATTGTCACATGTACCTACATACAGTGAAAAGTTTTGTGTGCAGTACGGACAGATCATACCATGCAAAGTGCATTAGGGTGATAGAACAGAGTGAGGAATACAATGTTACAGCTGCAGAAAAGGTGCAAAATGAGCAAGATCAACATTAAATTTTTAATTTAAGAGGTCCGCTCAAATGTCTAACAACAGCAGGGAAGAATTTGTTCTTGAATCTGTTGGTACATGAGTTTAAGCTTTTGTATCTTCTGCCTTGTAAGAGATTATAATAGGCGGGAGGTGTCTTTGATTGTATTGGTTGCCTTCCTGAGAAAGCAAGAAGTGTAGATGGAGTCAGGCGGATGGAAGGTTGGCTCGCATGATGGACTAGGCTGTGTTCACAAGTCTTTGTAGTTTCTTCTGCGCTGCCCAGCACCATTCGTCATACCAAACTGTGATGCATTCAGATAGAATGCCTTCTGTGGTGCATCTATAAACAGTGGTATGAGTCTTTATTGACGCGCTGAATTTCCTTTGCCTGCTGAGGAACTCGAAACATTGTACTTTCTTGCCCGTAGCATTAACATGGGTGGACCAGGACGGATTGTTGATCATCACTCCAAAGGATTTGATGCTCTCGATCGTCTCCACCTCCGCTCCATTGACACAAACAGGGGCATGCCCTTCACCTCTCTTTCTGAAGAAAATAGCCAGCTATTTTGTTTTGCTGATGTTAAGGGAGCGATTGCTATCATTACACCATGCCCTCAAGCACTCTCTCCTTCCTGCACTCTGCCTTGTCATTGTTTGAAATCCAGCCTACAATGGTGGCATTTGCTTCCAGACAGCATGACTGAGCCAAATCATGAGCTTGAGCGATTATTGTATATCATTCGTTGGTCTGAGCCCATAGCTCTCTCATTGGAGAGAGATAACTGATGGTGGATTAACCCTGAAGGTCACCATGCCTCAGGTGAGGAGAGGGGGTCCTTCTTGGTAACCTCAGCTGATGCAGGAATTGAACCCAAACTGTTGGCATTGACTCTGCAGTGCAAATCAGCCAGTCAGCCAACTGAGCTAACCGACGCTCCTTAGCATGCTCAGGGTCATTTATTTAATAGGACAGGCACAGACTGATCAATGATTCCCAAGTTTCATCACCTTGGTAACCTCCATTTTCCATTATAGATTTTTTTTCACACTTGTAAGTATTCAGCCCAAAAATGAGCCCAGAGACATTACCATTAGCCACTTTTAACCAGTCCTATTCCAGACTTCCTCTTCATCCCCAGGGCTGGAGATGATTCTACTCTGGCCAAAAAGCTCACTGAGTGTGGAAGATAGTAGCATAATGAAACTGGAGTAGGAATCCAGAGGCTCAGGCAAATGCTTTACAGGCGCCGTAGAATTTTATAAAATCATGAGGGGCATGGATAGAGTGAACAGCCAACTTCTTTTCCCCAAGGTAGGGGAGTCCAAAACTAGAAGTCTTAGGTTTAAGGTGAGGGGGGGAAAAGATTTAAACGGGACTTAACAGGCAACTTTTTCACACATAGGGTGGTGCGTGTATGAAAGAGTACCAAAGGAAGTTTTGGAGGCCAGCGCAATTATAATATGTAAAAGGCATCTGGATGGTTACATGAATTGGAAGGGTTTAGAGGGATATGGGCCAAATGGGACTGGATTTAGTTGGGTTATCTGGTTGGCATGGACGAGTTGGACCGAAGGGTCTGTTTCCGTGCTGTATATCTCTATGACCATATCTACTGAAGTCGTTGGAGCACCTTTCTTTTGTAAGCTGCCAATCATTTCTCAAGTTCTGCTTGCTTCTCTTATTTGCTTTTTCACCTCCCCTCTGAACCTTCAATATCCTCTTGATTTTCAACTTTATTTTCGAGCTGAAATCTGTCAGTCATTAGCACATTTTCTTTTTCCATTCTTTATCTTAATTCCTCTCTCCTGTGTCATACAGGGAGCTTTGGATTGGTTTGTCCTACCTTTCCCATTTGAAGAAATATCCCTTGACTGAACCCTCTTCTTCAAAATTTCTATATATACACTGAACAGATTTGATAGCATCTCTGAAGGAGAAATAAAGTTATGCTTTGAGTCAAGTGTAACTTTTCTTCCTTGTCTATTTAATTTGCTTTCTAAGCACAATTGGATACAGATTTCCAACCAATTTGAGAAAACTGAATACATCATTTTTAGTTCCCACTGAAAACTTCAATTCCTTAGCTACTGACTCCACACTTCTTCCTGGTACATCTGACCTCAAAATGTGCTTCCAACTTTATAACCACACCATCACAAAGACTGCTTATTTCAACCTCCATGACATGACCTTACTTTCAGCAGCAGATGAGCTAAGATTTTGTTTATACCCTTGCTCCCTCACTAGATTAGACTATTCCTACATACTTGTGGTTGGTCTTCCACATTCTACCCTCTGTAAACTTGAGGACGTCCAAACTCTGTCATAGATATTTTAACTCACACCGAGACCCATTCAACTATCACACCTTTGGTCGCTGACCTATGTTGACTTTCAGTCAAGCAACATCCCGATTTAAAATTCTCAGTATTATCAAATATCTCCACGGCTTGGTTCTTCCCGTTCTTAGTAATCTCTTCCAAGCCCACATCACTCTGATAATAACAAAACTCTACTTCTGGCCTTAAGCAGTGTGATTTTATTTGCTCTATTATGTCTTCTGTTGCCTTGGCCCTACATTCTGCAAGAAGCTCCAAACATCTTGCTCACCTTCTTTAACATACTCCTTAAAACCCTCACTTTGACCGAGCATTTGGTAAGCTGACCACTACTTCGTGATGTGTGCCATTTTTGTTTCATATTGTTCCAGTAAACACTTAGCAACATTTTATTACCTCGAAGGCTCTATGTGACATTGTTTTATTATTAAATATTCTAATTTGCACCTTCTGATTCAGACCCTGTATATCCCCAGATCTTATATCTAATTACATCAGGAAACCGACAGATTGCTTTTCCCAGCGCACAGTTTCCACACTCCTGTAGAGGGTGCCCTACTGCTCTGAAGCAAAATAACTTAAATCACAACGCAGAAGCTCACAAAGTTTCTGGGCCAGTGAAATTAACAGTTACTTTCCTGCTGGTCACAAAATCCAGGTCATTGTCTTTGCCTTTTTTGACCTAGTTAATACTTTTAAATATCAATTTCTGTTAAGATCACTGTTACTGTTTGAATAATTAGATTGTCTTCAAATCATGAACTCAAATGAATATCCACAGCAGCTGCTGTATGAGATGCTTTCTTCGATTTAGCATTACTGACTATTCCCATGAGCATTCTTGTGATTTCAAGTCACTTGATCAGCTTAATATCTAGTCAAACAATAGTATGACAAATATTATAACAAATAAAACTCCTTGAAGTGCACTGGATAGTCACATACCCTGTGTTTACCCCTCCTCCTCGCATTTCTTGTATCTTGTCAAAGATACTCAATCTAGTGAAAGGGGCCTAATTCCAAACCCAGAAACTGTCTTGTCATAGAAATGCTTAGTTAAATTCAATATATTTCATGGAGTGAAGAGAACTATGTTAGGAATTGATTCACTGAGCTATCAATGAAAACTGTAACTCAAAGTGATCCCAATTCCCTACAGCATCTACTGAGCTAACATATATAGTATGCTAACTGTAAATAATTCCAAAGTTGCAACAGATTTTCTTTTATAATTCAGAATACTAGATTTAATCTTAATTCCAGATCATTTTCATTGTTTAATTTAAAGGAACAGCATAAATAAGAAATTCTTCCAAGATCAAAGAAAGCAAAATCATCAAAACTAAGTGGTGTAATTCACTTAAATTTCAACTTAATTGTTACTCACTTCCTCTTCTGTCATATTCCTTTAAACTCAGAGGTGAGAAACATTGATAAATTGTTTGCTACTGCATGCCCCTCAGTATAAAATTTAGTAAACTGGTGAATCAAAGACAATACAACTTAAGTGGAACCAACTGTCAAAAGCATTTGAGGAAAGTATTTAGAATATTGGAAAACTCAGTCTCTTGTGTATATGAATACTGAAGAATTTGAGAGACGGAAGAATCCCTCAGATGAGAAACCAGATTGATTGTTGTTACACAATCATCATACACAGAAAACAGCATTTATGCTCAAAATACATCTGGTATAGCCAAATGTTAACTCCCGAAAGCATTCAAACACGCATTACTAAATGATGTTCTATAAGCACTGCTGAATTGAAACAACAGCAATCTGGCAATGAAAGTAGCTAAATAAATGTTTTGTAAGATTACTCGCTGCTTTGGGATTAAAGAGGAATGCCAATGTCTCTTATGCAGACAAAATGCAGGACAGGAAGTAGGGAAATTACAACCGTAGAAAAATTTACAGAATTTGGAATCAAACATGCACAATAAAGACAGTCATAAATGGTCAAAAACGTTTTTTTCAATTACTTTTACGTATGTAGGTGACAACATGCCCGTAGAACTGCTTTTGTAATTGGAAATCAGAATATGTTAAGCTCGTCCAAGCCCCTACATACCAATGAATGCAATGTGTGGATCTCAGGAATCAATCATCACAATTAACCCATCAGGTAGAGGTTCTAGATTAGGGTTTTCAAGAAGTGGATAACAGCACTTCAGGACCGGTGAAAAAACAGGAAACAATAGTCTGGAGGAGTTAACTCTGCACAGGGAAAGCAGAAGACAAAGACAGTAAAAAAACAATAACACAAGGAGGGAAAAGAGGGTGATTGCAAGCAACAACTGAATGCGAGGGGATAGGAAGCTTCATTTGAATCAGGCTGGGTCCAATGCCCTGCAGTATCAATGTAATTAGGGTCAAAAGTACAAAGTGCCGGAGAAAGCGGATCTGGCATGATCTGTAGAGCAAGAAACAGAGTTAATGGAATGTCAGAGCTGAAAGCAATTGGGAAAAGAGTGGTATTTATACTGATAACAGATTGGAGGAGTTGGGGACAGTGTTGGGGCGAGGCATGGGGGGTGTTAAACATAGGGACTGCTGATAAGTTGGGAGGGAGATAAATACCGAGGACGGTGCTAACAAAAAAAAAAATCTAAATGCTTGAAAATAGGTTGACTTGCAGGGAGCAGCCCACACAAAAGAGGGCCCAGGGGTATGTGGGTGCGTAACTAACATGAACAGCGTTCACATTCTGAAATTGTTGAATTCAATGTTGAGTCCTGAAGGCTGTAACGTACCTAGGTGAAAGATGAGGTGTTATTCCTTCAGCTGGGGTTGAACTTCCCTGGAGCACTACAGTAGGCCTGAGACAGAAATGTGGACATGGGAACAAAGGTGGTGTGTTTAAGTGGCAGGCAACTGAAGGTTTGGGATCAGTTTTACAGAGAGCATAGGCATTCAACAAAGCGGTCATCCAGTCTACGTTGCGTAGAAGAGACCACATCGGGAGCAGTGAATATATTGGACTAGATTGAATCAAGTGTAGGTAAGTCGCTGCTTCACCTGAAAGACATGTCTAAGGCCTCGGATTATGAGGAGGGAGGCAGCGAATAGGCAAGTGTTGCATCTTTGGTGATTACAAGGAAAAGTGCCATGGGGTTGTGAAGTGGTGTTAGGAATGGTGGAGAAGTGGACCAGGGTGTCCGAGAGGGAACGGTCCTTGCAGAATGCTGACAAAGGAGGAGAGGAGAAGGCATGTCTGACGGTGACATCATACTGAAGTTGCAGAAACAGCGGCTTATGATCCCTCAGATGTGGAGGCTGATGAGCTGGAAAATAACGACCATGGGGACTCTGTCCTTGTTGCGGGAGGGAAGGAGGGCAGGGGCAGAAGTATGAGAAATGGGTGGCACAGGGCCAACGGCCCTGTTAACCATGACAGCAGGGAATCCATGCATGCGGGAAAAAAGTGGACAACTCCAAACCCCTCACTACAGAAGATGGCATCAGAGCAGATGCGACAGAGACTGGAAAACTGGAAAAATGGAATGCAGTATAACTAGGGCTATAGATTGGGCTCTAACCTAACCTAATTAGTTTGGCAGGGGTGTGTCAATTAAAGGGAAGTTTAAAAAATAAAAAAGAACAAATGTAAAGTAGTCAGGATAGGAATGATAATCAAGGTGTAACAGGAAGGTGCAGAAAATATACACAGGAAGAGGGCAGAAAGTAGAGTCAGAATAAGGAATAATAGTACAACAATAAAACTTAAGGTTTGTTTTAATTTTGCTGTGTGCAGCACTTCTAACAAGGTATTTGAGTTATCGGCACAAATAAAAATAAGTGAATATGACCTTATGGCTATTACAGGTGTGATTGCAGGGTGACCAAGATTGGAAACTGAATATTCAAGAGTTCTCAATGCTTTGAAACAGTAAGTAAAAAGAAAAAGAAGATGGGATAATTTGGTTAATAAAGGAAGGTACTAGTACAATAGATTGTGGTGTGCAATCAGTTTGGGGGGGGAAGTGAGAAATGACAAGGGAAAGAGGACATCTGTAGGCCCTTGAGGATTTTTTAATATCCCTATTACGCGAACGACAACAGGAAGATACTACCTGTCCCGACACACTCATCACGCTACCTTACATCTGAACTGACCACAAGACTCCTACGACCACTGAGCAGAGTAGCACACAAACCCACATCAACCCTATGACAGCTGCTCACCCGAACCAAAGACCCACTACGGACAGGACCAACGTCATACACAAGATTCACGGCAGAGACTGTGACGAACACTACATCGGACAAACACGAAGGAAATTAACGAGGGTACACGAGCATCAACTGGCTACAAAAAGACACTATCAATACTCACTCATCTCTATCCACATGGATAAGGAGAACCACCAAATCAACTGGGACAAGACCAAAATTCTGGGACAAGCAAAGCAGAGACAAGCACAGGAATTCCTAGAAGCCTGGTACTTCACGAAGAAAGCCATCAACAAACACATAGAGCTCAACCCCATATACATTCCACTGCGAAGGAAAACCGGAAGTGAGGTGATCCAGCTCAACAGACTCCAGAGTTCAAATAACAGGCAGGAAACCACAACGGCGCTTCATCGGAAGCTGTACTGATGATGATGTTACCCAGCAGGGTAATGAAACATCTGGGGAAAAACAACGAACCAGCTTGGCGAGCCAACCACCCACAACATCCACAACCTGAGCTACAAATCTACTCTAAAAATTGGGAATGTGTTTTAGGAACCAGCAGTGGATGATTAAAAACAAATGAAGAGGGAGAAAATTGATTATGAAAATAAACTAGCAAGAAAACAAAATAAACAGACAGAACTTCTGCAAGGATATGAAAAGTGTTAAATACCTGCAGTGTTAAGCTAAATTAAATGCAGGAATCTTGGAGGATGCAACTGGAGGCTCAATAAAGGTGAACAAAGATACAGCAGATAATTTCAACCAATATTTAGAATCTGCACTGTTGCAGTCACCCAAGCCATCTTCCATTTCATCTGAAGGTCTAAGATGGACTGTGTCCATATGCACACCATGGACAAAACGCTGGACAGGGCAGCGCACCCAACACCGCCCTCCTCCTTATGGCCATCTGTGTGCACAGCTGGATCAAGCTGCAGGTAGACCCTCAGTGTTTGCATACTGATGTTCTACCTGACCTGCTGTAGTGAAGGATGGGACTGAAATTGCTGCCACAGAACACTCCCAAGTAGTTGGACCATTCCGTATCACCTGTGTTGTGAAATCTGGGAAAGGGAAACACCAATGATGGCAAGTCCATCAGGAAGTGGTCAGCATATAGCATTCTTGTGACCCTGTGGGAAAAGGAGAGGGTGGATCCTGCTAGGTTGTTTTCTGAGCAAACTGTCAAAGTCATTTCGCAGAAGATCTCATTGCCAGAGCTTTCCAACAAACTTCAAGAGATTGCTCGGTTAGTGGTGAAAAAGGCACTACGTACGAGATCCTTCTTGGATGCCCAGACTCTGTACCACCACACGCTCCAGTAGAGAGACTGTTACAGACCTCCCTCTGGAATGTGCCTTTGCTGAGGCATCCAATCAGAATATAATCATGCACTGCCTGGACTGGACAGAGTTCAGGGACACTATTTGTCAGAAAGAAACCCAAAAGAACTGCAGCTGTTGGAAATCAGAAACAAAAACAGAAAATGCTGGAAAAACTCAGCATGTTTGGCAGCATCCGTGGAGAGAAATCGGAGTTAATGTTTCAGGTCCAGTAACCCTTCTTCAGAGTATGGGTCAGGCTTTGATTGCGATTTGTAAAGGGTTAACAAGACCTGCTGTTCAATGGTACAGCATGTAGAAAGACAAAAGAGACAACGCAATCAAGGACTGGCTTTCCACTGTGAATCCATTGCAGTGTTAAACATCACTTCTGTTGTACTTGGTCAGATTCGGAACTTTACATTAAAGTTGATTTCAGAATCTTATAGTACAATATATGGGTAATAAAGAATAAAACCACTTCATCTCTGAACTATTGGTTAACTATGATAATAAATGCATCAACTGAGGAAAGGTCACCGGACACGAAACGTTAACTCTTTCTTTCTTCACAGATGCTGCCAGACCTGCTGAGCATTTCCAACGACTTTTGTTTTTGTTCCTGACGTACAGCATCCGCAGTTCTTTTGGTTTTTATAAAGTAAATACACGCATCATCCCAAAGTTAATTATTTTTTAAAGAACTGGTGGCAAGAAATACAAAACTCTCCACTACCAAATAAATCCAGATTCTAATCATGTTCCTTTTTCTCCATCATGGTACGTTTCATCCAACCTAACTTTACACAGAAAGCTGGGACAAAAAAAAACAAGCTGCAATGCTGCTAACACACAAACTGTTATTTGAGATGGCCATTTAATCTATGTTCATATATGGAACCAAAAAATCACAAAGTTAAAAAGCCAAAATCAGCGTTTTTCATGAAACAAATTTTCGTTGGGTTTTGTTTAAAAGCAAAACTTTTCAATGAATTATGATAGATTAAAATGTATATAACACATATTAAGTAGTTGATTTGATAAGTGATCTCCATATTAACGGGGAATATAAAAAAAAGGTAGCCATGCAACATAAATCAAAGCAGGTTTTGTTATAAGGAAGTTATTTTTAGTACTGAACTATCAACCGAAAGCTAAACAAAACTATGGTTACAGGTGCACCAGATACTCAAATTCATATTTTGTTACTTCAACGTTTTAATTAGACGCTTGGTATATTTTGTTGGCTCATGGATGCGTTGGACATGTGAAGATCTGACATTTACATAAACAGAAATCTCTATGGTTTTTAAACCAATCTTATGAGCCTACAATATTATTTATTTAAAGAAATGTTTCTACAATTGCGAAGATTTCAGAGTGATGGCTCTCCAAATATTTACTTTTACAACAAATCTATGCAGACATTCTGGATTAAAAAAATATACTCAGCAGTTCACGAGCGGACAAAACCAAACAAACCAAAAAAAAAAAAAAAAACAACTTATACAACCGAGCATTTCCTGCGAGATAAAAATCAGGTGATACCATAGACTCTGCCATGTCCTACACAGATGGAGACTATTTGGCCCACGATGCCTGTGCTGGTCAAAAATCTGTCTACATTAATCCCATTTTCAAAGTTTTTGTCCGTGGCCCTGAAGGCTACAATAATGCAAATGCATATCTAAAAATTGTTTAAATGTTACCAGATTTTCTGACCCAGTTACCCTTTCAAGCAGCGAGGTACAAATTTCCACCAATTTCTGAATAAAAACAATTTCTCTTCAACCATTCTATGTTTAATAACATTTTGACTAATGGACAAGTGCATTCTTGTCCACTCTATGCCCCTCAATTTGATATACTTCGATCAAATTCTCTCCCAACCATCACTGCTTCAATGTAAACAACCTTTGTCTATCAATCTACCCTCATAGCTCAGACCCTCGAGATCAGGCAGCATCCAGGTAAGTGCCTTCTGCACCTTCTCTACTGCAATTACATCCTTCTCTTAGAACTGCAGTCAGAACTCTAGTTATGGCTGACCAGCATTTTAGACAGTTGCCGCATAATCTCCTTACACTTGTATTCTGAGCCTCGACCAACAAAGGCAAGTATCCCCTGTGCCTCCTTAACCATCTTAGCTATCTGCACGGCTACCTTCAGGGATCTTTGGATGCGCACACTATCATTCATTGTGTAGTCCCTTGCCTCGATAGCCCTCCCCAAGTTTTTCTGGGTTGAATTCTATTTGTCAATACTCTGCCCTGCTGACCAGGCTGTTGATATCCTTCCACAGATTATGACTATTCTCCTCACTACATACCACCCTAGTAACTTACACGTTATCAGCAAACACTTCGATCTTTTAACTTCAAATCATTCATGTGTGCCATAATCAGCAACAGCCCCATCACCAAGCTCTGTGGAACTTCACTGGAAACAGACCCAGTCACAGAAACATCCCTCAATGTTCATGCTTTGCTTCCTGCCCCCTTATTCAATTTTGGGCCAAACGTGCAATTTGCCTCGAATCCCATGGGCTCTTACCTTCTTGGTCAGTGTTCCAGGAAGCTTTCAACCAAAGCTTTGCTGAAGTCCGTGTAGCCAACGTCAAAAGTGTTGCCCGAATTAACACTCCTGGTCACCTCAAAAAATTAATCAAATGGGTCCAACACGAACTGGCCTTCACAAGGCCCTGATTAATCACTGTCTCTGCAAGTGCCGATATATTCTGTCCAATAAACATCCCCACCTGTGGCCTTTAATATCCTAGTCTGTCCTATGATTAAAAAGGAAGGAATGATGCTAGCAGTCCTCCAACCCTCTGGTACCTCACCTGTGGCCAGAGAAAGAATTTGAAAATAATGCTATGGCCCTATCTCCTCCATTGTCGCTATCAACAGCCTGGAATATATCATATTCAGGCCTATAGGTTTTTCCACGTTTAAGGCAACTAAACTCACTGATACCTCCTCACTATAGGCTAATTTCATCTTATATTTCGCAGTCTTCCAAGCTGATATCCACGCCCTTGTTTTTTTTTCATTATGAAGACCGACGCAAAGTATTCGTTGAGCATAATGCCCAGATCTTCCACGTCTAGACACAGATTAATTCTACTGTCCCTAACAGATGCTAATCTTCTCTGGTTATTCTCTTGCACTTATGTTTTAAATCCTTTCGGACTTCCTTTATTCTACCAAAGTTGCTTTCTCATGTACCCTTTGCTTTCCCAATTTCCCTTTTCAGTTCCCTCCCGCACTTTCTATACTTCACGAACCCTTCCCGTTTGAGCTATCGGTATCTACTGTAAGTTTTTTTTTTTCCCCTAATCCTAACCTTTATGCTCCTTGATATCCAGATTCTCCAATCTTGGTCCCACCCTTCGTCTTTATGAGAAAGCCCTGCGCTTTCACCATTTCCTCTGTGAATGCCTCTCATAGCTCTGCACTGCTCCTAGCCAAATCATATCTTCGTAACGTTAGCTTTTTCCAGTATGGAACCTTTATACCTAGAATATCCCTATCCTTTTCCATAACCACACTAAATATGATCACTATCTCTAAAATGTGCACCTACTTATATACCTGCCACTTGGCCAAGCTCAGGGCCAAACAGGATGTGGAGCTTTCTATATACTGGCTAAAAAAAATTCTGGATGCAATTTAAGAATTTTGTTTCCATTCTACCTTGTGGTCCACCTGCTTCAGGTGGGGTGGAAGAAGTGTGGAAGAGCAATAGTGGTTAGGGATTCATTGAAGTGGACTAGTTGGGCGTTTTTGCAGCCATGGGTGTGACTTCACAGTGGAATATTGTGTCATGGGTGCTACGGTCAAGGACGTCATGAAATGGCTGCAGAGCATTCTGGGGGAAAGGTGCACAACCAGAAGTCTTGGTCCTTTTTAGGACCAATGACATAACACGAAAACTAATCCAGTTAATAATTGGATGGTTAAAATCCCCTATTACTAGCTTATTTAGTTTCACTGCTCTGATTGTGATTACATATTTGATGTAATATCTTTCCCTGTCTGCTAGAGAGGTTACAGGGACCTAATTTGTGGAATTGAGCCCAGGCAGGTGGAAGGCATTTCAGGACCATTTTAGGGGGTTATAACAGCCTTTTGTGTTTTTACCCCCACCCATATAGCCTCATTTGATGATTCCTCTCAGATATTATCCCCCTTTACGACTAGAATTCATTCCTCAAATCAATATCGCAACCTCCTTCTTCAATGCTACTCTCCATCTCGTCTGAATACCCTACAACCAGGAAACCTGCCCGTCCTTCAGTCGAGTTCTCTTTATAACAATGATATCATAGTCCCATGCATCTGACTGTGTCCTCATCTGTCCTATTTCATTCCTCAGGCTCTTTGCATCGTTATTTCCTTTCCTATCTAACCTATGTTGCCCCTGCTTTCCATACTCACATGTTAACTTCTAACTTCATCTCAGTTTCTCTCCCCTCTGAGCCACTTGTCAGGCTCTCATCATTGTATAAATTTAGTTTAAATCCAGCCCAACAATACTACCAAACTTCCCTGAGAGCATATCTGCCGCATCGCTGTTCAAATGTGACTCATCTACATTGTACAATTCCCACTTCCTGCAGAATGGGTCCCAATAGCTCTGAAACCTAAAATTTTCCCTCCTACACCATCTCTTCAGCCACGCATTCAACTGCTGTGCCCTTCTATTCCTGCGTTCACAACTGCTCAAATGACACGTGACTGCTCAAATGAAATAATTTAAAAATCTCTAAACACCAGTGGAAATTAGAAATTTAGTCATGTAAGACAGTTACTGTCTAAACATCACATGACTAGAGAAATTGCATGTTCATGTATTTCTCTGTTCAGCTATAACAATTGCATTGTATCCTTCTATACACAGTATTTTCAAGTAAAATGGTGCTTCACAACACTAAATCCATAAATATTCCACATAAAATTTTAAGTGTAACTAAATCCAAAGTGTAAATCCAAGTGTGTTGATCTCAATATATTCTACTGTACTACAGATATTGTATTTCCATGAGAATTCCCACCATCTTTCAACTGCCATGAAATATTCAAATAACCCTGCAAATTATATTAACATGGTAAAAGGTATAGTCCATCTATGGGCAAGACATTCTATTCCAATACAATACCCAAGTGTTCAAGCTTTTCTTAAATATTCCAGAAATGTTCACACTTTAAAGCATGTGACATAAGAGCAAACAGGTGGGCTGCTTTCAGTTCAAGCAGAAAATCTGATTCCATGTAATCACAGAGATAATTTATCAGATCTTATTATTGATATATTTGAGTTTCTTTCAGCTTCTTTTACCATGATAGAAGACCACGATAAACTACAAGTACTACATTGAAAGCTTTTTCTTCAATTTAGTCAAAACAATCGTGGTGGTTCATGACTGCTTCACTTTTTTAAAATCTATTTATTAGTTACAAGGTGTGGTTGCAGGGAGGCGATGGCCTCGTGGTAATGTCACTGGACTGTTAATTTGGGCAATTAAGGATGGGCAATAAATGCTGGCCTAGCCAGCAACGCCGTCATCCCATGAATGAATAAAGAAATAAAAATGCATAAAGTGAAACCTCTATTTCCATGAAGAATAGAAATTATTGGGTAATTTTGCTTTAAATCATACTTTGAGACAACAATGGTGTTCATGACAGAGATGGATGCTACCCAAAAATTATTCGCATTTGTCGGAACATTTATCAAAAGGCACATTGTTTGGGTTCAAAAGCATTTGATTTGGATTGAGGTGGAGGAAGGAAGTATTCAACAATTTGATGCATGCAATGTCACAGTTTAAACTGTTGCATTTCTGGGCTTGAGCAGCTGATTTGCATTGCAAGAATAGAAATATCATTAAAGCTATTTATGACATTGCTTTTGTTGGCAATTAATGCACAAATATTGGTATTTCATGAAACTCTCAGGGAGGTTGAAGGTGAGGTAAGAATAATAGGAATCATATAGCAATGTTTTTCAATTTGCAGTTCGCACATTGAATCGTCCTCACCACAAGTTGCTGTACAATTAACATTTTAAAAATAGTGACTTTCTTGAATTACTTTGACATAAAATTTGTTTTTATTTCGAGAGTCTGCTATGTCGTATTTTCTTGGTCTTTATGGATGTACTCCATCTGACCCTAGCATAATGTTATCCTTCAGAAATTCTATTGCCAATCAATCCCCTTTATTTATTCTAACATTTTCCATCCCTGTTTACAAATTAATAGATTTATTTTCTCTCCAATATCCTTTCTGTAAAAGAGACAGAAAATAAGTTAAGTGGATCTGTCAATTTCTCCCTCTTGTCCATTAAGTCCTTATTCTTTCATATTAAAATATTCTCTGCTTTAGTCTTCCTCCTCTTCTATTCATCTGTTCATGCCTGTATGCAAGTTTCTGCACCCCAAAACACACATGGCTGACATGCCACGATTCCATTCCATAAATGCCAAGCATCATGTGAGAGGGGCCAAATCAATTTAAGTTGTTTCTCAAATTCTCAGAATTTTAGAGGGTCTTTCTTCAGAAATGGAAAATTGACTGGTCATATTGTTCATCTCATTGCTTATAGGATATAGTACATTAACTGTCATATTTGGCTAAATATCTGCTTTTTGAAGTGTGGTGTAGATTTAAATGTGCACTTAATGTCATTTATTGCAAGTTTGGGTCTTCTGTGTGCCTTAAGTTAATGACAAATTGATAAGCATTTTTGTAGCCCTGGTGATTCCCTTTACAAGTTTTTTTTTAAAAAGACGTGGCTTTTGAATTAAGTTTTTTGTGCACCACTACTGAATTTTTGCTTATTTTAGATTGTTTTGCCACACCCTAAAGTAAATAATGGGACCTTAGAGTTGGTTAGCAATTTCTGAAACTTGTTTCATTTAAGCTTAACAGAAACACCCATAGCTTGACAAGAGATTTTTTTTAAGCTTGGTTTTGAGTTTTGGATAGCCCTGTGAAGTTCTTTGATAAAGACAGCTATGTAGACAAATACTCTTTGGTTTCTTACAGTGAAGACTTACTGTTAAAAACAGACCAGAATGCTAGATTAAAACTCTAAAGAGGTTACTTAAAGCTGCATATATTTAAACTCAGGTGAGGATAACTGCTGAAGAAGCAGCCGTCTGCAGTTCCAATCTTTAATTTAAAGTCTTAAGGGACTCAAACCTTTTGAGGCAGAGTAGATAGAGTCTCTCATATATCACGGTGTGGAGCTGGAAGAACACAGCTGGCCAGGCAGCATCAGAGGAGCAAGAAAGCTGACGTTTCGGGTTGGGACCCTTCTTCCCTAGGTACGGTCCCTGGTGAGAACACTACGTGTGTGTGTCAAACCCATCACCATTATTTCTTTATTTTTAAAATTTTGGTTTGGAACTCAGAGCTGAAGTTTTCTGTGGGTCCAAAGTTAATAATTAATGTATAAGTGTTTTTGTAGCCATGGTGATTTCTTTAAAAAGAGTTTTGAGGGGTTTGGGTTTGAATTAATGATTTTTTGTGCACCATTAATAGAGAGTCAAACTTTGAAAAACAGCTTATTTTTAATAAAAGAGAGACATATTTGCATATGGAAACTGGCCTGGAAAGATAATTGCAGATTAGTGATCTAAGAATGCTGTAGACATTTTGGCACGTGGATGTGTTACGCTCAAGAGTTGTCAGCTGGTTGCATGTTGCTTTAGTCAATCAACCTCAGAGAATGTTGAAACAAGAGAAACCACAGATTGAACTAGCTTTTGACAGAGTTTTCAGCAGAAGGTTGAGTGATGGGAAATTGCTCGATTGGGAAACTGCATTTGAGTTTTACTCCCTCTAGTTTTATATTCACTGAAAGAATCGTTGAATGTTCTGAGAAAAGAACCGCAGTCTAAAAGAAATAAGTGAACATTCCTTGGTGCCTGTAGGAAGCGGTTTGCATTGACTGGAGACTTCGGAATTCAAGCATTATACAATCCCATGTGCCTGGAATGCAACATAATTTGACGATTCCATAAAGAACCCTGGTACTCATCGTTGTAACAATTACCAAACTGGCCAATTACAACTCTCGTACTTTCTTTCTAATTTATCCAGTGTCTGTGTTCGAGAATGGGCGTGACAAACCAAGACGTCTGGGTTTAAATCATAGACCTCGATTAGATCATCTTGTTGGCTCTGCTCAACTAAAGTTACTGCATTAGTAATAAAATACTATCTTTCATTTAAGCTATAAACTTGGTGTCTGATACTTGCTATTCATAAAGCCTGGTTTGGAATAATTTGGCAATTGAGAATCATTCACTGTTTTAATTTCACTATGTTGCGAATCCAATGACAGTGAAGCTGATTTAGTTTAGCTTGCTTTCCCTATGTCATTAGTCGTGTTTTTGGGTACTGCACCAGGAGTGTATTTTGATACCATACCACAGCTATTGTTTTTCTTTTCGATTTATAATGGAGTACTTTGAGATTAATGAGATTATACTTTATAATACAACTTCAGAGATTGATTAAAAGTAGATAAGTTGATTTATTCTATTTCATCTTCAGTTTTTTTTGTTATAAACTTGTATTTTACATTTTAAAAATTAAAATTTGCAACACTGTAAAATTATGTTTCACAGAGAAACCATTTAATTAAAGACAAAACACATCAAAATATGACCTAACAAGGAGGTTTTAGTCTGGGATCAGATTTGTCCAGTAATAACATCAGCTGTGAAAAGTTGTGGGTATAGTTGAAATGCTTGAGGCATTTCTGAGCGATGTGGATATGTTAAATAAATCACATTAAGTATTAGGAGTCAATAGCAATTTTCACTTTCTATTATCATATTTGGTGATATGATAAATTAGAAGGTTAATTTGGCTTGTGGAATAGTTATTTAGACTTCTGTTCATGAAGAACTTGAGAATATTGAAAATTTGATTGTCAAAAAGGCTAAGGTTTACTTGCTCTTTACTAATAAATATTTCTCAAGCATTCATGACACGGAACCTTCCTTTACTGTTCTCTATGAAGTATTCAGAATATTTACTGTTTAGTTAACCAAGACATTTTACTGGTCAATGTTAGTTAAGAATAACTAGAAAAATTCACAAATAAGGCTCCATCACTTTTGTACTGCAGTATACAGAGGCCATGATGTTCCTATCGGTCAGGAATCACTCATCTTGCAACCTAAAATAGACACTTTTCCAAATTCATAGGAAATTTTTTGTAATGGTTATTAGGGTCTTTACAAAGTTTTGTACAATGAACTGGCACACATACCATGTATTCACAGCTAAGAAAGGAGGAACTGACAGGGACACAACTTAGCATTATTTCTTTTTGAAATTAAACACATGAGGAAGGAATTAACCCTTTAAATTGTTGAGAAAGAGACGACATATTCAGCACAGTATTGGAAGGGCACTGTAATTGTCAACAATGTCAATCATTACAAGAGATTTAACCTTCATTGGTTTAAAGGGGAACAGAGGCACTTTTTCAGTGTCCTGTCCCAACAACTGCAGAGGGTAAAACAGCAGCCAGCCTGACTCCCAATTTAATTGGAAAGCTTTTTAATTCCTACTCATTGATTGAAACTGCACTAGTGTACATATGTATTTATGTAGAGCATGTGTACCCAATTGCAGATTCTCTCCCAATCCGACTTTCCTGTTGTCCTGATCCAAGGTGATAAGGCAAGTATACAACCCCCTGGCCTGCATGTAACCAACTGTATACCTGAGGAACGTGGCTTTGAAAGGTGCTGTGGAGCCTTGATAAATTTTTGCTCTGTATCTTGTAGATGGCAAACACTGCTGCTACTGAGCATCAGTAGAAGGGAGATTTTGTGGATGGCGTGTTCATCACACTTGCTGCTTTGTCCTGGATGATGTCAAGCTTCTTCAGTTTTGTTGGAGCTGTACCCATTAGGAAGTGGAGTGTATACCACCACACTCCCAACTTGTGCCCTGTTTAAGGTTCTTGCAAAGATTTGTAGCTCAGGTTGTGGCTTGAGCAAGCCAACAATCTTGTGCCTTATGTCGACAGTGACCAGCCTTGGACTTGCTCTAGAAGCTACAGTACTTCTATTTCTAGTCTAGTTAGTTTATGATCCATGGTAGACCCCAGGAAGTTGACAGTAGATGAACTCAAATGCTAGTAATGCCATTGAATGTTATGGGGCGATAGTCAAGACTTCGTTTTATTGGAGATGTTCAGCATTTATGTGATGTTGCTTACCACATGGCAGCCCAAATGTGGATGTTGTTCAGGTCTTACTACATTTGAATACAGACAGCTTCAGTATCTGAGGTGGTGGAAAAGGTGCTGAACATTGTATAATTATCAGTAAATGTCCCCATCTCTGACCCTGTGATGGCGGGAACCAGGTAAAGATGGTTGAGACTAGGTCACTACCATGAGTAACACGTTCTGAAATTTCTTTGAGCTCAGATGACCTCTAACAAGCACAACCATCTTACGCTGTGGCAAGTATGAGCACAAGCAGAGGAGAGTTTGCCCTCTGATTTTCAATGACTCTTGCTTGAAGTCCTTGGATTTCACAGTCAATCAGATCATCACTAGGAAACAAATGCAACTCCATTAACCAAAATGGCATCAAATTTTTCTGAATTATCCAAAAGTGACCATAGTATTGCCACATCGTGTCAGTAAAAGTAAGTGACATTTTACAACAGGCTGACAAAGATTCACCAAATTTTGTAAACTGTCAATGTGGCAACATTCTTCATCAATCATATGCATCAATATGATGACAATCCTTCTAAAAGCACCAAATAAATCAAGTTAATAACATGTTGTTCAGTTTACCAACTCTGTGGAACATTTAGGTCTTTCAAACATTTCTTCATCATTCATGGTTAGTTGCTTCCGAGGACTCCAATTGTTAAATCTGGGCCACATTCATTGACATAGATTAACTCCAAATCCAGTAAAACACTTGCTAACATTAATTCTTAATGTGATGCTGTGTACAAACTACTTGCAAATATCTAATTATAGATAAGTAATTCAAAATAACATTCTACATAATAAATGGCACAAGGTAGTTAGGAAGCTACTTCAGTTGGTCTCTTTATTGAGTAAAATATTCTTTGAGGATGATGAACATGATGGTTGGGGCATGCAGTTCAGAATTCTGTCATAAAAACCAAGGTATAGATCACAAAGATATCCCTGGATTTTTAGGGATCTGTTTTGGCAAAGTCCCATTGAAGACTCAAATATAATGCATGGAAAACTTATTTAAGTTAACAGCGGTTCATGAAATAACATGCTGCTTGATGACATTTGCATTTTGGTGTCAGCTGTTAACTCAGTTGATGGCTCGCTAGACTCAGATTCAAACACCACACTAGGATACAGAAAATCAAGGCTGACATTTCAGTGAAAAATTGCAGTCATCTTTTGGATGTGATGTCACATGAAAGCACAGCTGATTGTTTTGTTGGACGTAGAATGTTTTAATGCAGTACTTCCAAGAAAATCAGGGAAGTTATCACCAGTGTCTTGGCGGTGTGTTTTTACTATGTGCAGATTATTGCCACATTGACTACATCATAACAACTACACTTCGAAAGTACATCATTGCAAAGTTCTTCAAGACATCCAATGGTTGTGAAAAGCACTGTACAAATTTAAGTCTTTTTTTTTCTTGCTAGTTACTGATGCACAATCCCCAATATAACGATACACAAAGTCAGATTTTGAGATGGCTAATACAGAGAGGAATTCATTTCAAGTTAAATGACATATTAATCCTGTGAATAAAAACACTGCCTTTTTCTTTGTCCAATGCAATGAAGTTTGAAATGAAATGGAGAACTCAATTATAGCAGTCATTCCCCATTCAATACAACGATTTACTTTGACTGCAGGCAACCATCTTAATTCATTGAACCCGAAACACAAATTTGCCAAAGAGAAAGGAGAGCCACAAGGAATGACTTTCTAGATCCTAGAATAATGGAAGACACTTCTTAATTCATATTTATGTTGAGAGTTTAATTGATGCAAAGTCAAAAATTCAAGATTCCATTACACTGATCGCCCACAATAGTAGTTGATTCCAGAGCAGCAAGATTTTAGTTCCTACATCTATCATGGCAAAAACCAGTGTCTACCTTAGCAAAGACCAGTGTTAGTCTTGTCAAAACAACCTAAAATCATGAAAAACGTTTATGCCACAATTACAAGTTTCTTCGTATATAATCAGTTTGCTGTGTTAAATTATTTCCATAATTTGAGAGTGCAAAAGTTATTCACTAAATAACTATGAGAATTAATTCAGCTTTCACCTTTAGCTCAGACATCATGGGTTATAATTTGCAACTAAAATAAAAGGTGATCTTAATGTTATTATTAAAGTGTGAATGGTACAGCAACTTAGGCAAAGAACAGATGATAGGTAAAATGAAAATATCCAAAAATTCCTGCAAATTGTGCCAATCTACCATCTGTTTCAGGAAGACACCACTTCATTGCCTCACTGTTAATATGCATTGAATGCCATGAAGTTGCTGGGGGTGTAGGGTGTGCGATTTATATATACTTTTCAATAATAGTTTTTAAAAGTTTGGATTTTTGAATTTTTTAATAAATGACGTATGGGCTTTCTTGTGTTTGAAGGGTTTAATGATTAACTTGCAAATGTTTCTGTAGCCATGACAATTACTTGAAAATAACTTGTTCAAAAAAGGTGCTTCCAGGAAATAACTTTTTGTTTTAAAAAGAAGAGTTTACAACCAAACAAATTAAACAATTATACACCAAAGTTTCAGCTAGAAACCTTTGGCCTTGCTTTTCCTATGCTTAGGGAATTTACATAGTTTAAGAAAAAAAAATTTTAGCTTCAATTTGGGGCAATTCTGCAGAAGTCTTGGATGAAGATGGACGTGTAAAAGCAGTTACTCATGAGAAAAGCAGAAGATAAGGTAGGTCTGTTAACGATAAACCAGCCTTTCATCCATTGATTCCACATATATCTTTCCGCTGCCTCAGGAAAGAAACCAACATAATCAAAGAACCCTCCCACCCCTGTTATATTCACTTTCACCCTCTTCCATTGGGCAGAAGATAAAACTTTGAACACACATACAGCTAGTTCAAGAACAGCTGCTTCCTGCTGTTATCAGTCTTTTGAACGGACCTCTCAAATGTTAGTTCTGATCCCTCTCTTTGCACCCGCTCTGTGGCTGTAATACTTTATTCTACACTCTGTTCTGCTACCCTGATGAACTTCATATAGTACAATCTGCCTGTAGAGCACGCGGCACACAAGACAATAAATCAATCTTCTAATAAGGGGTCAGTAACAGTGGCAGATCAGGCATGTATGGTTAAAACCCTGAAGAAATTATTTGAAGCTGAAACCATTTAACCTGGGGGAAAGAAAAATTGCTGGAAAAACTCCAGTATGGCAGCATCTGTGGAAAGAAAGCAGAGATAACATATTGGGTCCAGTGACCCTTCTTCAGAACAGTTTAGATTTCCAGCAACTGCACTTCTTTCATTTTATTGTTTAACATTTAAACCGAAGTGTATGAAAGTTTCAGGAAGAGGTTATAAGATTTTCCAAACAGAGTAGAACTCACAGTAGAGGTGCCAGAGAAATGATTTCTCTCTGATTTGAGTACTGTACAATGGCTGTTGGGAGTATTTTACATGGGTGTTTTTGGGATCTACAGAAGTCTATTTCAAGGGGATTAATGGGGTTGTAATTTACAGTTTCAAAATCTTTACATTAGTATTATAAGCAAATACAGTTCCAGTTTATTCTATTTTACCTTCATTTCTTTTCCTTAATAGGCTTATTTTATTGTTAAACCTAAATTTGCAACATTGCGTGCTTTCATTTCAGTGAGACCACCTCATTAATACTAACAGAAAACATGATCTATCAAACCAAGTCTGGGATCTGGTTTGTACATAACGTCAGTTCAGATCATAACATCAGTAGTAGATACAAATCAAATCTGCCATCAATATTTAAAGCAAATGATTAAAAGAGTACTTCCACTATTAATTAAATGATGATCATTAATTACTACCAATCATTCCTTCTGGTATTGAAAATTATTACAGACGTTGAACATGGGAAACAGCAGCATGAGTACATTTGTCAAGCCTGCTCTGTCATTCAAACAGGTCATGGCTGATCATTTACCTTTAAGCCATATTATTACACAACACCCAAATCTTTGATACAATCTGAATCCAGGAGTTGACCGATTTCTGACTCAGAGAAAAGGCTGTCTTTGTATGTTCAATAAGATAATCCTTCATTTTTCAAAATGCGAAAGAATACAGGGCCAGTTACTTCAATCATTCCTCATGAGACAATTCTACCATCCCAGAGATTAGTGCAGAAAACCTGTTGCACTCCATAGCAAGTACATCTTCCCGAGGTGAGGAGATTTAAACTTTACATTGGATTGCACTCCAAGTGCAAACTCAAAGGCTATATACAACTGCAAGTAGATATTTTTTACTTCCGCACTCAAATCCTCACACAATGAAGGTCAACACACCATTTGCACTCCTAATTGCTTGCTGCACTCGCATCTTAGCTTTAAGTGACCCATAAATAAGGACACCCACACCCCTTTGAAATTGAAAACTTCCAAACATCATTTAAGAAATACTGTGTATTATTGCTTTTTCCTCCCCCTAAACTGGATACCTTCACACTTATTTGACTACAGTCCATCTACCATGTTTTTGCCCATTCACTTAATCTGACAAATCCCCGAAGCCTCATTACATCCTCCTCACAACCCACATTCCACCTAGGTTCGTATCATCTGCAAATTTGGAAATATTATATTTGGTCCACACATTGAAATGAATTAAATAAATACATTGTGAACAGCTGCAACCAAGCGCTGCTGCTTGTGGTACTCATATAGTAACAGCCCAAAACTGCCATCCCAAAAATGACAATTTTCTTCTTACTATTTTCGCGGGTGCTAACCAATTTGCAATCCATTCTAGTATATTACCACCATGCTGACGTGCTCTAATCTTTTTAAAATAACTAACCTCTTGTCTGCACCTGACAAAAAGACTTTTGAAAATCAAAATACTGGTTCTCCTTAATCTATGCTGCAAACAACATCCTCAAAAATCTCCAACTTTTTTGACAAACATGATCTCCCTTTCAACAATCCATGTTGACTCTGCTCAAACTTATCATTCTTCTGCTTTATAATTCTCGTCCAACATTTTCTTTACTTCTGATATCAAACCAACATCTCAGGGGCTCAGCATTCTCCATTTTCCTCCCTTTTTATATAATGAAGTTATATTTGCTACTTTTCAGTCTAGAGAAGCATTTCGAGTAACCACCAAAGCATCCACTACCTCTACAGCCATTTCCTTCAATGTTCCAGAATGCAACCCATCTGGTCCAAGTGATTCCACAACCTCCAATCCAATAAAGGTTTCAATATTTCCTCTATTAATACATCTTTCAGTTCCTCATTTTCACAAGTCCCTCAGTTCCATAATATTTCTGGAAGATTTTCTGTACCTTACCAAATTAAGACAAACACAAGTAATTGTTTATTTGTCATCTTCTATTCTCCATTAAAATTTCTCCTGTCTTTCTTTGTTGTCCTTGTTATTTTTTCCCTTTTGTATAATAAAGCTTTTACAGTCTACCTTCAAATCTCTTGCTAGCTTGCAATCATATTCTCTTCGCCTTTATCTGCTTTTTGCCGAAGTCTAAACTGCAAGAAATTCCAAAACAATTGGCTTTGCTATGTCGAGCACGGATTCCAAGTTAACTCTGCAACTATTTTCTTTGACTGTGATAAATGCTGACTGAGGACACTCATTTAAAGGAGAACCATCTGAGCAGCGTGGGACAGAAGAACCACTTCTCAACAAGAAAACAGGAAGGTATCCAACACTAAAAGAAACAGCTTGTACTGAGCCCGGTTACCAAAAGCCACAACTTGCAATGCATCAAAGGAGCCTTTCCTTTTTCCAGGCTCAGTTCTAATGAGTAGGGCAAACAGTAGGAGCGGTTTCCAATAATTTGACGAGAGGTGGCATCACATCTGCTGAACCTGACTTCAACCCCTTCCCTTTATGTATGGCATATTAGAAACTTGCTCATTTTCATCTTCAAATGTAACTTGCATGATAACTTTAAATCTTTGCATCTGTATTTTAGCCAATACCATTTAAAACTTTTTACGTGACTTTCAGCAATAGTTGTACAGTAAACTGACATTTTGTCTTGCTTAATGCATAAACTTACATAGCTTGCCATTTTTAAATTTAAAAGCTCGATAATTAAAAAAGGGGACAACATACAAGTTTTTACAAATTCAGCCTAATCTGGAGGATATGCTATGCTTGTAGCTATGACAGTTATCTGCCAATTTCTTTCCTTGTTAGCATGGATTCCAGGTGAGAAACTTCAGAATTGGGTCACAGAGCCACCCAGTGGCCAGTAGTCCAATATAAAAATAACATCAGAACTAAATACTTTAATAGGCCCCAAATTAAACTTGTACTTCCTAGCCCAAACATTATGTGGCCTAGCTTCACCCAATATTGACTTTACAAATACAGCGATATGCTAATAAACACAGATGCATCAGGCAGAAAAAGAAGGTTGATCCGTTCAGCCTGTCCCAGTCATCTACGACACCATATCGGTATGTTGTGTTCTGGAATTTTCCAATAAGCAGTTTCAGGTAAGAATTTATAAAAAAGAAACATTTCATAGCCAGAATAAAATTCTTTATTTAATGGGGCTACTGCTAGTATACAGGAGGTGGAGCCCAGCACGGACCTCCGGCCTCAAGGTGCAGCCCAGCATGGACTCCCGCACAGACTTGTCTACTCTATCTTTTCCTTTAGAAAGACTTATTTATTCCTTTATTTTCCTAATTTACATCTAAGATTTTGTACCTTGGCACTCTTGCACCCAAGACAGCACCAGAAATGGCAACTTTGTACACTTTTCACTGTACTCATGTATCCCTGGACTTGGGTACATGTGATGATGAAACATAATTCTAATTCTATTCAAACAGTGCGTTAAAATATGGCCTCAAAAGTTCAAGTAACAGTTGAATTCCATCTTACATTGGCATGACAGACTACACAGTTTTTTGGGAGGGGTGAAGAATTCTTCTACCATGACAGCAGTTTAAGACAATGGTAGATGCATAGTTCTTTAAACAAAAAGAGGCATGATCAGTTCAAAGATGATAAACAGCAACTCATACAATCATTTGAGTGGTATAACATGAGTTTGCATAGTTAAGCATTTCACAATATAGCAAGACACCAGGTTCTTAGGATTTAGGAAAAAATAAAAAATAGTTACAAGGAATTGCTCTGTACAAGGTTTTTTCAGGGCAGCATAGAGCTGATATGTCAATAGCAACAAAAAAAAGGGAAAAATGCAAAATGCATTTGCTACATCTAAAAATATTTGATAAGGAAGAGGAGGTACAAGTGGTGGAAGATGATAGGAATAATGACACTGAGGTAGAAGGAGGGGTAGACAATTTTCAAAGAGCACCTTCTAGAATTCAATCAGCTGACAGAAATATTGGAGTAGTTAGATACTATAAGCGGGAAGACAACAGCAGGATCTAATAAGATTATTGAGGAAGCAAGAGGTCATCTGTAGAGAGGCACCTGAATGTACTCCATGAGTTAGACATGATATGGATGCAGGAGAGTAAAGATCAATAATGCAAAATCCTTCTCAGTAATACAGTAAAAGTTCAAGTGGAAACAGAGATTTAGTACATACTGGAAAACCACTCAAATGTACTAAGTCAAAGCATCAGGTGTTCACTCCTAAGCCAGATGGGTCAACAAGACTTTGTTTAGATTTTTGAAAGGTGGATATTGTCACAAAGACATATTCACAGCTAATTCAGTGGTTGAAAGACTGCATTGATCGGTTTGACAGTTCATTCTTTTCTAATTTTGATCTATTGAAGGAGTGAATCAAGTTGTAGCTCAAGTTAGCCACAGCATTGACTGTGTCAATATATTACAACATGAGAAGAGCACGTGAGGCAAGTCAAAAACCTGCTTTAGCAATTGCAGTTGGCTGGTTTAGTATTAAATTTAGCCGAAGTGAATTTGAAAAAGCAGGAGTTAATTTACCTAGGATATATGGTTGCACAAGGATTAGTGTTGCCAAGGACAATAAAAATGACAGATCCAAAAGAATTCCCAGTTCATAAGGCTTAACAAGATATCCTGACATTTTTAGGACTGTCTGGATATTACTGGATACTTGTAATATCAGTAATTTTATTAAAGGCATAGCTATTGTAAGGAAACAAGCAAAAGTAGTACGGCCAGCAGAATGTCAAGCAGCCTTTGATAGGCTGAAGCCAATCTTAACAAATGAACCAGCATCTGCCAGTCCTGATTTTTCTCAGACCTTTCAGAATGGCAATTAATGCCTGTAACTTAGGGGTAGATGCTGTCTTGTTACTGGATGATGAGTCGAGAATACAGAAGCCAATCAGGTACTTCTCTAAAAGATTAAATTGCTATCAGACAAATTCAATTGAGGATAAATAAATTTTGAGATTGTTGTCAGCTCTTCAACACAATAAAGAAATGACAATTTACACCGATCAATTAGCCTTGGATGAAAAATTTTAAAAACTGGAACAGACTATTTAGATGGAGTCATTTGTAACAACTACTTAATGTAAAAAAAAGTTATTCATATTACAGGGAAAAAATCTAATTGCAGGTAGATTGTTCAGAATATAAAATGTTGGAAAAAGTAAAATCTTCAGCAGAGGCTAAGATTGTATAAGTTTGCCTAACAGAAGAAGAATGAATGGATATAAAGTCTTGAGTTTTGTTGTTTAGTTCCATTTTTTTTGTAATGAAATGCATTATCGAAATGGTGTTTCATTTTCTTAAGGGCAGATGCGTGTCAAGACCATGTCATTTTTCTTTGGAACTTTTTAAAACTGTGGATTGAAATCAGAAAGAACTGTTATGAAATCCAGGGATTTAGAAGGATGCTGAACGCTTTAAAAGTAAGGAATTTGATATTATTGTCAACTCTATTTTAGAATAATAGTCTGTAATATTGTTTTGGTGAAAACTGAAAACCAATGGCCTCAAGTATGCAAAACAGATTTTCTTTTTCTTGTTCAAAAGTGCAATCTTTAGGTGATGCATTCAGAATTTTCTGACAGACGAAATGAGTCTTATGGTGCAAAACAAAGTCCACCTCTGCCAAACAAAATAACTTTGATAAGTACCACTTCTGGTACATTTTTCAGCATTTCAAGCAAGAAACAAATTCTGCAATAGACACATGTAGATACCACAAGTCACAACTGTCATTCTTGGATGATCTTGGCACCATTGGATGATATAGCAGTTGACAAGTATCTGATATTTGCAGACCTAAAGGTAAACAAGATGGTAATGTTTACAAAAGTTAGAATATAACAGAGTGTGCAACTGGACCTACTGGAAGACTGCATATTGATACCAATAGGGTACTGTAAACTATCTATGGGGCAAGCATTCTAAGGCACATATCATCTAATTTGGTACTTTTGAAGAAGCATTCGATAATTTTCTTGTCAATGGGCATTCTAATTTTCTCAGAACCAAACCTTCAGTGAAGGTCAATTCCAATGCACCTACTTACTCTGGTTCACATTATTGGCCTATCAGCATGATAGCTCCTAAATCAAACATCAAAAAGGGGAATGACTATGTACTATGCAACATGACTGATCTCAAGTTCAAGGCAACACTATTCAAACTAAGGGGTCATAAAGAAAGATTCAGTTGCCAATTGGCATGGTCATAAGTTTGATTCTATATGGAGCTGGTGTGACCAAATAAGGGAAAGAATAGAGTAATATATTTGCCTAAAGCTAAGCTCACAAAAGGCAATTTAATTTCATCACTACATGACTGAAGACAAGTTTTACATGTTCAGAAAAGGAAAAAATGGATGAATATTTCTTTCTGAAGTTTTGCTTGGATGTCAAACCTAACATCTATTATTTGCTGCCTTTTCATAGAAAAAACAAAATGCTAACATCAAATGAGGGGTTGAATGTAAGGGGGAAGTTGGTCAAAACATAATGGAAAGGAAGAATGCTTCTATGGATATGTTGAGTTGTCTTCGACATATCATTCAGTAAAAAGAAATATACTCTGTATAACTAAGATGGTTTTAAAAGTTGCATCTATTTGAAAAACAAAGGATGGATGTCTAGATGAAAGAACAACTAGACAACAGCAGGAAATCCTCAATGAACGAGTAGGAGCAGATGAAATATAATACATGCGCTGCATATAAATAGAACCTGGCAGAAATCAGCTAAAATAGGATTTGTTCTCCTCAGGGCAAAATAACTCCATTTCAACTGAAGCGAAAAAACAATTTTTGTGTTAGTTAAGCTTTTCATTGCTGTGATCAGAATCAAAATTTTTACCATTGTGTTACATTTCCTTACTATATTTAGCACATCTTTTACCACATAAATTTATTACTACAGCTGGAAAGGAAGCTATGGTGTCTCATTCGATTCCTATTCATGAGAGAAAAATGTACACATTCAGCCTATAGAGAGTATTAAGTGTGCGAAGCCAGACCATTTGATGCTTAAAGTTACGTGCTTTTTCATGATGCAGTAATAATACAAATCAGTTACAAATTTTTGGTGATGTAAATCTCCATTGGGCTCTTTGGACTTTCCATTGTTGCCAAATTATACCCAATTCACAAAGCAGGCTTATGTCAACTGGGCATTTCAATGCAACAGCCAAAACACATTCCATTCCATACACTAGTTCATTTAGATTCAGCAATGAAGTGTGAAACTTATCAACAGTGCTCTGGGGTGATGGTCATTCAGTAAGATAATTCTAGAATGTTCCAGCTCAAATCACACGGCCCACAAGACATACCGTGAGGTGAAGTGGTGGCATCCCAGCTTCCATTCACCACTTCCTAATTCTTTTTAGATTAGTTTGTCTTTTTGCGTGTAAAACAATAAAGATCAACAGACAGAGGAATTCATCAACTTTCGACAGCAAATAAACAAACAGTGGACAAATACAGAAAATCTCACCTGATCGATTTAACCTTAGGGCAGCACAGTGGTTAGCACTGTTTCCTCACAGCACCAGGAGCCCAGGTTCAATTCTAGCATCTGCCTGTGTGGAGTTTGTACTTTCTATCCGTGTCTGTGTGGGTTTCCTCCAGATGCTCCGGTTTCCTCCAAAGTCCAAAAACGTGCAGGTTAGGTGGTTTGACCATGCGAGGTTGCTGATAGTGTCCAGAGATGCGTAAATTAGGTAGATTAGCTTTGGGAAATCCAGGGTTACAGGGGTAGAGGTTAGGGGAGGGAGTCTGGGTGGGATGCTCTTTGGACAGTCGGTGTGGACTTGTTGGGCCAAATGGCCCGTTTCCTCACTGTGGGGATCTATTGCTGTATGAAAACTGACGGGTATGCCACATTCGCCAGACAGGATAAAAAATACAGCCTTCATTATTGTGTCATTTAACAAGATCAGTTTAAAACAAAAATCAAGAATTTTCAGTGGTTTATCACTGCGGCAACATAAAATGTTCACATTCTCTGGTTCATAGAGAATGGGACAATCCTGAAGTTTGTCGAATATTGTCATCCATAACATTGACAGAAGCTCCTGTATCTATGACAGCACCTATGTGCCCAAGGAGCCAATGAACTCTCTCATGCAGATGTTGCCGAGTTCACATGGGAGCACTGACGTTCACCTCTACAGCGGCGAAATTCTCTTCCTAAATTCCTTAATTGTTTCTTTCACTGAAGATGCTGCCTGCCGAGTTTCTACAGCAGTTAGTTTTTATTTCAGATTTCCAGCATCCACAGCATTGCACTATTAAAAAAAGTAAAGATAGTCTCCAACATTCAACCCTCTAAGCTGCACAGCAGCACATATACTGCCACTCGAAGGTCTGTGGCCGCAGCATTGACTTACAGTTCTGAAAACTTCTGCCAAAGACCTTGGACGTCCACACAGAAGGAAAAAGAATTATTGGGAAAGCCGATCATCTCTCTGGTCAACTATGTTTCTTCGGACAATTAAGCCAAAAAGCACTTGAGAAAACCAGAAAGCTGGCAGAGCTATTTAAGTTAGCAAAAATAACACATTTCAGAATCCAAAGCTACTGAAGTTAAGGCTGCCAAATGTAATGACCACATTGCAAATTCAACTACTATAAAGAGTATTCATTGCTTACATGCCAGGAAAACACCTGCAAGATCAACAGTCTGAGCCCAAACAGCATTTCCACTGTGATGGTGTTCACCCATAAAGGACAGTGTTCTGCTATTTATAAACAGTACAAAGAGTGTGGAAAACCCAATCACTTTGCTTGTGTTGTGTCCTTGATGAGCAAAACCAACTAAGGTCAATTCAACAGAAGGGTGCGACATATGTGTAGCACACAGAAGGGAAGAGTCAATTTAGCCAATGCAGTGGTGGATGACCCTGATAATATGGATAAATTAAATGAGGGGAAAATCTGGCATCTGGAATATATAATGAGTGAACATATGAACTTGTTCACTTTGAAAGAAAGCAGTGTACTATCTAAATGAAAACAGAGATTGCAGAACGGAGATGCAGAGGGGTCTGGTCATCCTAGTATATGAAAGCACACTGATCTGGAAGGTAACTAGAATGGCATTGCTTATTGCTAGGGGAATGGAATATAAAAGCAGGAATGATTTGCTACAGTTGTACAGAGCATTGACGAGACTACCCCATAGTATGGTGTATAATTTTGGCACCCTGATTTTAGAAAGGGCTTTAACTGCATTCTAAGCAATTCAGAGAAGTTTCACTCAACTAATTCCTGGAATGAGGTGGTCGTCCAACAAGGAAAACTTGAACTGGTTAAAAGCTTATACTAATTGGAATGCAGAGAAAGACGAGTTGATCTTATTGGAACATGAGCTCCAGAGTGGATTGGACAGAGTGGATGCTGAAAAGATGCTCTCTCTTTTGGTAAAGGCAAGGACTAGAGGACACAGTTTAAATGTTAAGGAATCTCGTATCTCAGACAGAGTGAGGAGAAATCTTTTCTCACACAGGATTAAGCATCTGTGGGACTCTTCCCGGACAGCAGTGGTGGTAAGGTCATGGGATATTTTTAAGTCAGATATTGCCAATCTCTGACAGCAGTATATACGTAGACGAGGATACAGTAGAGACACAGCTTTTTGTTTTCTTTATTCATTCATGGGATGAGGGTGTCGCTGACAAGGCTGCATTTCTTGCCATCCCCAATTGCCCAGAACTTAGACAGTGCAGGAAGTGGCTATGCCATTCCCTTGTTTTCGCCTCATCAGGCTTAAAGGATGAAATGGCTTATTCCCACGCCTACTGTGCATGTTCATGTATCAAATGTTCAGTAGTGAATGAGCATCACATGATCCTTGGAAAGTTAATATGGATCCTATAAACATGCAGGAAGTCAAGAAATTGCTAACTCTTTAATTGCTTCAGTCTTGACTTCACTACACAATCTGACAAGATTACTAAATGGGATTGGATAACATCAAAGGGTCTGTTCACCAGATCAACTAAAAGTTGTCAGCAACTCGACGAATATCTAATTTGACCACAGGAAAGCCACCTAACTAGTCATGAATGTAAACCTCATTGGCTTCATTTCAGTTCTTCTGCTTAAAGCAAGGCAGGGAACTCCTGGACTGTTGCAATGACAAGGAGGTTGCTAAAATCCATACCACAAAAAAGTTATTCAGAGAGAGAGGTATTCTTGATGATATAGTGTCATGCATTTTCAATCCTATTTTTATGAAATAGGAGTTTGAAACAATAGCTGGTCATAGATTACTAGAACAGTTGCTCAACTATACCACATAACAAATCACCAAATCGTGTTTAATTCTTGAAGTATAACAGTGCACGTTCCGTACTGATTATCATCCAGAAAAACAATTCAACAGACTATCTTTCATGATATCCATTGCCAACAAATCAATCCTCTTAGTTTTCAGAAAATGGTTTTAAAATAATACTTTCACTATGGATACTTAAACAGAGTATCAAAGTTGTTGAAACTGCCTGATGCCAAAGCAGCAACAAAACAAGAGATGTTACAACTATGTTATAGCTATGGGACCTCAAACAAAACAGACATGATCAAAAAGAGCATCCATAAACACAAATGCTCAAACATCACAAGGTGGTCACAGTGTTTGAATTAGCTCTGGTCAACTACATTTAATCTTGTGTAATGCAACAACTGCACTCTCGTTCCATAAACACTGAGGAAACATGATGTTGATAGAACAAATTAAGATCATCAGCAAAATATCAAATGCAAACAACTCCTTAGGCATAGCTCCCAAAAACGGACTGCACGGTACAACAGAAAATCTGTGTTTTGTCATGTCGGGTCATCGCAGTGCTAAATCATGATCCCCTCAAGTGCGAATGTCTGAAATATCTTCCGAATTGTGGTAGCGCTGATTTGGTAGACTTTTGACTGGCAAACTCCACCTTGTCACTACCAAACGACAGATTCCCAATCATATAAATAGTGCTATCTACTTCAATGATACTAGTCATCTCAAAACTTCACCACCTTTGCTTGGTTTTCCTCAAATGTTGAGAAGTGACAATGGATCACCTTTTCAACAGCAATGAATTCAGTAAATTTTTGAACTGTGTATATTTTATCATTGAAAAATCACATCCTATAAACCAAATACGAATAGGGAAGTTGAGAGATGAGTATGTACTTTGAAAAAAGTAACACAAACAGCCTTAAGATGAGAGAATATCTTAGAAGCAAGATTGGTATTGTTTTCTTTGCAATTATAGAATTCTTGCTTGACTACTGAAATAAGACCATAAGGTGTAGGAACAGAATTAGACTATTTGGCCCATTAGTACGCTCTACCATTCCATCATGGGTGATGGATGTTTCAACCTTGTTCTCCTGTCTTGACCCCCTGCCTCATCCCCATAACCTTTGATCTCCTTACTAATCAAGAATTTATTTTTGTCTTAAATACACCCAATGACTTGGCCTCCACAACCTTCTGCAGCAACGAGTTCCCTAGATTCACCACACCCTGGCTAAAGAAATTCCTCATCTCAATTTTAAAGGGTGATCCCTTCAGCATTGGAGGATGCAGGCTCAGAGTGATTTCTCCTAATAGTGGAAACATCTCTATGTCCACTCTATCCAGGTCTCTCAGCATTCCGTATGTTTCAGTTAGACCACACACCCCCATCCCCCATCCTTCTAATTTCCATTGAGTACAGATCCAGCGTCCTCAATCTCTCTTCATATGACAAGCCCTTCATGCCTGGGATCATTCTTGTAAACCTCCTCTGGACCCCCAAGACCAGTACATCCTTCTCTAGATACATGGCCCAAAACTGCTTAATATTCCAGATGTGGTCTGACCAGAGCCTTGTACACCATGACCATCACTGCTTGTGTATTCTAGCCCTCTTGAATTGAGTGCTAACATTGCATTTGCTTTCCTAACTGCCAACTGAGCCTGCATGTTAACCTTCAGACAATCCTGAACTAGACTCCCAAGTCCCTTTGTGTTTCAGATTTCCAAAGCCTTTAGAAAATAGTCTACAACTCTGTTGTTTCTACTAAAGTGCATAATCTTTGATTATCACATATTGTATTTCGTAAGCCACATTTCCTAGCCTGCTCAAGTCCTTCTGTTTCCTCACCAGTACCTGTTCCTCCACGTATCTCTGGGATATCTGCAAACTTGGCAACAACGTCCTGTCTCCAAATTCACTAATCTGTGCATATCCTACATGCACACATTTTCTTGAGCTACAGGAGATAATAATTAATACCCACATCAATGTGATCAAGAACGGCAGAACTAAGAGTGATCACAGAGTGACATATGAAATTTAGAGCTACAGCACAGAAGTTGGAAGATGAAGTGAAGTGTTTGTGAACCACAAGGTCATGTTGGAAAGCAAACAATCCCTTATGACATTGCAGCAGGTTATGATGAAGAACACAAAACGATCAAAACTCAACTGAGTTCACAAATCATGAAGTATCATTCTTAAAACCAATAAAAAAATTTTAAGCATTAGATTATAACACTGACATTGTAGACAAAGAACACAAGTTAAATTGGGGTCACACCTGAGTTTAGACTACACCCCACTCGACAGAAAATGCCCATTGTATTTCAGCAATTACCTGACACTAAACAAAATTCAGTTGATGAAAATCTTTAACCTCATTTACATGAGTAAATTGATGAATTGATACAAAATAGAATAGGTAATATGGAGCACGGCCATGATATGCTTAGGTTTATTATTTAGACTTTGCAGACAAACCATTTAAACATGCCATCTCTCTTCTCTACAATTAAGGTGAGGCGTACATGCAGCAGTAATGCGAGTGGACAAGTAACCAAAAATCTCATTCCAATAATCTAGAGACCTGGGATCAAATTCCAACATGAAAGACAACATAACCACTGTTGAGTGCTGTTTAAAATCCCATCTGGTTCAATATCCATTTGGGAAGGAAATCTGCCAATTTTTTTTAACCTAGTCAGGCCTACATGTGACTCTAAACTCATAATAATATGGTTGACTCTTCACTCCTCTCTGAAATGGCCTAGCAAACTATTCAGTTATATCAAACTGCTACAAAGTCTAAACAAGGAAATGAAACTGGTTGGATAAGCTGACATCAAACTAAAACACTAACGGCAAACACAGATTAGATCTACGCTTTCCGGACTTGCCACTTCCAATAATGAACGGTGTTGGACCACTAAACAACTCACAGGAGGAGGCTCTACAAACATCCCATCCTCAAATAATATGGAGCCCAGCACATCAGGGCAAAACACATACTTGAAATGTTTGCATCCATCTTTAGCAATAAGTGCCAAGTAGATGAACTATCCCAACCTCCTCAAAAGGTGACTAATATCACAGACACCAGTCTTCAACCGATTTGATTCATTCCATTCATATGCCTAAACATAATGGATAGTGCAATGGTTACAGGCTCCAACAACATTTCAGTAACAGTACTGAAGACCTGTGCTCTCGAACTAGGTAGACCATTAACCAAGCTGTTTCAGTACGGCTGAGTTGAGTGACTACTCTTCACATCAAAGCAGTATTCAATAGAGTACAGTGTCAAGGAGACAAAGAAAATTGGAGTCAATCAGAATCCAGAGGAAAACTCTGCACTGTTTGGAGCCATACAGGACAAGGAAGATGGTTGTAGTAGGAGGTCAATCTGCAGGTGTTCCTCAGTGTCGTATCCGAAGCCCAAACAACATCAGCTGCTTAATCAATGACAATATTGTTATAGCGCAGAAGTTAGCTATTCAGCCCATTGTGCCTGCACTGGCTCTTCAAACAAGCATTATCACAAGTGCCACATTCCTAATTTCCCTCCCATGTCCTTGCCCACTCCTTCTATCCAAATAATCGTCCAATGACCTCTTGAATGCCTCAATTAAACGTACCTCTACTACAGCTTCAGGCAGTGCAGTCCACATTCAAATGACTCACTGAGCGAAAAAGATTTAAATCTACACCCTCTCATTCCTTTTGCAAACAGGATTAGCTTCTCCCCATTTACTCTGTTTATCCTCATGATTTTGAAAACTTCTATCAAATCTCCTCTCAGCCTTCCTCTCTCCAAGGAGAGTAATCCCATATTCTTCAATCTGCCATGGTGAGATTTGAACCAGCATTAGCTTGGGCCTTCAAATTAGGAGCCATGTGCTATTACCACAATGACACAGTCTCCGACTCACTAGAGATTACAGATAGCATAGTGCCTGTCAGTGTCTCGGACGACAACCACGTATTCAGTCTCGCTCTTCTGAGATCCTAACCTGCTCTTCCCACAGGTTTGTGGGATGATGTTTATAGTATCCCTCAGTATTAATCCTTTCAGACCCATATGAAGCTAAGGACAAAAGTATTCCTTCACAGGGCCACAGCAAACCAGAAAATGCATCTCCCTGCCCCTCCCCCAGCCCTCATAATATCTAAAGTGATTGCTGATGATTGCACAATGCTCAGCATCATTCATGACTCTTCAGATACTGAGGGAGTCAATGTCTGTATGCAGCAAGCCACGGCCAGCCGGACTTTTGCCAATAAACGGCATGCAACTTTCATGCCACATGCCAAGCAATGATCATCTCCAACAAGAGAGAATAAAATCATTGCCTACTTACACTGGAGGAGTGCAGTTCTAACACTCAAGAAGTTTGACACCATCAAGGACAAGCTTGCTGAATTAGCACTTCATCTAACACCTTCAAGCAAGGCATGGTAACAGTATGTAACCATATAAAAAATGCATTACAATAACTGAGATAACAAGGTGTAGAGCTGGATGAACACAGCAGGCCA